>OY856188.1:180779676-180830574 GCA_963693315.1 Diogma glabrata
AATAAAAAAAAAATCCACTTGCGCCTTAGTTCGAGTCATCTTGCCAAAGGCAATATTGAAAAATTATAGCAATTTGTATTTTATATCGTAAGTGGGTTAGTTGGATCGCCGGTGAAATTTTACTGAAACTCTGTTCTGAATTTGTGTTATTCGTGATATAAGAATTTATATTTTAGTGTATTCTTTTCGACGGTACATAAGTTCAGACACAATTGTCGAAATTGCAGATGGCAAGGCAATCCAAAAGAAATACAAATTTAAATAATTCGATGTCGTAACTTGGTCAGTACTGTTGAAAAGAATAACTAGTGGAAATTGGTGGAGGGTACAAGAAATGTTTGTTGATTTTTTGTTTGTTTATCCTTTTATTTTACCGTCTTCCCTAGATTTCTTTTGGATAACCGGTATTATTCCAAATTTAACAAAACGGCTTAAACAGGTTTTTAACGATTAAAAATTCTAATTTTTTTTTGTCTACACTCGATAAAATCGAAAAGAATAACATTTTTAAATATTTAAGGATGGAGATGAAATCGCGTTCAAAATATTTTTAAAGAATTTTGATGAATTCCAAAAGCCAGAGTTCAATGTTGAAAAACGAAATTTTAAAGCAACAAAAGAGTTTTAAAAAATCTATCCATTCTATATCCTCACTTCTAATTATAATGACCAATATATTACCTATTTGATATGACCACTATATGACCATTACAATGACCACTCTATGACCTATTTTTTTCAAAATTAATTATATTTAAAGAAAAATTTAAAGGTAATCACAATAGATAATTTAAAATTTGATTGTGACTTGTGTAAATAAATTTAAATATTTCTATATACAATTTTTTTTGATAAGATTTTAACTATTGCTAAGTGAAATATTTACATTAAAAATAAGCGGGAAAAAAATTCCGTACATTGATAAGAAATTGTGTTAAATTGATCAAATTATCACCGTTAATTCATTATATATACTGTAAGATTAAAACCGGTTTAGTTCGAAATTTTTGTCGCCAATATATCTAAAAGTTTGTAATTTTGTGATTTTTAAACTGAAATTATTTATTGACCAAAACAACCTTTCACCAAACTACTTTTACTCCACTGTAATTCTGTATAATCATCAATTTTTTTTCTTTCTTTACAGATATTTCATCAAACCTATACCATTGTACACACTTAACAAAACTACTACTTTAAATTTTTTTTTTATTTAATTTAAAAAAAATTTTTTTTTTGAAAATTGTGATAAGATAAAATTGTGATAATATTTATATATAATAGTTTTTCTCTCGAATATAAATATATAAGAAAATAATCAAAATGCCTGTAAAAATTTTTGAAAACATCCCAACAAATATTTGTAACGAATATTTACAATGGGAAAGCACCGATGATGATGATATTGGATTAAATTTATTAGATGTACCAGTATCTGAATTTTATACCAGCAATGAATTAATATTTCCATCAATTTCGGATATAAACTATGATAATTGTAATTCAGTATATAACAATAATACATTAAATAATATAAATACAACACAATTACAATTAAAACAACAAATTCGCAATCATGATTGCATGTGGTCTGGGAGATGTGTTGCACATCCTGAAAAAGCAAAAGGACACAGTAAAAATAGTTTAAGTACATATAATAATAATAATAATAATAACCAAATTCAAAATAATAATAATAATAAAATAATAACAAGTCAACAAATACCAGCTGGTCGTTCACTATTATTAACGTCACGGTGTAATCAAATAAATAATCGAATACAAATGAATAATAAATTAGTAACGACAGCAATCCCAGAAATTACAACGTCAGCCTTTTTAAAGGAACGTGATACACAAGTGCATCCGGCTGTGATGGTAAGACCGGATACACCGATTAGCCTGGATGAAGATCATTTAGAATTTAAGCATAATGTTGATTTGGCAGCCTGTACAATGGGTTCAAATCAAATAAGTTTATCGCATACCGATGAGTCATCCGCTAGAATAATTGATTTATTAAAAGCACATTTGGAAGATACCTCACCTGATTCTCATATTATAAAAAATGGTTTAAGGTTACCAATTAAAGAAGAAACATTAGATAATGTGTTAGAATACCTCCAAGAATTGGCTGATTTTCCTCCCATATCCTCATTTCATGATGGAAATAAAAGTCATTGTAGTAATAATATAAATCCGAATGATGATGAGGATGATAGTGATTCAGATGAATCAAATTTTAGTGGAAACGGTAGTATATGTAACTCAAATAATTTAAAAGATAATAATTCACTAGAACATCAAATGAGAACTATAAAATTAGAATATCAATCAACACATGATGGAGATCATTGTTATACAAGGTGTAAGACAAGAGTAGATCCAGCACCACTTGGCGTACAAACACCTTCCGATTCGGGTAAGTGTAATTAACTTTTTTATTTTTTATTGCACGAGTATTTTTGCAACTCAGAAAAACATATGGTAAGTTCGTCATGTAATAACTTTTAATTATTGGCCCTTCTTTTTTTTAACATACTTTTGTATGATTTGTATATGCGACACTTCTAAAAATAGATCATTTGTTTAAATTTTCAAAGTTAAGGGTTTCAATTCTACAGATATATCGATCATTATAATTATTTCACGTTTGCTATCATTATTAGCAATATTAGCCAAAACGCGTCGTAATTACTATATTTAGTTATTAAGTTATTATATTTATTAAATAAATTTATATTTTATAAATTGTAAATTAACTTTTAAATTTAAAATTAAAAAATAAGTTTATAAAATTTAAAAATTTTTTAAAGAATTATTCTCATCGACGCTTTAATAGGCTAAGCAACCTGTAATTAACCAAATAAAATTATGATACGGAAACAAGTTGTTGGACGAAGGACGATTCTTGGCACTGGTTCTGGCTCCCATTTTATTTATAATTTACTTACCGCATGAAGGGATCAGTTTTTATTGTTTTGAATTTTTTTTTATTTTTGATCTACGGGTGTGACAACCCCGCGTACTCCAGTTCCTGCTATTGGCATATGAGTTAACGTGAGATATCACATACCACTGGCAATAGCAGTGTGATATCACTAGCCAAGGTGACATCTTAGGGGTGGTGGCGGATGAACTGTATTCAGTCAACGGTAGCACCCTCAATCTTAGCTGTGAAATAATCCTTGATGATGAGACGCTATTGCTTCCTTGAAGAAACGAGCCTTCATATAACTATATGTGTGGGCTTTAATCTTCAAGAAAGACAGTGCGTCACAGGATCAAGGAATATACAAAAATTTGCTATTTACTTTTATTTTCTCTATTCTATCATAAAATATTGGCCTATGTCATATTTTGTCAGTGATAGAATTTTTTGTTTAGTTATCCATTCTTTAATAAAAAATATATAAAACAAAAAAAAAGATTTACGCCCATCAACACCTTTGAACGTATGTTGTTGTGGGACCTTGGTCATAAAAAGTTTTTATGAGTTATTGTGAGTTGTAACATATTGTAATTCCTACTACACAACACATTTTAATAAAAAAAAAAAATGATATTTTATCTGCCATAAAATAATCGAATATAATTACTTTAATTAAAAATTCTGGTCAAAATATTGTTAATATTCAAAATAATTTAAGTCAAGATCTTTATCTTTAGTCATTGGCAATATAGAGGGGTTCGTTTGTTCAAATAAAGATGGATGATAAGCAAATAGCCGAAGTGGATGATGTAAAATATTCGGGTGATTTGATTGATAATAAATTAAATTTCAAATAAATATGCCACTTATTGGAGATTTTTGAGAACGATTAAACTCAAGTAATTGAAGAAGTAATTGAAATTTTTTCAAATACAAATGTATGGTTGGAAGTTTCTCAGATAAAAACTTCACTTCTTATTATACGTGTTTCGAATGAATTCGAACCATTTTCTTCAATGCCATGCCATGTTCGAATCCGTTAACAGACATACTGAGGCGATGAATATTTCGAAGATGAAACTTCATCATCACTTATTATAAAAAATGCAACTTATAATAAATAATATAACAATGACAATTGGATTCCTCATTAGAATTAACAAAACAGTAACTAAAAATTCCAAAATTATAATATAATATTGTACAATTTTGTCCAAATTGAGTAATCGGTCTGTCATTTTCCTTTCGGTATTTATTATCATAGATTGAAAAATAAATATCTATTATTATTTTATGTTCCTCATACTTGACCTTTCCTTATTATAACGGTTCTTCTTTTCATGTAACTTAAACGCAAAGTTTTATGAGTTGGCGCGTTGAAATCGAGTCTATCGTCCGTAATCGAGTCTATCGTACACTATAAAAAATAAAACGGATATATTTTTTTGTTCGAACTCTATTTATGGTATGATTTGCCAGAATTAATAGTCTCGATGATTTTTTGAACCCACTCTGGGCTAATAATTAAAAAAAATTTATGCTACAAGATAATAACCGTTATCAAACTAGAGAATCGTTATCAAACTAGGTAGTTGTTGTACTAATTCTTCATGTTTGTAATCTCAAAAGCGATTCTCCGGTCTCTTTACTTCACAAGTCGCTTCATATCGAGCAATATTTTTTTAATAACTAGCAAGCAATAACACGGTCGGTCCGATCCGTCTCATTTTTAATATATTTTATGCGGAATTACGAGTAAAAAGAACTTGCTTCTTCCCTAAAACACAATCTAATCTGGATTTAAACCATAAAATAGAACATCGTATTTGTTATCATTATATTTTTATTATAATTTACCGTTATTTGTATCAATTTTTTTAATATTGCAATTTTTATATTATTTAATATTGAATACTTATATTACATTGTAACATACACGTTTCCCGCCTTTTTTCTTATACAAGGACCTTGAACCTACGCATTACGATACATGTTGTACTATTCCCTTAGACATTTTTCTTTAGTCATAAAAACACAAAAAATCAATATTTTTCTTAGTATTTGTGAAATTGTAAACATTTTACTTTACAAAAATTTGAGTCCTGCGCAAAAAACATGTAGCCGGTGAATTGTTTGTTAAAATCAGAATCAATCTTATTCAGTTGATGTTCCATAAAATTTATTTATTTTATATTTTTCAATTTTTAATCTTCAAAAATCAATTGCATATTTAAAATATTCGGTAAAAATATATAACTTGAAAATGTTAAATTAAAGAATTGACGTCATAAGGCGCGGTCATTTTTTTTGTTTTATTTAAATGGAAAAAAATTAAAAACGCTTGCGCATTAATATGTGTTTGGCGCGAAATATTACACTCCATAACCGCTCCATAGTGATGCTGTATACATTCGAAATGCCGACTACTTGATACAAATCGACAAAATTTAAAGTTGTTAGTTGTTACTGACTGAAATCATGACGCATTAAATTGATTTTAATTCACACGTAATATAAACATATAAATGTATTCTCATGAAATTTTATTTGTATTAAAATTTTAACAGTCTAGAGAAAAAATGTTCGAAAACAAAAAACTCAATGAATTATCTTCAAAATTTTAGTTTAGCTTTAAAAACGGTGTTTAAATTCTTTAACTCTTATATACGTGTCAAAAATAAACAAATTAAAAAAGTAATAAACTCTAAGAAGGTCATATGACGAGAATCGTTGATATTAAGTCTGAAAAATACGAATCATCTTTTCAATTACAATAGACGTCTTAGATATACGTTTTTTTTTTACAATCATCAAATCAATCAAATCAAGGTCGTTTATGTAAATACGCCGCCGCTCGTGTGTTATATATCGTATGTATCTGTTTAAAAATTCCTTTTTGATACTGTCAGTACTCCCTTCATTTCAGGAATGTCGTTTATGTAATGTAATGCATGTAATGAACTAATATACCCCGACAATGTCGACGAACTTAAACGACTGAGATCTATCCAATAAATTTTCCTTTTCCTATTTTATTTTCTCTCATTCCTTTGTTTTAGTGTTTAGCACAGTTTATCATTTATGGCGAGACAACTTGCTTTATTGGATCGAAAACGATGGGATGAGAATATGAAAATAAAACGAGAAATTTATCCTATTAATTTTTACTCCTGCGATTTTTTTGTTGATCTTCCAGACAACATTAACGTAATTTTTGTTTGTGTTGTTCTATCATTTTTAGATTTATTTCAAATGTATATACTAAAACTTTTGAGAGTATACGGGTTTTCATAGAAAGTTTTGTTATCAGAAATGTTTTTTTTTTGCTTTTCAATAAAAATGATATTATTTTTATGGGTTCTAAGAAATATAGAACTTTTTTAAAATCGTTTCACCTTAAGACTGAAATTAATCAATTCATATAAACTTTGTGTTATTGCGGCATATTTTGATAATGATTCGATAGTTTGGTTTTTTTTTTGTTAAATATTTTGTTGATTAGTTGGCTATAAGGAGGGGTATTCTGGTCTAGAGGCCTAAGTTTTAGGCATTCTTTTGAGTATGATAGAAAAACATTTTTACAATACATTTTTTTACAGAATGTTTATTGACATTTCAAGAACACAAACAAACGTTCGAAAAATAATGGGGTTAACGTCCTGTTCAACGTGGTTTGTTCTGAAACAATTTTGAAAAAAATTCGTCATTAGAAAAGATGTTGGTATGTTTGGGGCTTGGGCCCTTGAAAATAAGCAAAAAAATTCACAAAATGGCGACGATTTAAACAAAAAATTTTTACCTTAGGTCTATCACCCCTCCGAATTGTAAAAAATAGTCAAAATTTTTGTTTTCCAAATCCAAGGCCCAAACTTTAGCGGAATATACATAGAAGAACTCCACCAAATTTCAAGGGAATCGTTCGAGTAGATCTTGAGATATCATGTCGAACATCTCGTAAAAAGTAGTTTCGAAAAAAAAACCGTTTAAAAATAATAATATAACTGAAATGAACAGTGAAAACAAAGCATTAATAATTACAAAAAAATACGTTATAATGACATCTGGCTTATATTTTTCCAAGTATATATTGGAGTATGAACAAATTTCCCTAGGGGTGCTCAGGTTGTCGAGTAACGTCTGCGGTGTATGTTGTTTGATTCTCTTTGCCCAATCGGTTTAGATGACGCGCAACAAAAGAGGCACTGCAACTACGAAAATGATTCAAATTTTGAAAAAAGCTTTTGAGGACATACTCTTAAAGGTCTTTACTAAATTTGAAAAAATTCTTTTTTCGTTTCTGGACCAGCCCTCTTAGTATGTTGAAAATTTGATGAACAATCGATAAAACAATACATAAAAGCCCGATTATCCGGAATGCTCGGGGATTGAAGCATGCCGGATAATCGAAAATTCCGGATACTTGAATGTAAATGAAATATTATAACGATTTCATATAATACTTCAAATAAATATTTTGTTAGGATTCTCGTCAATATATTTTCAAATAAAATACTTGAAACTGTATATGATTTCAAGTTGTATATAACATAGATTGCAATTAATATTTAGTACAAATACTAAAATAAGTAAATAAAATAAATAAAAAGAGAATTTAAAAATTTAAATAATTTAAAAGTTAAAGCAAAATATATTTCTTGTGAATTCCCAAACAAAAAAAAAACATTTTTTTCTCCGATAGACAGCAAATATAAATTTTGCAGACTTATTTCAGTCAGCAAAGTGGCACTTTTCCTGCCTAGGCAGCAAAGCAAGTACTTTGCTGCCTAGGCAGCAAAATAATTAGACTTCATAGAAATAAACAGATATTGCGATTAAAAAAAAAATTTTTTTAATCGATTTTTTTTTCTCATTTTTAAAATTTTGCTTTATTTTTAAAGTAATAATTATTAAATTACATATCATTGTAATTAATCGGAGAAAAAATTATATGTTCAACTCGGCAGCAAGGTAGATTGACTGCCTTGGCTGAATTCCTAGCCTCGCTCGCTCGGCTATGAACTATCAGCCGCGACAGTCAATCTACTACTTTGCTGCCTAGTTAAACAAATAACTATTCTTGTGAAAAAGGAAAAAATTCAAAAATTTAAAATTCCGGTTAACTGAATATTCGGTTAATTGAATGTCGAATAATCGGGCTTTTACTGCAGTTGAAACGAGAATGCTCTTTAGTATATGGATTACCAGTTCTAAGCACAAACCAAAGTTTGCAGTAATTATGGATGTTCTAAAAAAAATCTGATTGGCAACAATTTCATTCCGTTTTACGGCTCGATTGATCGTGGAATATGTAAAAAAAGTGTCTTCGATCAGCTATGATCTCTGCTTGTACTCAAATGGTACTCGATGAAGTTGTATCAACCGACAAGTTTTTATCCAATAAAATCAATATAGTTAACCCAATAACTAATTAACATATCTGTTAACCACCAATTTGTTTTTCGAAGTCCAAACTCTGTAACCAACCATTTTTTACGAAATTTTCGCATTGGCTATAATTGAAACAAAGTATACAAATAACACTTTATTGCAACAGCCTTGGAGATATGACTACTTCGTTCTGAAAGACCTAAGTATTAAAATCTCGATTTAAATGTGAAATTCTTAACTCTACGTTTTTGATATTTTTCGACCTTTTAGGTCTTAACGTCTTATAAATAAAAGCAAACAAATGTCTGTCTTCTGGCCGGTCGTCACAACAAATTTTTGTTTCCAAAAGTATGTTTTGTTAATTGTAGGAACTGAAAGGACGATGAGTTCGATAACTGTCCCGAAAGTGTGCCAAAAATTGATTAAGTTTGCTAAAAAAAACAAATTTGCATATATTTTGCTAAAAAGGCAAAAATTTTAAGTGGTAATGTAACATTGAATGTTGAGAAATGTAAGTGTGTCAAGAAATAAGTGTGCCAAAAAAAATTGTGCCAAAAGAATAATTTTCATACATTTACCCAATATTTTTGACAACAATAAAATGGAAAATATTTTGGATTGGAAACATTTGACAAATAAAATTAAGTATTTATTTGAATAACATGTAATGCTAAATGGAAAAGTATTGTGATAAGTTTTTTGAACGAATCCAGCTAGCGTCAGTTGACAGTTGACAAATGTCAGAATGTTACAGTGTCTTTTTTTGTTTAAAAAAAAAAATGTTGCATGTCATTGTGGTAATCATAAGGAAGATTTTGTTTTGAAATAATTTTGAGTGAATTTTTTTAAACCACTTCTAAATAATGGAACAGCTTTAAAATCTCTGGTTGTGGCAGATCAAATTTTTGTTTTTACAAAATTTGAAATAGGTGAAAAGATGGATTTATGCTAAATGGAAAAGTATTTATGCTAAATGGAAAAGTATTTATGCTAAATGGATAAGTTTTTTGAGCGAATCCAGCTGACAGTTGACAAATGTCAGGATGTTGCAGTGTCTTTTTTTTTTTTTTTTTTTTTTTTTAAATCTTTTAAAATGAACCATTTACGCTTAACGGAGACGTTTTCTGGACTAATAGGAACCATTGGGTTGGCAAATATCCGATCGTGTTAGATAACATGCTGTATTTTCACAATCATAAAATTTTTGCGATGTTTTCTGGATCAATAGAAACTATTAAGTATGAGTAGATGTCGAGTATGCTGGTTTTTCTAGGAAAGTTAAAATGGTTGAACTATAAATGCAGACATTTTTGAGAAGTTTGCTGATTTGCTGATTGCATCCTCGTTTCGATTTATTTCGAATTATCAAAACAGAATTTTATGTTTATGTTTCTTGTCATCTCTACCAAAAACTAAAAACAATGTCATCATAGAGGCCTGCTGGCGAAAATTTTATAAACACCCTTAAAGCAGACAGAATTCTTGATATGTCAGAGCTTTGGGCTTTCAGTCCCTTTATATTCTTTAAAATCTAGATTGATGTTATTGTTTTTCTTTTTGCCCAGCATTGATGTGAAATATTTTTCGGTTGAAACATGATTTTAGCGAGATCTTCTATTTTATCTCCTAATATTAAACCATATTAACAAGTAATAATATGCATTACAATATTAATTTGCTCACGATGAATTTAAGTAACTTAGTAAAAATATTGTTTTAGTATTTTATTTATTGTTATTTAGTTAATACGCACAGAATACATTTAGATTTTTAAACGAAACGCGCAATATTCTTAACTTTAAAAACAAAAATTCTTCAGATTTTCTGTCTAATAAAGATTATGATCTAATTCATTCATTAAAATTCAATTTTAATTTACATTGTATTTAGCTTAACAAATAATCTCATCACACCGGATATAATAGGATCATAATGTCAGTTCAGTGATCTCTTTTTTTGTTTTAAATTTTATTTAAGCAAAGTAATTTTAATTCATGTACATATTTCACAATTTAATGCAGCAGCTTGCAAACGTTTTGTTGGCACAAAATACGTTTTTTTGATTTTAATTTTTTTCCCACGCTCATATCAAAGAAGAAAAACAATCATCACCAAAAAAGAACACTAATTGTCAAACCATAATAAACAAAACCAAATTGTTTCAAGGTTATCCGAAAAAAAAATCGAAACGTAAAATTTTATAGTGGAATATTGTTTTGGTCTCCACCCACATCTATTTTCGTTTTCGAATAATTTTGCTAGTTTATCTGGAATCATTCATTTCATTATAATTTAAAAATTAATGTTGAGAAAACAAAAAAATTTGCGTGCTCGAGTAAAAATTAAAAATAAATATGTATACATGTACACATACATGCATGTTGTTACTCGAATAAAAATTGTAAGAGAGGAAATGAGTGAAAGTTTTTGTTTTATTATTAATTCATTGGAGTTGTTAGTTTTGTCTGGAGGTCAAACTTTATGCTCAATGAAGATTGTATTATGTATGGTAAAACATATTCTTATAATATATTATATATTCTCTAAGGTTTTCTTGCTTTACTTCTTTTGACACTTTATTTTAAAATGAGCGGAATTTAAAATGCAATTTTTATTTGCACTCATAAACGTGATTGGTAAAAATATCACTTTTATTATATTGTCCAAAAATATAATTAATTAAAATATTTGAACGTACATATTTGGAAATTGTGCTTATATAAAATCCTTATAGAACACGGCAAAATTCATTAGGTTCGAGTAGGTCGATGACATGTTAAATTTTTTATTATTAAAAATCTCTAAAAATTTCGTTTAATTTTTTAAAATTGTAAATGGCTCGTTAACCATAGTAATGTCATTAACTATATGTAATTATGGTAATTTAAACCATTAAACATTTGGTCTAAGAATTTTTTTCAAATTTCAATTCGTAGATGATTTGATGTGTTAAATTTTAATAATTAAATTGTAACACGCTAACAAACATGCATTAAGTTGTAGTCACGAAAAAAACAACAATTTTATAATTGTTCTGCCCAATTTGAATGATTAAACCAACCACCTCTCGGGGCTAATATTTAATTATTATACGTTTAATTATTATTACAACTCTATTAAAATAAACGAGTCCATTTGATTTCAATCTTAAAGCACAATTTCTTTTTATATTAAAAAAATTGTTGCAATCTGAAATTCATCATCATTATATTTCCCTTCACTTTTTTTTTTGTATTATTAAATGTTTTAATTTTGTTTCTTGATCACTGTCATAAACAACATTTCAACTTTTAAAATAACAAAAAAATAATTGTAACAAGGAAAAATGTGTGTAGTAATTTAAGGAGAAATTGTATTTGGTAGTTCAATGATCTTTGAAACATGTCTTATTTCCTTTTATGTATCTTTTGTTTTAACATAAATCCTAAAAAACAAAAAAAAAAAGAAATTAAATTCATCATCAAGAAATTAAGAATATCTTATGTGGTCGACCACATTCCTTTCCCAGATTTTATCTTAATTTTAGCGAACCAGTTTTTATAACTACGGGGTAAAAAAAAAACAAATTTCTTTGAATTGTGAATTTTATGTAATTTCTGTCGGTAAATTATATTCTGAAAAAGTTTTTTTATTATTTTGTCCGATTGAGGTTTTGCATTAATCTAAACAATAAAATGTTTGTTGTTTTAACATTTAATAAAATTTTATTATTTTTTTATTTGCAGAAGAAGAAGAAATCGATGTTGTCTCAGTTGGTGATAAAACCCTTCCTACAAATCCAAGTGCACGTGATCGACGGGCACTTCAAACCACAGTGGCTGATAAAATTACTGCGCGCATGGTTAAAACTCCAAAGGATAGTAAAAATATGACACAACGCAAAACTTTTTCAGATGAAGATTCATTTACCTCATCATCAGGTAGTTCGTCACCAGTTAAACTAAATTCATCGCATAGTTTTACATCGGTACAATGTAACGATATAACAAGTTCGCGAAAACGTTCACATCCTTCAAAAGAATCTGGCAACGGAGGTAATAAAAGAAATCGAGGTAAAAAGCAAAAATCTCCAGGTAAAAGACAGTCGTCAGATTCTGATGAAGCAGACACAATTGAAAAACGTAATTTACATAATGATATGGAGCGACAAAGACGCATAGGTTTAAAAAATTTATTTGAAGAACTTAAATGTCAAATTCCTAATATTAAAGATAAAGAACGTGCTCCAAAAGTTAGTATATTACGAGAAGCAGCATCGTTGTGTAACAAATTAAATCGTGAACAAGAACAAATAAACTATTTAAAAAAACAACAGGCTCGACTGTTACAGCGAGTTAAATCTCTTCGAATGTCGTTAGCTCCAAAATGGGGTTAACTTATTATATAGCTTATCATCTAATGGTTTACAATAAAATTGTAATTAAAACCCCCAATGTTTGTATATGTATATGTATATATTTTCATTTATGCATACATAATTCATTTTTACATTATATATTGTTTGATCTCTAGACTATAAATAGTTTTCTTTGGATAGTTATATAATAATTATAAAATACTATAAAAAAAATAAAATTATAAAATAATCTTTTATTGCATACTCTTTCTTGTGTGAGATTCATAAATTTGCGGTATATATTAAACTGTCTGGAATTTGTTTTTTTTTTTACATTCATATTTTTACGTTGAACTTTTTTATCTGTGTAAATATATTAAAGAAATTTTTTAAATATTTAATAAATAACTACCATCATTAATAATTATATAAAAATTATAATAACAAAAACAAATAAAACAAGTTTGGGTTCTTAATAATAATAAAAAAGAGTTAAATTTCTAGCTTTCTTAAAAATAAAAAAACTACCATTGTAATTAAAGTTATATAATAAAAAACTACATAAAGTATATATGTAATATATATCTATATATATATATTTTGATATAAAAAACTAAATTTTTTAAAATTAAAATTTAAAAGAATCTTAAGAAAAATTAATTTTTTTTTAAATTAAAGTTTAATATAATCGGAGTTTATGAAGAATTATTATTGAACATTTACTTTTTTTATATTTATTCCATTCAAAATTCGTATAAACATTTGTTATATTTTACCCTCGGTTTTTGAAATTTTTTTACTATTTTTTTTATTTAGTTTAATTTTTTTAGACACAATATGTTATACGATTTATTAGACAAAGAAAAAGTAATATTGCTTTTGCAAAAAAAGATAAAGTATAATTATCTATCTATCTAGTTTAGAAGAGCTTAGAAAAAAAAACAATATCTGAACATTTATAGTTACTATCAGAAAAAGGAATAAATTGTTTTAAATATTTAGACTAATTATAATATTGTAGTACGCCTTTTGAATTTTTTCTGTAAATATTTTTTTTGAATTTATATAATTTTTATTTTTTAAAGAAAGCTGCTCTATTTGTTTTTTTATTTTAATTAATTTAACTTTCACATTGACAGATTCTATTACATAAAATATTTGCTGCACGCCAAATATGTAAAAAAATTTATTTGAAGTAATTATTAATATAACTAAAAACCTTTTTCGATCATAAAATAAATATAAAATACCAATATTTTATAATAAAAACTGAAAATGAAATAATTAAAATTATTAAAATAAATGATTTTTGTAAATATTTTTTGTTTAAAGGTATGATTATTGCAGGTCAAACAAGTTAAGCCATGGGAATTTGAAAGATAAGGTAATGTTATTTAACTTCAAAAAATTAGAATCCCGATCCTGAGTATTTTGACCAAAAATCATATCCATTGAAAAATATTTATGCATTTTATGAAAGACACATTTGGTTCCCATTTCAAACAAATGCATGATTTTCAGAAAAATAACAAAAATTAAACACAGGAAAAAAATTTTTTATATATTATAACTTGATGAATTTTTTAAAAACTATAACTTCAGGTCGCAGTTACTTAAAATTGAATAATTTAACACCAAAAGTGTATAAACGTGTTAAATTAAACATATATAATATTTTTATAATCTGTCGATATTTGTTTGAAATTTATTGTGCTCAGAAATAAATTTCAAATTTAATTATAAAATGATTCAATTGATTTATCAGTAAACAAACAAAAATAGTTTCATGGTTCTGCACTTTACCTAACAATGTTTGGCGGTACAGATGTGCCTTGAGAAAAAAGAAAATTTATAATAAAAAGTTGTTTTTAAAAATATAATTTTTTTTTAAGTATACAAAATTACAAAAACAAACATTTTCAATATGCCTCGCTCATTTTTCACAACATGAAAAATAAATTTATAAAATGATATAATAATAAATTTTAATTATTTAAATTATAAAAATAATTTACATTTTCTGTTACGTTTGAAATCAAAAGTACTTCATACTTTTATTATATACATATATACACAAATATGTAAACATATACATTTGTTCGATATTTTTTTGCTTTTGTTTTTTTTTTTTCATCTAAAAATTGAGTATCATGTCAATTCTTGAAACGATCACGTTGCAACCAACAAGTTTCATTTTTTGTAAAAGCATAAGCAAAAAACAAAAATCATCTACAAGTAGCCATATAACAAAACCAATGCAATTTTATGTTATTTTTTATTTTTAATTGATAATTAGGTAATTATCTAAAAATACTTGTTTTTAAGAATAGTTCCTCAAAAAAATAATGATATAAAAATAAATGAGAAAAAATTAAAAATAAGTTATTTTTTTTAGTTAATTTTTAATGACAGTTAGATTTAGTACCTTATTATTTCATTATTTTTTTTATATAAATATTAAAATATATTTTGTTAATTTATGCGAATATTTTGAAATTTAAGATATTAAGACAACTATAATTTTTTTTGCAGTTTAAGTATCATAATAAATTAATTATAATATACAATTTTTTTTCTTTTTGTTAAAAATTATTAAATGATAAATTGAAATAAATATAAAATGGCTTATTTTTATAGCCGCTTCACGTACCTGCCATTTAATATTACTATTATTATTATTATCTATTATTACTTAAATGAATACTACTGCTATTATTATTTTATATTGTACTTTTCTATTAATGGTAAGAATAAAAACTATTACATATTTAATATATAAAATAAATAATTTCTTATGTTTATGTAATTTTATAAAAAGCAAGGCACATTAAAATTCCGCCTCGAAAATAGTAAAAATAAAAATTTATCAAACACTTCCAGTGTAAAATGATTAATTAAATTAATAATGAAAATTTATTTTTTTCATAATTTTTTTTCTTAAATAATATATTAATTGTTTTTTTAGTTTTATAATTTTATTATTATTACTATCCTTACTAATTTTATTTTCAAGAAGTTTAAATTTGATAAATAAAATCGACTATTACTAATTTGTAATTAATTTTATTACTAATTCTAGAAAAAAAACAAATAATGAAATATGATGTGTTTATTTAATATAAGTTTTTATTTTAAATTTTAAGTTATTATAAACGAATATTTAATTTACTACATGGTTTAATTTAATTTTTTATTATATTATTTGAGAAAAACAACAAACAAAATATAATAATGTATAGTTATTTTCTTTTGTTTGTTATACAATAAAAAAATATATAAAAATAATAAATAAAGATTTTTTTTAAGACACATAAAACTTGAATTTATAAAAATTGTTAAACAAAATAAAAATAAAAAAAATGAATTATAAGAATTTTTGTTTTACTTACGAATTATTATATTTTTTGGTTTTTGTTCCTTCTAATTAAAATATAACAATAAAAATAAAAACACAAAAGAAATTTGGTTTTATATTAGGGTTGAGGTGTTTTTATATGTACACGGTTTTCTCGAAACATTTACCTTTTTCTTCGTGAATATTGATTGCGTTTCAGATACATACCATTAGTAAATAAATCGTACGAAATAAACAAATCTATCACATTAACTATAACTAAACAAGACTAAAATAATTTGATTGATTTTGGTACTTTAGAAACACATTAAACATATATAGATCTTTACGATATGCCATTCGTCAATATGTGAGAAAATTCACTTCTCTGGGTTTTAAAAAGGTTTTAAAAATTTTGTATGTTTTGTCCAAAAAAAATTTGAAAAAGTTTATCGGAAGGAAACTCTGGGTATTTTCGATAGTGTTTTTTCGAAAATATTGTACCTTAGTTTTATTTTAATTTAACCCAATGAAATACTCTAGAATGTAATGAAATCATTCAATTTCACCACTAATATTTGAATTATACTTATAACAAATAGTTATACGTCTAGCCTACTGCGATATTAAAAATTATCAAATAATTCAATGATATCGCAGTAGGCCAACTATAAAGTCATAAAAAATATATAAAGAAATCAACAATGGCAATACTTGCGTTCGTAATTTTTGGCAAAAAATTTTTTCTAATTATCACCGCCCTTGGGAAATTACTACTGAAATTTTTTTGCCTTAATTTTATTTTAATTTAAACCAATGAAATTCTCTAAAATGTAATGACATCATTCAATTTCACCAATAAATTTTGAATTATACTAATAGCAAATAGTTATACGTCTGGCCTACTGGGATATTAAAAATTATCAATCTAATTTTGAAATAATTAACTGATATCAAAGTAGGCCAACGTATAATTCATAAAAAATATATAAAGAAATGAAAAATGACAAAAAAATTTCTAAACGAATTCCCCTCGTTCGTTGATAAATTCTCATAATTTTTTGGAAAATTCCTCAAGCAAGTGGTTTTGATAAAAGCCCTCGGCTTACGGCCTCGTGCTTTTATCAATATTCTTGCTTAAATAATTTTTAGCAAAAAATTATTTCGAATTATCACCGCCCTTGGGAAATTACAACTGATAATATCGAAATAAGGTTTTATGGTAATTTTCGATGTTTATTTTTAAAAATATACGACTACTTTAGAGGTGACGAGAAAGGTTTTTGTTTATGATTTTTAATATTGAGGGATAAACATATAAAATTTGAGTATCTCTTATTTACATATTATTATATTTTTATGAAATGTAAATTACATTTGTATTCTTTAATGTTTTATTTGATTTTTAAATTTCTTTAAAGTTGGTCGATTTTCCGTTAAACAAAAATTTCACGTTGTCGGCGTATGTTCTAAATTTAATTAATTAAATAAATTAATAAATAATATTTTTTGTTTGAATTTAATTTTATTTATTTATATTTTTTTTAATTTAATATATTATTTTTATTTACTTTCAAATTACAGTTGTCTTCTTAATATTCTATTTCATTATTCACCAACAGAAACAGGAACAGATTTTTATACGGAAAAATTTCAGTTTATGTGATTTATCAGTTAAATTAAATTAGGGTTGTAATCGATATCGAATATTTCATAATCGATATTTTCGAAATTATTGAAACTCTTGATATTATCGACAAACAAACGAAATCGAAAATTCCATAATAGTTGTTTTCGAATTTATCGAATGTTTCGAGACTATAAAAAAACACTCGAGAGAACCTTAAAATGGCCCCCGAAGCCCGATTGTGAAACCGATCGCATTTCGCATTGTTTGCGATTGAGTGTATGCGATCGACCTATAGTGTTTCAATTATGAAATTCTATCGCATTACGTTTTGCCGTCTAGCTCTGCGACATTTTTACATGTCAAACTAAAATATTCATATATAATATCACGTGTCGTCAAATAATAGTCGATTATTTTTCATAATCATTATTACGAATGTCATTTTAGGTCCCAAGTGCGCGTAGCGCACGAGGCAAATTTTTAACCTCAAATGGCATGAATGAGTGGTAATGTTGAAAAATAATCGACTAATAATTTGGTGACGAGTTGTATTTAGCAGACAATTTAACGAACAGAAATAGTAACATTATTTCATACAACATAATCATACATAATAAAATATTATTTCATCTTAGTAGGCGCATAAATGTTATAAATTTGTAATTTATTTTTGACAAATAAACAAACATGCAATCATTTATGAATGAAAACGGACATTTTTACTATTTGCAAATTGCATTTTCACATAATTTTGTATGTGAATTTTTGTTTTAAATTAATATATTAAGTAGGCCGAAAATATTCGAAAATATTCGCTGTTCCTTCCCACCAGAGAAAAATAATCGAAACAATTCGTTTTGATTTGTTAAAAAATAGTAAATGAAGCGTTTTTATTGGACCTTATCGAATCTTTATTTAGTGAGTTGAATTGTCTGGAATATTTATACCGCCGATTCGAAATCTGCTCTGTTATTTATTACATATATTTAATTTTAAAAACTGAATTTTTATCTGTCGTCGATTCGCGACATAGTTATAGTAGATAAATAATAATTGACGATTTTATGAAATTTCTGCCTTTAAAGTAGTTTTAGGAAATTTTTTTTAATTAGCAAATTTTGTTTCAAATGCAAAAACGGATGTTATCTTGAAGAAACTTTGGTATATGATCCAGGTTGACTTGAAAATGCAAAATCTGGATTAATTGCAAAATTGGTGACGAGGTCTCCCGAACACCTTTATGTTTCAATCTTTAATAAGGGAAAATCTTTAATAAGGAAAATTGGTGTATAATTGTGCGTACCAACATCCGGTTTGTCACTTCCAGTTCAAATGTTTTGTTTTGCGGTGTTTATCCCTACTATAGCCTTCAGTTACAAATCGTTTTTCATGAAACTTTGGTTAAAGGTTTCAATCAATATGATAAAGATTTCATTAGCTTTTGAGGTACATTGGACAAAAGGTTGGGGGTTAACCATACCAGAGATAATTTTTTTCACTATATTTCTTATGTTGGTTAGGAGCATACAACATTCGTTGGTGAATCAATTTTGTTGACACTTTAAAACGAGAAGCAAATTTGTATGACAGGAGCTAGACAATATTTTTTTGACAAACAATTATAATGCAATAAAATTCTCAATAATAATAATATCATGTTGATTACATTTTATTTTATTCAAATAACTAATTTTATTATTTTATAAAAAACGAAATGAAAATTATTCTTTTGACACACTTGACATTACTTTTTTGACAAACTTATAATGCCATAATTCTGTATAATAATAATTAAATTTCATGCCATATATAAATAATTAATTTTATTTTTTTCCAAAAAATTGGGTAAAATAATAAATAAAAATCTTTCTTTTGACACACTTGACAACACTTTTTTGATAAACTTATAATGCAATAATATAGTTTTTGGTCTCACATACCAATCCCAACCATCAAGATTACTCCAAATTCAATGTTTCTATTCGTAATCACTTAAAATAAACGTTTTTTAAGCAAAAAATATGCAAGTTTCCTTGTTTTGACACACTTGACGATTTTTTTGACACACTTCCGGTGCAGTTATCGAACACATCGTCCTTTCGGCTCTTCCCATTGAGTAAACTTATTTTTATAAAAAAAAAATTTTGAAATCCGTTTAGCGGTTTTCTAGATTTCGTATTTCGAACAGAATAAAGTTTATTAAAACTTACATACTACACAGTACACACCTTTCGATTCGCCTGTCAGATACTTGTGCTCATCAAAATCGCCTGTCAATTTTTTTTCTACTCTACAATAAATGAGCTAAATCGGAAAAAAATTTCAAGCTTACAGGAATATTTTTTTTTAAAATTTTTTTACACATATTGATGTTGACGTGCAAGGTATAAGCCCACCAGCCAGGTGGTGGTTACCGTACTTCACATTTCATGACTTATCACTAAAAAAAAATTCTAGCCTTACAGAACGACCGTTACCCAAAGGGTTCACTAGCTCTCAGTCTAAAATCTGTCTGATCAAGAAATCTACCTATTTCTCGCAGACATCCTGCCGCTCGAAGTTTTTTACTTTACCTTTTTAATTGCAATTAACTTTTTGTTTTCAGAGTACTCATTCCCGAACACATAAATGTGAAGTTGGACAATGGTGTGAAGTTTGTATTACGTAACATTAAACAGTGACGGTAACAAGTTTACGAAATTGTCTAAAACTCGATTATTTCAAATAATAAAGTTATTTAATTTTGTTAGTAATTAATAAAATTTTTCAATCAAATGATTAATTCGTAAAAATTATTTTCAAGAACGTTTTCTTTTGTTTTAGAAACTTAATTTGTAAACATAATCAATAATTAAAATTATTCCTTAAAAATGAATTTTTCAAATTAATTTAAATGCAATTAGTTCTGAATGTACATAATTTTCAATTTCTTTGTTTTGGTTCTTTGATTTTTATTCTTTGAAACGCCTGGTTGGAGTTGAAATTTTTTTTCTAAATAAATCTTGGGATTTTTCGTTTTACTTTAAATTTTGATAATCATCTTTTGTTTGTGTTAACTGTTAGATCTCTATTATAGCCTTAAGTGTTGTGTAGGGAGCACAATACATTCAGAACCCGTCTCGTCTGCAAAAATAATATATGATTTGAATCACACTCTTCTACAAATTACAAGTACAAACACCAATTATTTTTTATATAACGTAGAAGACTTAGTAATCCTACCTATGATTAGCGTGGGACTTACATAATTTGTGTTCTTATGATACCCTTTTTATTATTCTTCTAATTGTTTCAAAGTGCGTATTGTGTGTTCATTTCTTATGAACGAGATCGGTTGTATTGAAATTTTATTTTTGTGCGTCAGCGTATTTAGCAATTTAAATATAATTGATTAATCGTTTTTGTTTAAAACAATAAATGATTGATTTTTTATTTACTGGAAAAAAAATTGTATTTCTATTATTTACTGTATTTCTGATTTTGCAGTAGAAATATTATTGCGTTTAATTAAAGAAATGAAATTAACAAATTATAAACGAAGAATCGATACTTTTACGGTAGTGCAATAACTGCAATTTGATTTGCTATTGAAAACAAAAACTTAGGAACGAGGGCACGATAAATGTTCATAAATTTTTGTCGTTACTTTTAAACATAGTTTAAAGTTTATACGGTTTAATTCGAACTGTGGGTGTGTATTTTCTACGATGGGTGATAGGACTTCTAGCTATGGCAAATTTTTAGATACCATATACTGTTTATATAACCAACCTTTTGAATTAATTGAACCAACCTTTTGAATTAATAGGAATCTTTAGTCTGTGGTATTGTTGAATTTACACTTACATATGCTCCCACCTATTCATGTTTTGTAAATTGTAATATGTACGTTTACATGATTGTGATAGATGTTTTGATCGTAAACATTTTGTGTGCGCAAAAATTTCTGAATATGACAGCAAATCGTGGTCACCAGTTGGATGATTTTTTAACAGACATAAGAAATGTTTAATAACATTTTCAAACGTTTGACTGTAAACTACACTGTATTGATGATCAAGGAACATGTCCCAAACTGGATTATTGGCAGCACCATTTTAGTTTTGTTCCGGCATATGTTTGAAATAAATTTGCTTTTAAACTTCTATTTTATTCTTATTTTCCCTATCCTTTCATGAAATATGGGCCTATGTCATATTTTATATGTGTATAATAGATTTGATTGTTTCGTTCTCCATTCTTTAGAAAAAAAAAACAGAAAAAAAGATTAGCACCTCAGAACGTATGTTGTTGTGGGAGCTAGATCTTTAAAGGTTTTTATGTGTTGTTGTGACACATATTGTAATTCCTACTACACATCCTATTGAAAAACGTACCAGAAGAAATTGTTTATTTTTGAAAAATGGCATCTCATTTAAACAAATTGTATTTGTATATTTATTGAATGCCGTAGTAAAGTATAGAGTATATAACTCGCCGAAATGTACATTACCCGCTTAAATGATTACATTACATTCTCGAGTGAAATTAATTTCATTTTGGTATCAATAGAAACTATTATAGAAACCGTTAATTAAATTGTTCTCTTCTAAATTAAAAAGTTATTTATAATATAAACAAAATTGTTTAACCGAATTCGAAATTCTATATTTTATATATCTTCCTCTTTTAACTTGCTTAGCTATTTAGGAGTCATTGTTATTAAAGTTGGACAAAGTGTATGAGGGTGTGATAATTGATGTCTTCAATTCTCCTATAACTTTCAGGATGTGTTAGTAATAATGCTGTTATAAGAAAAAGTGATGTTTACCCTCACTTAAATCTGACGCGTTTGACCTTGAATAGAGGTTTAAGGTCACGAGTAAATTGTATAAATTACATGATCATTCTACTTCATAAAACCATGAGTGACCCATGATATTATTATTGAAATGAATACTACTTGATACTATAGGTATATGTTAGAATAAGCTGTCTAACTATGTTTTGAGCCAAGTTTTGGGAATAAAGAAATTTCCAAAAAAATAATTTACCTCATGCAATCTTCAATATCGAGTATTGGCCCCATGCACTTAAATAATTAAGTGTGGTCGAATGAAAATATTGCCGACCGGCGTTCATGATACTACCACTGGTTTGGCGATTTTTTAGTTTTTGATAACAATACTCAATATTTTTTTAAAACCGATAATCAAATATACAAATCGAGCAAAAAAATAAACTAGTATGTAAACGAAAATTTTATTTTTGAATTTTTAGAAAAATAGCAGTTAAGTTAATCAACTGTAATATTCATGAATAAATCAATTCTGAATCGTTTAAATTTAACTTTAAATGTTCTTTAATGTTCTGCAATGACATGAAAATCATCTTATTTTTTCACTTTTTATTTTTAAAATTTTTCGTCATCCGGGTATTTCGCGTATTTTTGGTCAAATCCGGTCCCGAGCATTTTTCGTTCGATTTTCGAACTCAAAATTCGGATTTTGGGTCGATCCGGGTGACCCAACTAGCAAACTTACTTCTCAATTTTGAGTTATACAAGCTTAAGCTTCAATCAAGCTTCGCTAAAGCTTCTAAGTGGAAGCTAATTATATTTTACTTCTATGAAGTTTCGATAGAACTTCCACAAAGAAGTCCTCTCCACCACCGGAGTGAAAGCTTCTAAAATACTTCAATATTTAATATTAGAAGCTTTACCTAAACTTATCTACACAACACTAGATAAAGCTTCCGAAAAAAGGTTATAGAAGTTGTAGCTGTCATTGAGATTGAAGTTGTGTCGGTTGGATCTGTTTAAACATCTTATAGAAGCAGAGCTGTTAAAGTCTAAAAATTGCTTCATTATCCAACCTTTAGAAGTTTTACGGAGACTGTTTTCCGAAAATGAAATATGTCAAAATGACGGAAGCTATTGCTTCTATTATTTCAACTAGAGGAGCTTATACGAAATTGAAATCGTTTCGTTTTTGTCAGAAAAGTATTGTAAGGCGGTTGAATAAGGCGGTTTTTATTTTTTTAATATCTTATTTAGACATATTTTGCACAGTATAAAATATTTTTTATTTAGCGTCTTGAAGTTGAAATAGACAAAATAATCAATCAAAATTATAATTAGCTAAAGAATTAGAATCAAAAATCAACTAGAGTGGAATAGAGAAAACTTAAAGATTATTTGGATAAGTTTTATAAATAATGGTATATGAATTTTCTTTACGAGCAATTTCACGCAAGTTCAGCAAATTTTTGGGAAATTTTGACTTGACCCCTTTTAATTTTGATTATTTTTTGTTTATAGATAGTCTTGGATAAATAAAAAATACAAGTTCTCTTAGAATTTTTTTTTTCGACCAGGGGTCTTCACAGGGTACCCCTCAATTTTTTGTTATTTTGTGATGTGAGTGCATTTTGACGAGCGATTGTAGAAAAGCTACTGAATCGATTGTCATAAATGATATGTCGTTGAATAGGTATTAGAACAAAGTTTTTAAAAATGTACACTGTCAATTTTTTGAAATAATTTTTAACGGTGTATCATAAGAAAAAAACGGTGTAATTGAAAAAAAGATGGCATAGCCTCTTTTTTTTTTTTTTTTTTTAAACAAAATTGAAGCTTATTTTATATCTAACAACTTGTGAAAGTTTAGGACTAGCATCATTTTTTGTTTTAAAGATAAAATTCGTTGTGCATATGACTGTCGGGAATCAGTTTTTTTTGTTCTGAAGGAAAATTATAAAAATGGCGTTATAAACTAAGAGATTTTTTTTTTATGTTAAATATCAAATATTTTATTATTAGATGAACTTTTTAAAATATTATAAAAATTATATATGTAGTACAATAAATAAAATAAATACAATTGTTAAAAATGATTTACTTATTTTACAAACAGAAGTTTCTTTTGAATAGGAAAGCACTTCTGCAATTATTTTCTTTGTATTAGATGGCATAAAAAATGAAATGTTTATTTGTCACTTTTAGTAATCACTTGTCACTCTTATAAAAAATAATTTGACAGTCTTGACTGCAAACAAAAAAGCCGTATAAACAACTAAATCTATTTAGGAACTTTTGACTGGAGAAGTATTATGTTCGTATTATGTTATTATGGAATCATAAAGTAAAGGATTGTTTTTCAACATTAAATTACAAATATTTTATTATTGAATAAACTTTTTAAAATATCATACAAATTATATATGTGAAAATAAATATAGTTATTAAAAATTATTTACTTATTTTACATTCAAAAGTTTCTTTTGAGTTGGAAAACATTTTTGCATTTATTGTCTTAGTATCTACTGGTACAAAAGAATGAAATTTTTGAGTTCCACTTATAGTAATCGCATTTTTATATCGATTTTGTAATTTTTCTTTTGTTAATTGATATTCATTTTTATCGGCGTATCCAAAGTTCATGGTAGATTCCCATTTTAAAGCCCATTCGAAAAGTTTTTTTGGTGTATCAATAATATTATCTTCGCTCGCCAGTTATCCGATTCAGTTCGCCGATTCAGTAGTTTTTCTACAATCGCTCGTCAAAATGCACTCACATCACAAAATAACAAAAAATTGAGGGGTACCCTGTGAAGACCCCTGGTCGAAAAAAAAAATTCTAAGAGAACTTGTATTTTTATTTATCCAAGACTATCCATAAACAAAAAATAATCAAAATTAAAAGGGGTCAAGTCAAAACGATGTTGAATCTTCGTGAAATTGCTCTTACATTTCTGAGAGCCAAACTCGTCAGGAAGAACTGAGACGATGGTGTGATATGCGTTGTATTGTTATTGTTTTATATTTATGTAACATTTTTAAAAATTAAATGCGTTCATCAGCACCTTAGTACGCATGTTATTGTGATCTATTAAAAATCCAATTACAAAACTTTTTATTTAACAAAAAAAAATTGTTCAAATAAAGGTGGTAGGTACGCTAAAAGTTAATGATTGAAAAAATATAACCCCTTAATTTTTTTTCTGAGAAACTTCAAACCATATCTTTGAATTGAAAAAATTCCAATTACTTCTTTACTTGCTTGAGTTTAATTGATATCAAAAATCCAAAATAACCCCTTAATGTTTCTATACCCAAAATCTTTGAATTAATAAAACAAATAGAAAAAAGTTTTGTCAATATTTTTTTCCGTTTATTAAAAAAAATCAAAATCTTTTAGGAACGCAAATCTCAGATTATGATTTTATTGTTAAAAAACCCATTGTTAGTAACCCAAGTTACATGCCACATAGCTTTATCCATAAAAAGTAAGCCTCTGAATTATACTATATTTTCTACATCTAAATTAAAAAACTAAATTCTATGGAAGTCTTATAGAAGCCAATATTATTGTGATTACTATCAAAGATATTTATTGTTTCTTAACATTTATAATAACCGATTGGACAGCGTGCAGGACAAACGATCGAAGGACCAGGGTTCGAAACATGATGCGACCGTAAACAAAAATTTAAATTTAAACACTATATAATAACATAGCAATAACAATAATTACGTTAAAAAAGTGTAGATATATAGAAAACATTGTAACATCTTGACACATTTTTTAATAGCTTCTATAAGACTTCTAAAAATTACTTAAAACAAGATAATTGAAGCACTTTACCGAAGCTATAACTGGTGAAACCATAAATTCTATACAGCTTGCATAACTGCTTACAAAAGACCTTACCAAAGTTATTTCCGAAGTCTTTTACAAATTATAGCTTCGTTAAATAAAGGCGGGGAAATTTCTCCAAATTGCCTTTGTCGAAACCGTTTAGAAGTTTAAAAGAAACTATGAAGGTGGGAGAGCTAGTTTCGGTAAGACCGTTTAGTGTTTTTAAAGAAGTTGAAATGCTATTTGGAAAGTCAGTTTAGTTTTGTTATTTGACTTAATATCTGATAAAGTGCATAAGTGAGCCAAAGCAATAGCTGTTTGATTAATTAGAAAACCTATGATAGTAGTTAGTACTTAGAGAAATTGAAAACAACATGGGTTACTCTTGGCTTAAGTATAGCTAAACAATATCAAAGTTGGTAAGATCAATTACTCTATAAGCTATGAGTCAATAAGCTTGAGGCATAACTGTAATTATACTCCATATTGTGTAGTTTAAGGTCCAGACTGAAACCCTTTAGGGCAAGTATTTGTTTTTTTAATACATGCTTTTTTTGGCCGTCCTACAGCGTTGGCTAAAAACACAGTTTAAAAAAAAAAAACAAAAAAAACTGTTTTTCAATTTATTTAAAAAAAAACAATTTTTGTTTAAAACATTGTTTTAATTCAGTAAATTATTTGTGAAATAACATCACTCCGATGGAAAATCTCCCATCAAGAATAATATAAGAACTGAATCTACAAAATTATGGTGCAAATTATAAAACTTTTTGCAATCCATACAATTTAAGAGCGATCTTGTTTCGAACCAATGAGAAAATTTTAAACTTTAAAAAAGTTTATCATTCTCATCAGGGCTAGCCGACTAGATAAACCCTACCAAAAAATGTCAACGCTAATGAATATAAACCAAAAATTATGCGAAGTGTAAAAACAAAAAATTTACATAAACATATATTTAATAAATTCAGGTTTAGTCAATTAATTTCTCTGGTGATCACTGTTTTGTTATACTCTAGACATTCTAGTATTGAATAACAAATTTGTATCGGTGAGAAGAAGATGACTAGATGACCACACTTGTGTCTATTGACACATGATCAACAATTAATTCAGTAAATTATTTGTGATATAACATCACCCCGATGGAAAATCTCCCATCAAGAATAATATAAGAACTGAATCTAAAAAATTATGGTGCAAATTATGAAACTTTTTGCAATCCATACAATTTTGGAGCGATCTAGTTTCGAACCAATGAGAAAATTTTAAACTTTAAAAAGTTTATCATTCTCATCAGGGCTAGCCGACTAGATAAACTCTACCAAAAAATGTCAACGCTAATGAATATAAACCAAAAATTAGGTTACAACTCTAGCGAAGTGTAAAAACAAAAAATTTACATAAACACATAAACACAATTTACATTAACGCATTTAATAAATTCAGGTTTAGTCAATTAATTTCTCTGGTGATCACTGTTTTGTTATACTCTAGACATTCTAGTATTGAATAACAAACTTGTATCGGTGAGAAGAAGATGACTAGTCTTCACTTGTGTCTATTGACACATGATCAACAATTAATTCAGTAAATTATTTGTGATATAACATCACCCCGATGGAAAATCTCCCATCAAGAATAATATAAGAACTGAATCTACAAAATTATGGTGCAAATTATGAAACTTTTTGCAATCCATATAATTTTAGAGCGATCTAGTTTCGAACCAATGAGAAAATTTTAAACTTTAAAAAAGTTTATCATTCTCATCAGGGCTAGCCGACTAGATAAACTCTACCAAAAAATGTCAACGTCAATGAATATAAACCAAAAATTAGGTTACAAGGTCTTCTTCTCATCGATACAAGGTTGTTATTCAATACCAGAATGTCTAGAGTATAACAAAACAGTGAGAGAAATTAATTGACTAAACCTGAATTTATTAAATATATGTTTATGTAAATTTTTTGTTTTTACACTTCGCTAGAGGTGTAACCTAATTTTTGGTTTATATTCATTAGCGTTGACATTTTTTGGTAGAGTTTATCTAGTCGGCTAGCCCTGATGAGAATGATAAACTTTTTTAAAGTTTAAAATTTTCTCATTGGTTCGAAACTAGATCGCTCTAAAATTGTATGGATTGCAAAAAGTTTCATAATTTGCACCATAATTTTTTAGATACAGTTCTTATATAAAACATTGTTTTTTTTAAAAAACAATTTGTTTTAAACAGTGTTTAAAACAAACCAACTCTGGTCCTATATATGCGGTTTACAAAATGTACCATTATGCACATTTTACCTATTTCTCATGCTATTTGTGATTTGGTGATGATCATAAATCAATTTTTTATTAGAGCCATAATTGATTTAGTAAATAATTACAAAACCGCAATCTCTCAATACCCCTCCCGCTTACGATAAAAAAATAATAGAAGGATTAAATATATTTTATTTTGACGATTTTATTTTGACGATTTTATTTTGCTTCCATTTTATGGTTTCTTTAATTAAGGATTGAACTTCCTGCTGGCACTACTTTTGTTAGTGTTAACAAAGACAGCCCTTTCCCACATTTTAATCATTTGATTACTATTCTCTTAACTTCATTTACTCTAAGTCGTCATTACTCAGCTATGAGTCATTACTCAGCTGTCATGCCCCAAATAGGTAATAAATTTCTGATTAGGCTCATTAAATGTGCATTAAAAATAAGGTGTTTAGTCTCAGCTGGCAGCACGGTTTTAGTTTTGTATATAGTAAAAGAAATTGCCCTAATTTTTTTTTTTCATATTTTCAATATGTCAGTCAAAATTAAGAAATTAATCTAGGTTATTGAATTAATCCGAATTATAATTAAGAGTTCTTCATCTGGTGTGATACTAGCCTGAAAAGAGTTGATAACGAAGAACAAAAGTGTCCGATAGCCTTCATGTCATAGAAGCTCAACGAAACTATTCGGTTTTAGAGCTTGAGTATCTTGCGGCAATTCTAAGTGAAGAAATTCAAGGCCTATGTTCAGGGTCACAAATTCACAATTGTGACCGACCACTCTAGTCTGAAGTGACTTATGTCACGGAAAGACTTGAGTGACCGACTGGCAAGGTAGAACCTATAGCTCCAGCATATAGACTTTACTATTATCCCCCAAAAGGGGACCCAACACATAGGCCCTGATGCTCAATCTCGTCTTTATGACGATACACACGACGAATTTGCCGAAGCACTAGCCAATCACGTAATTAAGATAAAGCGTTACGATGAAGGTTATCAATACAAAGACTACTCGGAGAGGAAAGCTAAAGTCAAAATGTCACCCAAAGATTTTTCTTTGGTGAAACATTTAAATAGCATGCTGTTTATCCGTGGAATCAAAAGTTGATGCAATACCGAATGATTTGCCTGTGTTAAGCTCTGGTTACAAAAACCTTTGACTTTGGAAATGATCAAGAGACATCATGATGATAGTACTGCCTCGAACCAGGTCCCCCGTTTCAAACTCGGGAAATATGGTGATATTGATTGTCCTTGATCATTTTACTTAATTTGTATTACTCAAGTCTCAAACCTTTTCGGAACGCAACATCACCTAAGGCTAAGGTGAACGCCTTCTTGAAGAGTGGTGTGTTTTTAACATATGGGGCACCAGAGTTTACACACAGCGAAAATGATAATTAATGGTTGGGTAAATCATTTCAGAGTTTAATATTGGATTTTTATATTCAACATGTTAGAAATGTTGTCTACAGTCCTTAGACCAATGCTTCAGAAAAGGTGAGTAGATCGGTTCTCGTTGCCGTTCGAGCGTATGGGAAGAGTCATCAATTAAAACCTTTTATAATAATAAATTTCAAATTTTTATCAAATTATTATTACAAAAAATGATGAATTTTGGTACGGTAAGAAGGTTGCTGTGCGATCTTACGAGTTTCAAAATCCATTTTTAATCCGATCAAAACTTAAAAATTGATCTCTAATACCAAGTATCATGTATTATTTTAAATTATTACGTTTTTCCAACCTTACTTCGTATTGGCTTTACTCTCATTTCGATAAACGTAATTACCAATCTCTTTCTGAGTTCGATCACTGATTAGTAAGAAAACACACCAGGTTTTATTAAGTATTCAACACCTTAATTGTTCCTCAACAATAGGAAAATAATACAGCAAACAATATTTCTAACTAGAATATTCTTTCAACTGCTTCAGAAACTCCAACGGTTGATTGTAGAAATTTTCAGTAACACAACGTTCAAAATAGTACACAAAATATTTCTATTCAATAACACTTAAAACTTTATTCACAAAAACTATTTAAAAATCACTTTTATAATTTTAACTTTACCGTCGCAGGTTTAAAATACAACTAACTATTCTACAAGAGGTAATTTCCTTATATACAATTCTCCATAGTTCTCGACCATTCGATAGGTCACTTTTTAGAAACCTTGAGAAAATATTAGAATATTTGATTATTTTAGATTATGTTGATTTGATTCATAAAATCATTTATTTTATGTTGACCATTTACCTCATTTATTTTATTTTATGAAAATACAACAACACTATTCGTTTCATTCATTTGTTGTTGTGTTTTGTTATGATTTTGCTATAACCGTAACAATACCCTCCATTTAAGCCTGTTCGTCCCGAACAGGATCTAGCTCTTCTTTGTATAAGGCCAATCTTTCCAAATGTACAATTTTTCCCTTACCTCTATGGCCTTTTCTAATCTAATTCTGTAAACGATGTGTAGCCATACTAATTGTCCTTCTTCAAAACCTTTATTATTAGATCGTATATCATATCGGGCTTTCATCTATCACTGGCCAGTTGTATCTTCTGCCTTACTAGCTTGTGAATATCCTCAAGGTTATCCCTGATTCGGTTGACATATTATTACGCAGACAATGATGTTGATGGTACTGCTTAAAATTTGAGGTCACCAGATAGTCGTAAATCACTTCCAAAAATAGTTTGAGCTGGGGTCATGGTCGTGGGGGCATGAACTGCTGATCTGTATGCCATCACCAATAAAGGAATATGTTGGTCCCAATTTCGTTCACTGAAAAAAAAAATTGAAGTAATGACAACCTCATCTCGAAGTTGGCAGTTTATTATTCATGTAAAGAAAAATTATTTGCAAACAATTTCACCGTGATTGGGACAACTACACGATAACATTTTTCTAACGACAGAATGAGGTTTATATAAAATATAAAGAGTTATATCCAATATAACAGTAGTTAAATAAAGTTAATAACTATTTCCCTGAAAAAAATTGTCTCTGGCCTTATATCATGATTTTTTCATTTTAAAATTTAAGTACACTGAAGAAAACATGTCTTACTTCCAATCGAAATGCAACTGTCCCCACAACTCTACAATTATAAATCGATGAAGTTGAGACAATCACACGAAATATTTATGTGAAAATAAAATATAGTTCAATTAATCTCAAATAGTTAAACTCTAAAATGAAAAATTCATGATATAAGACCAAAGAAAATTTTTTTCAGTGAAATAATTATTATCTTTATTCAACTACTGTTATATTGGATATAACACTGTATATTTTAAATAAACCTCATTCTGTTGTTAGGAAAATGTTATCGTGTAGTTGTCCCAATCACAGTGAAATTGATTGCAAATAATTTTTCTTTGCATGAATAATAAACTGCCAACTTCGAGATGAGGTTGTCATGAAATTCAATTTTTTTTTTCAGTGTATTAGATTAATTGAACTATATATTATTTTCACATAAATATTTCGTGTGATTGTCTCAACTACATCGGTTTATAATTGTACAATCGTTGAAGTAATTTCGTAGTTCGATTCGCCATATCTGACCGCACGGTGAGGTTGAGACAACTGCATTTCGATTGGAAATAGGACATGTTTTTTTCAGTGTTGGTTCTTACTTACCACTTTAGCTCATTCCTCCAATGTAGCATTGAATCTCTCAACCATGCCATCTGACTGTGGGTGTGAATCTGTCGTCCTCGTTTTGTTAATCCCCAGTATTTGGCAAATTTCTTGGAATACAGCTGACTCAAAGTTCCGTCCCTGATCGGCGTGGATCTCCATAGGAACTCCAATTATTTATCACAGCTTCAGCGATTGTGGTTGCTTCATGGTTGGTAATCGCACACACTTCCGGCCACTCACTGAAGTAGTTCATGATCACAAGAACATATTTGTTCTGATAATCAGTTGTTGGAAATGGTCCCGAAACATCCATTGCGATCCTTTCAAATGGAACACCTACATTGTATTGTTTCATTTTCCCATGACTTCTTTGTGCGGGTCTTTTTACCGCCACACATTAATCGCATTTTTGACACCAGTAAAACCGTTGTCGTATTTTTGCAAGAGTTTTGTGGATTCCAAGATAACCTCCAATCGTTCCTTCGTGAATCGTGATACTCCTTCAGTACTGCTGGTATTTTCCCTTTTGGTACCACTGTAAAGGATTACTTTATTTTGCCATCTGAGCTCTCCCACACTCTCTTTAAACATCCATCTTGTAAATGGAGGCTGTCCCATTGTGCCCAGTACGTCTTTAAAGTTGAAGTTTTATCAGCGATTTCTCCCCATATTGGTTTGCTACCCTTTTCCTTGAACTCAATGATGGGTGCAAGATCCGGATCTTACAATTGATCTCTACTTATGGCTTCAGCAGTCCACTCATCATCAGGTAGCACTTGTAGTAATCGTACGTCGATCATGTTCTCCTTATTTTCTTGACGACTGCAATGCTTGCCAGTACCCTTTCGATGCTCAATGTCCAAATCGTACGCCTGCAACCGTTCGATCCAATGTGCTACTTATCACTTTCTTATTTTTGAATGCACCATGATCAGTTCTGAGATGAAATTTCTGACCATACAGGTATTTATGGAAATGTTTGACGCATTCCATAATAGCCAATAACTCCTTTCGGCTTTTCGAAAAATAAACTACCATTCACGTTTGCTAGATGCTAGTACTGTCTCAGACAACTTTGTTGTGTCAGTTATTCAGCATCACTGACGTTACTTTTCTGCTTTTCAGATTTTTAAACTTAACCTTTTAACTGATGGTACACACAACTCAATAAATATTGGTCTCAGACAACTCAGCTCTGTCAGACCTATATCTCCACTTGTGCTACCATGACTTCATCTTGCTCGTTTCTTTCTTTTTTGCAGAACTCCCAATTCATAAGACCCACAATTTTTCTCCTCTAATTGGTATCAATTACTAAACAACTCTCTCGCTTAACACAATCTCTCTATCCTAACACAATCCCTCCTAACCTTCATATGATCGAACATCGACAGACAATACCTTACTTTAGGTCACATCTGAAGATGGCTCGGCTTAATTTTCGTCAATTAAACACTGTCTTGTACAGACAAATGTCCACTCTACTTTTTCTCTTACCTCCAATTCCTGGGCCTGGCCTGTCCATATTTGGACTAGACAACTCAAATACTATTTTTCTTAAAAAAATTATTTTTGTCACAATGTCTGTTAGCAATACTAGAAGGTGCCCTAGGTGCCCCTATACATTTAAATTTTGTTTGATATAATCTGGGTAGTGTGAAAAATTCGTACTAAAAGCCAAAAAAAGCTTAACAGTGTAATCGGTGATATTTTCCTCTTCTTTAGTCGGTGCTTATGAAGTTTGTAATCTGCTTATACATACTTAAGATTTAATGCCTATTGCTTAATTACACAGCTAATCTTGGATTAATTCATATGTGAATTATTAAATTTTCACCATAATTCGTTTTAGTGTTATTATTAACACGTAACAATTATCACTTAGTTACAACTTTTAATTTTTTTAATTAACATTAAAATTTTTTTTTGTTGTTGTCCGATAAATATGTTAAATTCTTATCGAAAACATTTTTTATGTGTGATAAAAACTAAGTATGGGTATGTTTTTTCTATTTTAAAATTGTTAGATTGTTTTATCGGATACGGAATTTTAATTTTAATTTTTCTTCATGGATATCATATTCGATTTATTGAATCTATGACAGGCGTTTTTTAATTTTTTTCGTAAAATAGGTCAAGTACTATTTACTATGGGAGTAAAGATAAAAAGTTAGTTAACGTATGTTAGATTAGAAGTGAATTTTGGAAGTTCAATTAAGTTGTACATAGTCGTTTGATCGCTGGAAAAAATATAAATGGACATTGGATATTGGTACTACAATAAAAACGGTAGAATTATACAGAGCTGGTGAAGAATAAAATAAAAAAGAGCTGGTATCATTCAGTTAAGTTTATCATTTTTCTTTCTAAGATTCGTTCTAGTTACCGTACAGTATGTGTCAAATTGCCAAATAAACTTCACGAACTAAAAACTTTTTAACTTATCATACGTTAGTAGATATATACAATCTAAAAAGATCTGCCCATATTTGTATTTCCGGATCATTATACAGCAAAAACAATACAACTATACTTTGTTTACTAGAATAACAATATCTCCTATAGTTAATGTAACGTGTAAACAATTTTAATAAAGTTTTACTACAATAGGGTGGCCAGATTATCCGATAGCAAAAAGAGGAAATCCATAAAAAAAGAGGACAATCAAATAAAAATGAGGACACTTTTAAATAACTTAAAAATTCGTTAAATATTAAATTTTTAACTGTCTTGAACATTGTAATTCATTCTGGTTCCTTCACCAAAGTCATCCATTTAAATATTGTAAACGTTTCGTACTGCTTTGTCAATTGTTTGATGTAATCTAAACAGTTTTTGTAAATTTCTATTACATTTTTTTGAAAGCCGTAGCCTGAACCAATTTACAGTTAACCAATTCTTTATTTTTCTTTAAAACATTTAAAATTAATCCAGGGAAGAAATTGTTATTTATTCCTTCCTCAAGCGCTCTTTGAACTTATTCTAAATTACTCATTATTTGAATGAAGGAATTATGCTCGTTATCTATTTTTTTATGTTGAGATGGAAAACGTTGACCACCGACTGTAACAAAAACAAATATGCATCATTTAATGGATTCTCCGAAAACAGTTTTAACTTTACTGGTATTTTTGCTATAGTCTCCTATAGACATAAATACGATTTTAACGCTTTATTCAATTTCAATACTCTTTCAACAACAGAAAAGAGCGACATACCATCGTGTCTTATGGTGCTATTACACACAAATTAAATTCAGTTGCTATCATCAACTTTTCAGATGATAGTATTTATTATTTTTAACTGTAGATGGCGAAAAGATCAAAAACTGCAAGAAAACACAAATAACTTTACGAAGCAATAATAATTTTTAAACAACAATTTCTAAAAAAATTTTTTAGTATTAATATAATATTATATAATCGATTATATCTAAATTGTAAATAAATTATATACTGTAAAAGCAAATAAAACGTCTAAATAGTTAATAGCGACACCACATTATAGAGCAATTGTTGTAGCTTGTACAATAAGAAAATGCGCTAAGATTTGAAAAAAAATGTGAATCGAAAATACGTAAAGAAAACGTAAAACTTTCACATTAAAATCTTGAAAATATGTATTTAATCATTTTATATCTAATATAATATAATTATTATTATGATTTTAATATCAAAATCAATTACTGTGATAATCGGTTTTAAACCGGTTGAATTTGCAGATGAAATCATCTGACAATTTTCTAGCAGTAATTGGTAAACCAAATAATTTTTCAAAAAGTCAGTTGCTATCCGCTAACATTTCTTGCAGTTTTTATATTTATCTCGCGCATGCTATCCCTCTTTTTATCATACAAAACATTTTTCATCAACTTTTCAGATTATGTTAACTGCAAAATTGATTATGGCAGATGAATTTAATTTGTGTGTAATAGCATTAGATTGAACCATTAGATTGACCATTAGATGAATTAGATTATCGAAATGATGATAATCTAATTTGAAAAACTAGCAAAACGCCTTGCTTTTTAACACGATCAGTAAAATATCTATTTTAACAAAACCTATGAATGGTAAGGTTTTTCATTTTTGCATTACAAGAAAATTTTAAAAAGAGGACATTTAGAGGACAAAAAGATGACATTTAGAGGACAAACTGCCAATATAGGACAAAAAAAAATGATTATGGTGCAAAACAGAGATACGACAAAACGAGCGGAGGTCTAAAATAGGATAGATCCTCTAAAAAGAGGACGGATGGCACCCTAACTACAATGAGTTGTAAGGAAATATCATATTAAATTGTATAAAAATATATAGCATCATCTACATACGTACAAGTTTATGCAAAAGAGTTTTTTGCACTATCAGGCGATTTTGCATGTTTACTGATACGTAACTAAACATAGTAAGTTTTGTTTACAAATCACAAGTCGGTAAGGAATTACTTACCGACCATGCAGGTGGCAAGTAATTACCGGTAAGGGAGACGCCAGGGTGTGTATAAAAACGATTTTTATTTAAATAACTATGCAGGGCAATTTCCCTTCAAGCTTCAACTTTAAATGATATTCTTTTAAAAATATTGCAATTAATCATTTACATATCGAGGGCTGAAGTTAGAAGATTACGCCAGCGGTTCATATTGAAACCCGACGCGAAGCGAGGGCTTTTATTGAACCAAGGGCGTAATCTTCCTTTCAGCCTGAGTGTATGTACAACGTTTTACGCACAATTGCACAACTTAATTGTAGAATAAATCAATTTTTGAATTTTTTAAACTCGCTAGACATTTTGAAAAGTATACTAAACATGCCCTGATTTTCTCTATAAACTTCATACAATAATTTATTTGTTTGTTCTAATTTTATGAATATTTTACGGGTAATTATTTTACGGGCGGTAAAGTAGAAAAATATACTAATATTTCATATAGCAACGGGATTTTATTTTACGGATGTAAAGTTTAACTTTCAGCCACGATAACTAGGATGTAAAATGTGTCTTACGATTCGTTTGTGCGTAATAGTATATTACATATCTAGAGTTGTAAATAGCGTAACGAGACGCGTAGCGTCGAGTGCAGTATCTTCACGAGCATGGAAAATGCTTTACAACTCGAGATTTGTTATATACTTTTTCTACGACTTTGTTTTAATGCCCAAACGCATATAATTACTTGAAAAAATGAACTACTAATTATAAATTAAATGCAAATAGTTTACAAATTGTGGTAGGCTTTGCATTATTCTGTGTCAAAATGAATTGAAATATTTAATTTTTAAAAATCAAATTTTTCTTTAAATAATGATTCATTTTATTAAAGCGTGCGGTAATATATATATGAAAATCCATTACCGCACGCCTTTTTTTACTTACCGCACGCTATTTGAAATAATCAATTTACATGTCAGGGATACTGTGATGTAATCTATAATTTACTCTGATAGGAGTAGAAAAAAGCTCATCAAATCGGTATAATTGCTATTATTATATTAATAACTATAAAGTAAACACATTTTTCACGAACACGTTTTCACCATATTTATTAGAAACTACATTCTATATTTTATTACATGTTTTATTTGTTCTAAACTTAATAGTAAAAATAATTAAACATTTTAGAAAAAGAAGTATAAAAAAATTAAATTTGTATTTCTGTTGACATAATAATTCCTTCTTAGTTTAAAAATTTGGCGTTTTATTGGTCGTGGAATATAGATTGACGTAAGCTATACGAGTCATAAACAACTAGACAGTAGACAGGAAGACAATTGGAGTCAAGCTTTTGTTTCTGATTACATTTTGTTACTGTTCCTCGATCCGGTGTATGTTGATAATCTAATTTTCATCATTCTTAAATTCATAATAAAAAGAAGTGAATTTAAGATGTTGCATAATCCATATTCGCGAGCTATTCACTTATTTTTTGTTGTTTATTTATTTTGCATATTGTTATTTTGAAAAGTAAACAATAAAATAAAGTGAATATAAATACTTAGAATTACACAAAAACACAAATAAAATGCAAACAAAAACATAACATTGAAAACATTTTTTTTTTCAATGAACTTGTAGAAAACGAACGTAATAACAAAATTAAATGTTATCAGAAATTAAATATGTATTGGCTTTACTTTTCAGAAGGTACAGGATGGAGATTGATAATGATAATTGTTTACTGATGTTTACCTAGGAAGGATTTTGTTGACAACTTGTGTTATTTTCAACTTTTGTACCAAAGGATGTACATGAAATGATCATCAAAATATGGAGGGGCTGAAATCTCACAGCTCTGAGATATCAAGACTTCGGTCTGGGTTAAGATTTTGATATAGTTTTTGGCAAAAAACTTTTATGCGGACTTGGTTTTCAGTTACACTCAGCAAACTACTCAAAAACCTCTCCATTTAGTGTTTCGAGAAAATATTACAAAATCACAAATTCATATTTCTTTCAAAATTCCAAAAATATTGTAAAAATTAAATAAAATCAAACTTTTTCCAAAATCCTAAAAATATTCCAAAAATTATTACAAAATCAAAGATTAAACTTTTTTCAAAAATTCTGAAAATATTGCAAAAATTATACAAAATCAAAAATTGAAACTTTTTTCAAAATTCCAAGTATTCCAAGAATTAGAATAAAATCAAATATTTAAACTTTTTCTAAATTCTAATAATATTCCAAAAATTCAAAAATTCAAACTTTTTCCAAAACTAAAAATATTGCAAAAATTATAACAATATCAAAAATTGAAACTTTTTCCAAAATTACAAAAATTATAATAAAATCAAAAATTTAAAATTTTTCAAAATTCTAAAAATATTTCAAAAATTCTAACAAAATCAAAAATTGAAACTTTTTCGAAATTCCAAAAATATTCAAAAACTATAACAAATTCAAAAATGTCCATGTCCAATTTCATTTTCATTTTCAGCAAACCATTAAAAAACCTTCAATTTAACGATTCGAGAAAATATTACAAAATCACAAATTCATATTTCTTTCAAAATTCCAAAAATATTGTAAAAATTAAAATAAAATCAAACTTTTTTCAACATTCTAAAAATATTCCAAAAATTATTACAATATCAAAAATTGAAACTTTTTTCAAAATTCCAAAAATTATAATAAAATCAAAAATTTTAAATTTTTCAAAATTCCAAAAATATTCCAAAAATTCTTACAAAATCAAAAATTAAAACTTTTTCCAAAATTCTAAAAATATTGCAAAAATTATTACAAAATCAAAAATACAAACTTTTTTCAAAATTCCAAAAATATTTCAAAAACTATAACAAATTCAAAAATTTCCATGTCCCAATCATTTTTTGACACGCTTGACATTATTTTTTTGACAAACTTATAATGCCATAGTTCTCAATCTATATGTATAAAATTCTCGTGTCACAGTGTTTGTAACCAAACTCCTCCGAAACGGCTTGACTGATTTCCATGAAATTTTATGTGTATATACGGTAGGTCTGAGAATCGGTCGTAAACTATTTTTTATACCCTTAAATGATGAGGGCCCCCCCCCAAAATGTTTTGTATTTTTCAGACAAAATTTTTTATTTTTATTTTTTTATGATTTGACATTACAAAATACATATAATCCTTAATTTTCCCACTTCTACCACCAACCCCCATTTTTTAATTGCGATATTAGTACTGCAATACTCTTCAATTACTCCTCCGAAACGGCCTGACTGATTTCCATGAAATTTCATGTGTATATACGGTAGGTCTGAGAATCGGTCGTAAACTATTTTTATACCCATAAGTGATAAGGGGGCCCCTCCCCCCAAAATGTTTTGTATTTTTCAGACAAAATTTATTTTTATTTTTCTATGATTTGACATTACAAAATACATATAATCCTTATCCTTTAGTTTCCCCCTTCTACCACCAACCTCCATTTTTTAATTGCGATATTAGTACTTGAACACTCTTCAATTCTCAGTAGTCGATAACTGATCAATCTATTAATCTATCTATCTATCTTCTATCTACATATCTATATATGATAAATAAAAATGTAAATGTTCGATGGTTCAAAATAGGCAATCTAGGAATGTACTGGATCGATTCTCTTGAAATTTGGACACAAAGTTGCATTCAAATACAGAAAGGTTATTATATAGAGTTTTTTTTAGCGATGTGTTTCATATAGGAATGTAAGCTGTCAACAAGCACAAGTGTCCCTCACCTGCATTAATCTCAATTCAATCTTTTTATGGTCGAGTTTCACTTAAAGACTTAATTTAATCGATTAGTTATGTATGGGTGATCACCCATATATTATTTTGTCAAATTTATTAACCATATTGGTTGATAACCGGTTAATTGTATAACCACTCCAGTGTCCAGTGTTATTGTATAACCAGTGTGTTGATGGTTGTTGATGACTTTGTGACTTTGACTTGACTTGACTTTGACTTGAAATGACTTTGAAAAACAACACTTTGGCCTAAATGGAAGTAGTGCTAACCACTAGACCATTCAACACATATATACATACATTTATATACATACGGTCATAAAAATGTTCTATTTCATTTTTGCCCATTGCATGGAAATTGGTTCTATTGAATATTATACCAAATACTTCCACACGGAATGTTATTTTGATAATTTGTTTGAAAACCAGAATACAAGAAACGATTTAGTAACAATACAATACAATAAAGCAGCACTGGGATGTATGCATCATTCATCAATGACACGTGCAGCACGTCACCTCCAAACTAAGTTCGGGCTTTGTTTGAAATCATGCTGACCGCTTACTGTTCTTCATCTACAAGAACGTTATGGGAAAAAATATAAATCGCACATGGTTGATGATATTTCCTGTCCAATATAGCAAAATGATTGAAGATCTGTGCGTAGTATTCGCGAACTTAGTTCTCAATCAATTATTAATGCTACCGCCGAATCGATCTGCTCTGTCGGTCAATGTGAAATTACGTCGTTAATATAAATACAATACTGATGATTAGGTTTAATATAAATACAATACGGTTGATTAGCATTTCAATTTAAAAGATCACAATTGTCAATTAAATTGATGTTTGCAATCACCATAAAAAAGATCACGCTCAATCATTAAAAGTGCGCGCTTTAGATGTAGAACGGATTGATTTTCGTATGGACAATTTTATGTTGCGTAGATAGAATAGAGGCATAAAACTAGATAATCTCTATATCTGAACCAACAATGGAGCCACAACAAATAGTGTATAACCTGCAGAAGCATCGAGAAATTGAACATTAGAAACATGTAGGTTCTCTTTTCTTAGTGAGCACTGAGCACATTGAACATATGGGTACTGCGAACATCTGTAAATCTTTTTATGTTCTGTATACTGTTCTATATAGAGATGACACACCTCTACTAATTCAACAAGTTACTTGAATTTTTTTTTGCTTACTTGAAAACTAAATTGATGGCTAATTTTTCATATATCCGAACTGATCCGCTAGAGTGCTGATTATTTTTCATCCATATTTTTAAAAAGATAAATTAAAAATTATGCTATCATTCTCATTACCACTTTATGAAATCATTGCTACTACGTCAACAAAATGTCTGTGCACAAGCCTTATTTATAAGCGTAGCAAAGGACGCCGGGTCCTGCTAGTAATAATAATAAAATTTCATTTCAAACAAAATTTTAATTTAATTTTTTTCCAAACAATTGGGTAAAAAAATAAATAAAAATCTTTCTTTTGACACACTTGACAACATTTTTTTGACAAACTTATAACGCAATAATCTAGATTTTGGTCTCACATACCAATCCCTACCATCAAGATTTTTCGAAATTCAATGTTCCTACTCGTAATCACTTAAAATGAACGTTTTTTAAGCAAAAAAAATGCAAATTTTCTTGTTTTGACACACTTGACGATTTTTTTGACACACTTTCGGTACAGTTATCGAACACAACGTCCTTTTGAACCTGTCCCTTGAGTATACCTATTTTTATAAAAAAAAAATTTTGAAATCCCTCTAGTGGTTTTCCCTGCAGCGTAGGTAATGACGGACGGCCGGCCGGCAGACAGACATACATTTTTTTTTTGCTTTTTTAGAATCAGTAGGTCCTAAAACGTCGAGAAATGCCAAAAAAGTGGGGGTAAGAATTTCACTTTGAGCTCATGAATGTCCTTCAGACCGAAGTAATTATTATAATATTCGATACACTTTTGTGCGTTTTAGAAGATGTCACGACGTGCATTTTTATTGAAATTATTAGGACGCTCAAGGAACCTCCTATCGATGACGCTTGTCTTGATACAATGCAGAAAAAGAGAACGAGAAGAGGATAGCAGTGACCGCAGTTATAAGAACTAAATATCATTTGACAAATACAATATATTGTATTAAAGTAGGTGATACTCCTTACATGGCGAAACATATTTTTTATTCGCCTACATATTAAATTGGTACTGTATTACTGTGATTTGCGGCCGTAAAGTGTCACTTTTTAACCATATATTTTGTTGTCATAGTTACATTCAAAAAAGTAAAAAACATTTGTATTGGTTTAAATTCTATAAAAAATAGAAATTTTCATCAAAGCAACCAACCATTAAATACAACATTTCATAATCCAATTAAAATTATTGTTATTATTTTGTTGTCATGATTATACAATAATTTGGAAAAAATAACAAATATTTTGTCAAAGGATACTTGTTCAACAAACTTTTATTTAAACATTTATGCAAATTACTTCGGTATGAAAGACCTAAGTATTACATTCATGAGCCAAAAGTGGGATTCTAACCCCCACTTTTTGTGGCATTTCTCGGCGTTTTAGGACCTACTGATTCAAAAGCAAAAAAAAAATGTATGTCTGTCTGCCGGCCGGCCGTCCGTCATTACCTACTCTGCAGGGAAAACCGCTGGAGGGATTTCAAAAATTTTTTTTCTAAAAATAGGTATACTCAAGGGACAGGTCCGAAAGGACGCTGTGTTCGATAACTGTACCGGAAGTGTGTTAAAAAAATCATTAAGTGTGTCAAAAACTGCAAGTTTTTCATATTACTTCAGTCTGAAAGACCTAAGTATTACAAGCATGAACCAAAAGTGAAATTCTTACCCCCACTTTTTTTGGCATTTCTCGACGTTTTACACAGTTGAAAAAGTAACTGCAATATTTAAAGCAAGTCTTGCAACAGGAGCTATGCGTTGCAGGTTATTATTTAATTGTAAAGTAAATGTTACATTAAACCTAATTTCAATGTATTTCTATAAAATTTAAAACAACTCTTGCATCATAATTTATTTCTATAGAAGTTTTAATGCACCTTGCTGCAATTTAATACATTAATGAAATTTTAAAATTCACTAGAGTATTATCCTTTTTAAAAATATATAGTTAAAATCATATATAGTTAAAATCGTTTCATGTATGTTTTAGTTATCGCTTCTCAGCTGAAAGTCTATAACATAATAGTGATTAAGGTGGTATGTATGTTTTAATTTTTTCCGTTGTAATTTTTTCATTTTAATTTGATTAATTTAGGCAGGTGCGTAATAATCAAAGTATCTCGAAATTATGATGTAATTTAATTATAAATATAATTTAATTATAAATATAACTCGAAATTATATGTAATTTAAATTATGATGTAATGTAATTTGCATTTGTGCACAAGCCTTATTTATAAGCGTAGCAAAGGACGCCGGGTCCTGCTAGTAATAATAATAAAATTTCATTTCAAACAAAATTTTAATTTAATTTTTTTCCAAACAATTGGGTAAAAAAATAAATAAAAATCTTTCTTTTGACACACTTGACAACATTTTTTTGACAAACTTATAACGCAATAATCTAGATTTTGGTCTCACATACCAATCCCTACCATCAAGATTTTTCGAAATTCAATGTTCCTACTCGTAATCACTTAAAATGAACGTTTTTTAAGCAAAAAAAATGCAAATTTTCTTGTTTTGACACACTTGACGATTTTTTTGACACACTTTCGGTACAGTTATCGAACACAACGTCCTTTTGAACCTGTCCCTTGAGTATACCTATTTTTATAAAAAAAAAATTTTGAAATCCCTCTAGTGGTTTTCCCTGCAGCGTAGGTAATGACGGACGGCCGGCCGGCAGACAGACATACATTTTTTTTTTGCTTTTTTAGAATCAGTAGGTCCTAAAACGTCGAGAAATGCCAAAAAAGTGGGGGTAAGAATTTCACTTTGAGCTCATGAATGTCCTTCAGACCGAAGTAATTATTATAATATTCGATACACTTTTGTGCGTTTTAGAAGATGTCACGACGTGCATTTTTATTGAAATTATTAGGACGCTCAAGGAACCTCCTATCGATGACGCTTGTCTTGATACAATGCAGAAAAAGAGAACGAGAAGAGGATAGCAGTGACCGCAGTTATAAGAACTAAATATCATTTGACAAATACAATATATTGTATTAAAGTAGGTGATACTCCTTACATGGCGAAACATATTTTTTATTCGCCTACATATTAAATTGGTACTGTATTACTGTGATTTGCGGCCGTAAAGTGTCACTTTTTAACCATATATTTTGTTGTCATAGTTACATTCAAAAAAGTAAAAAACATTTGTATTGGTTTAAATTCTATAAAAAATAGAAATTTTCATCAAAGCAACCAACCATTAAATACAACATTTCATAATCCAATTAAAATTATTGTTATTATTTTGTTGTCATGATTATACAATAATTTGGAAAAAATAACAAATATTTTGTCAAAGGATACTTGTTCAACAAACTTTTATTTAAACATTTATGCAAATTACTTCGGTATGAAAGACCTAAGTATTACATTCATGAGCCAAAAGTGGGATTCTAACCCCCACTTTTTGTGGCATTTCTCGGCGTTTTAGGACCTACTGATTCAAAAGCAAAAAAAAAATGTATGTCTGTCTGCCGGCCGGCCGTCCGTCATTACCTACTCTGCAGGGAAAACCGCTGGAGGGATTTCAAAAATTTTTTTTCTAAAAATAGGTATACTCAAGGGACAGGTCCGAAAGGACGCTGTGTTCGATAACTGTACCGGAAGTGTGTTAAAAAAATCATTAAGTGTGTCAAAAACTGCAAGTTTTTCATATTACTTCAGTCTGAAAGACCTAAGTATTACAAGCATGAACCAAAAGTGAAATTCTTACCCCCACTTTTTTTGGCATTTCTCGACGTTTTACACAGTTGAAAAAGTAACTGCAATATTTAAAGCAAGTCTTGCAACAGGAGCTATGCGTTGCAGGTTATTATTTAATTGTAAAGTAAATGTTACATTAAACCTAATTTCAATGTATTTCTATAAAATTTAAAACAACTCTTGCATCATAATTTATTTCTATAGAAGTTTTAATGCACCTTGCTGCAATTTAATACATTAATGAAATTTTAAAATTCACTAGAGTATTATCCTTTTTAAAAATATATAGTTAAAATCATATATAGTTAAAATCGTTTCATGTATGTTTTAGTTATCGCTTCTCAGCTGAAAGTCTATAACATAATAGTGATTAAGGTGGTATGTATGTTTTAATTTTTTCCGTTGTAATTTTTTCATTTTAATTTGATTAATTTAGGCAGGTGCGTAATAATCAAAGTATCTCGAAATTATGATGTAATTTGCATTAAAATGTCATACTAAAAAAATGTTGCGCGCAATTTATTTAATGCAAATAACAGACATTTTTAAACAACAAGTTTTTTTATTTTACTCCAGTCTCCAAGTACTCTGTTAAATATTGATGCAAAGAGCATTAGTTTAACTTTATATAGCAAGCTTTGTATTGTTTTGTAATGGAAACTTCCGTAGGACCTATATGTGTAGCAATTTGCATTACATATTCAATTTTTTTTTAACTGTGTAGGACCTACTGATTCTAAAAAAGCAAAAAAAAATGTAAGTCTCTCTGTCAGCCGGTCGGCCGTCCGTCCGTCATTACCTACGCTGCAGGGAAACCGCTGGAGGGATTTCAAAAATATTTTTTTTTAAAAATAGGTATACTCAGGAGACAGGTCCGAAAGGACGCTGTGTTCGATAACTGTACCAGAAGTGTGTTCGATAACCGTACCGGAAGTGTGTCAAAAAAATCATTTAAAGTGTCACAAACAGCAAATTTTCATATTTTTGGCTTAAAAAACGTTCATTTTAAGTGATTATGAGTAGGAACATTAAATTTGGAGAAATCTTGATAGTAGGGATTGGTATGTGAGATCAAAAACTAGATTATTGCATTGTAAGTTTGTCAAAAAAATGTTGTCAAGTGTGTCAAAAGAAAGATTTTTATTTATTTTATTACCCAATTTTTGGAAAAAAATAAAATTAATTATTTGTTCAAAATGAAATTTTATTATTATTATTAAGAATTATGGCATTATAAGTTTGTCAAAAAAATGTTGTCAAGTGTGTCAAAAGATGGATTTTTATTTATTTTTTTACCCAATTTTTTGGAAAAAAATAAAATTAATTATTTGTTTGAAATGAAATTTTATTATTATTATTGAGAGTTATGGCATTAGAAGTTTGTCTAAAAAATAATGTCAAGTGTGTCAAAAAATGATTTCATTTATTTTTTTAGCCAATTTTTTGGGAAAAAAATGTAGCTGTTTTTGATTTTGTTATAATTTTTGAAATATTTTTGGAATTTTGAAAAAAGTTTGTATTGTTGATTTTGTAATAATTTTTGCAATATATTTAGAATTTTGAAAAAAGTTTTAATATTTGGTTTTGTAAGAATTTTTGGAATATTTTTAGAATTATGAAAAATTTTAAATTTTTGATTTTATTATAATTTTTGGAATTTTGGACAAAGTTTCAATTTTTGATTTTGTAATTTTTTGATTTTTGCAATATTTTTAGAATTTTGGAAAAGTTAGAATTTTAAAGAATATTTGGAATATTATTGGAATTTAGAAAAAGTTTAAATATTTGATTTTATTCTAATTTTTGAAATATTTTTGGAATTTTGAAAAAAGTTTGATTTTATTTAATTTTTACAACTTTTTTGGAATTTTGAAAGAAATATGAATTTGTGATTTTGTAATATTTTCTCAAAACGCTAAATAGAGAGGTTTTTGAGTAGTTTGCTGAGTGGATCGATCATCTTTTCACTAAATTATGTTAATTTATGATCTGTTATAATTTTCCTGCAACGTATTGATGTTTCGTGTTAGTTTTGTAATAAATTTCTAAACAGAGATAAAAAAGTACTTTTGACAAAGAGTTATGTTTGATATACATCGCTGCCCAAAACTAAAAACCATATCCTCATAAAAATTTTTTGCCGAAAACTATATCAAAATCCTTAACCCAGACCGAAGTCTTGATATCTCAGAGCTGTGAGACTTCCGCCCCTCCATATTTTATAATTTTGATTTAGAATAAACAATTTTTTTCCAAATGTTTTGCTTGCGGCGAATAAAAAATAGTATATGACGGACGGACGTAAGCTAATTTGGCTAAATAGCCCATTTTGGCCAAAATCTTTAGCTTTACGTCCTTGCATCATAATGTACTATTAATAATATTTAATTTTAAAATGATCCTTGTTTTTATTTCGCAAAAACTTTTTTATTATGTATATTAATATCTATTTACATATCAATAAAAATATCTGAATTAAATACGGTTTATTCCACCATCTTCAAGGGCATTAAAACATTAAAGAAAAACAGTGAGCAGGTCTTATTATGCCTTCCTCCCTTGCACATATATGTAAAAATGGAAGCTCTTAAAACTATAAAAAGGCTCGAGCTCCTGGGAAACACAAGGAGCTGTAGGAAAAATCAGCAAGCGCTATGGAGGGATCTGAAAGAACACCTGACAGATTTTTCCATGCCGACTGATGACACAGTCCCTCTAACTGCTTTTTAGGGTTGTAATTCCAACGAAAGAGGACCGGTCCTCAGCAAATTTGCTATGGGACAGTACGGCCAACACGTTGGACATCTACACAGATGGATCCCTCACTGAAAATGGGGCAGGAGCTGCGGTTTACTTCAGTAATGAAGATCTAGGCCTGCAATTTCCACTTGGCGAATACTGCTCAGTCTTTCAGGCTGAGGTATTCGCCATAAATGCCGCATCAAGGCGAGCGACGGAGCTTAAATGGTCTGGCTAGAGCTTTAATATTTTTACTGATAGTCAGGCTGCTCTAAAAGCTCTGGGAAGTTATACTATTAAGTCAAAAATAGTGCAAGAATATTCTAGGTTCTTGAATTATCTCAGGCTCAAGAACAGCATATCACTAATATGGACACCAGGGCATATTGGGAATCTCGGGAACGAAAAAGCTAACGATTTAGCAAAGAGCTCCGCAGGGAGACTCATAGGTCCTGAACCAGCAATTGGTATATCGAAAGGTAGAATAAGATCGCTAGTCGAACAAGTTCTCTTTCGGTCCAGTGACTCTCAAAGGAGGAGCACAGAAGGCTGCAAGGCCTCCAAGATGTTCACTACAGAATTGACTCAGCAATCCACCAAATTCCTCTTAAATCTGACTCGGTCAGACTGCAGGCTGATGGTGGGACTACTAACAGCTCACCATCATGTGAACAAACATATGGTACGGCTTCGAGTAGAAAATGATCCAACATGCCGCTTTTGTCTTGAAGAGGATGAAACAGTCCCTCACATTGTGGGAGAATGTTTGGCTCCCTCAGAGCTTCGAAGCGTCATGTAAGGATCAAACTATCTAAGGATAGAAGATTTCTGCAAAGCAGACCATTCAAGGCTGTTGGCTTTTTCAAAAAGGTCTTCAGCTCTTGAATATGAGGATGGCATATCAGGCTATGACTACATGGTCGCCTCGCTAAAAAAAAAAAAAAATATTATACAATGTAAAAGCCAAACAAAGTTTTATTTAAGGGAAAAATGATAACTACGAGTACTTAAATCAAAATATTTTAACATTTGTAAAAATAAAGATAGAAAGTGATGACCAAAAACATATTGATTGATTGAAATAAGGGTAATCGATTACATAACTTAAACAATCTAAATATTTACTTCTATTTTAAATTTTTAAACAGTCATCTTAAACAAAACAGGGTTAGTTAAAGACGAAAAAAGTCCGAGCGGCAGTATATCCGCTAGAAATAGGTAGATTTCAAGATCAGACAGTTTTGTGTACAAGTTGAATCTAATCTATCAGATTAGTTTGAACAAAACAAACTATGTAATTACAAACAGATATCGAACAAATTTTAAAAAAATTAGCTACATATAAGCAAAACTACATCTATGCAATTTTGCAATAAACAAATATCAAATCTACCACATAACATATGTGTGACAATGTATGACACTATATGAAAAACATACGGCAAGCCTACTCTATAACCTATATCATACGCCGTGCAATTACTGCGAAATATTATGATAGTTTACTTCTAAGAAAAAAAGATTAATTTCTTCTATTCAAATCTTTTTATTTTTTTTTAATTGATTGTTATAAGGTTTTTGCAAATTGTTGTTGTTGGGGATTCTTGCAAACTTTTTTGTTGAAGCCGACAAGTCAAAAACCTCTAACTGCAGAGGTTTACATTTAAAAGAAACGGATTATAATGTTTCCACAGATTTTAATTTAATAATTTATATGATAATTTATGAAGTTTTTAAAAACATTAGTATCCAAACGGTCGTTATAGCGGTTTAAAAAAACAACTTTTTTCTAGTATAAAGACTCTAGTTTCTTAACCATGAGGATTTTGTTGATTTCAAACTTATCCAAGATATTAATAAAACGCAAATTTTTAAAAAAAGTGTTTTGATCTGACTCCACAAATGCGACCGGGAGAGTGCCGGTTATTTCATGCGCATTTTGTGTCTTACAAGCTTTTTTGTTGGAGCCGCATACTCAGAAACCTCAAATTGCAGAGGGCTATTTTTAGAATAAATTAATAACAAAAATGCCAAAGATTCTGAATTTATGAAGTTTTTAAAAATATTAGTATCGCAACGGCCGTTATAACGGATTTAACAAATCAACTTTTTTTCTAGTATAAAGGCTCTAGTTTATATATATATATATATATATATATATATATATATATATATATATATATATATAGATATATATATATATATATATATATATATATATATATATATATATATATATATATATATATATATATATATATATATATATATATATATATATATATATATATATATATATATATATATATATATATATATATATATATATATATATATAGATATATATATATATATATATATATATATATATATATATATATATATCTATATATATATATATATATATATATATATATATATATATATATATATATATATATATATATATATATATATATATATATATATATATATATATATATATATATATATATATATATATATATATATATATATATATATATATATATCTATATATATATATATATATATATATATATATATATATATATATATATATATATATATATATATATATATATATATATATATATATATATATATATATATATATATATGTATGTATATATATATATATATATATATATATATATATACAGTGTGTTCATGCTAAGAGGTACCACGAAATATTTCAGTTGGATGAGCTTGTATTGAAATGGGGTTGTCGGGAAAAGAAAGAGACTACCAAAATACACAATTTCAGATAAATTTTAAATTTTTAACCCTTTCGGTACGCGCATGCGCA
>OY856188.1:180830774-180859671 GCA_963693315.1 Diogma glabrata
TATTAGACTGGTCGTTAAAAACTAAATTTTCCGAGACGCCCCCCAGAAAAATTCTTTGTGGTCAAAAAACCATAACGGCTTTATTTTTTTTTTTTTTAAGTGAAAAGAACACGTGCCGCAAAATCATCGAAGTTGATTTTTTGATAAAATTGTTAATATCTCATAAAATATGCAGATGTCAAAAAAAATCACATAATCATTTTTGCAGGAAATTTAATTCTCTACAAAAAAGGTCCAAGTCGTTTTTTTCCTAAAACCTATATTTCTGATGATATTTTGAAATAAAACTTGAAATTCTTCGAAACTCGTAAAACCAAATGATGAAAATTTCGACGAAAAAGTACTAATTTTGATTTTTTTTATCACGATTATTTTTTTATACATTTCATTCTATAGCATAAGAAGAAAATTAGGAACTTTTCGTCATCTTTATTTTTTATGTTTTTTAAAAATTACGAAAACTTACAAGTTTATTTTCAAAATATCATGAGAACTATACGTTTTCGGGAAAAAATGACTTGAACCTTTTTTGTAGGAAATTAAATTTCCTACAAAAACGGTTATGTGATTTTTTTTGACATCTGCATATTTTATGAGATATTTGAAAAAATCTACGAATTTTTCAAAAAATCAACTTCAACGATTTTGCGGCACGTGTTCTTTTGATTTTAAAAAAAAAAAAATAGTGCCGTTGTGGTTTTTTGACCACAAAGAATTTTTCTAGGGGGCGTCTCGGAAAATTTAGTTTTTAACGACCAGTCTAATATATATATATATATATATATATATATATATATATATATATATATATATATATATATATATATATATATATATATATATATATATATATATATATATATATATATATATATATATATATATATATATATATATATATATATATATATATATATATATATATATATATATATATATATATATATATATATATATATATATATATATATATAATAAATAAAAAATATATATATAATTTTTTTTTTGTTTTTCCTTCTCCGCTTATCATATATAGTCGTTTGGCACCAAAAATTTTTCCGGAATTTCGAGATGAAGCCCATTGCAATAGGTAGATTTTTATATGAAATCTACCTAATAGTAAGTATTGCAGTCTTCTTAAGACGTATCCTTAACGGTGAACTTTGATCAAAATAATTTTCCTCAAAATGCTGCGAACAAAATTACATCATGTTTCGGAGGCTTCCAAAGTTTTAAATTTAGTGCTTTTAACCATGCATATAAATATTTTGTATCGGTTGAAAATCTATACATTTCATAACTATTATTATTTAATTAACTTTGCAAAATTTTAATGTAGTCAAATTGTAAATAACTGCATGTCCAAATAAAACACAACACGTCCAGATAACATAATCTTTTCTTAAAAAACTTAAGCTTTCGATTTTTTTGGTTCTGTCATATTTATATATATAAAGATTTTCTTTAGGCTTAAAATCTCAATTCAAATTATCACTAAAACGAATTATGGTTTTGAAATGTTACAAAATACAAACTCAACATTCTGGTATAAAATTGATATATTTTTAAACAATTTACAAATGAAAATCAACAAATATTTAATTAATAGAATTTATAAAGAACCATTATTATAGTTAATTAAATAAAAGCTTTAATTTTTCAATCACACACAATTCTTCGATTTCAATTTATATACTGATTGAACATTTAAAAATTATATACTAATTGATCCGATCCAAACAATTTGATCGTTTATATACATATATCATTAGATCTTCTGTTTCATTTTCCATCATGTAACAGCAATTTCCACTAATAAAACCAATCATTTATATTTTATACAAAACTTTTATTTTTAATTAAAATTGAGTTTATTTAAATCATCAAAAAAAATGTTTAAATGTTTAAATGTACAGTGGTACAGATAAACGTCCCAATTGAAGAAAATTAATAAAATTATTATTGAATTTGAAAACTACTATTTTTAGAGTAAAAATTGAAAATAGTCCGTCGTTACATCTTCTTTGTTGATTCTGTTTCGCAGTCTGGAAGGTAAGCGATGAGTGTAGAAGATCAAGGTAACTCGTCCTCTCTTAGCGTACGTACCTGTCCCTTCCCGATCATTATCCTGTGAAACGCATTTGCAACCCACTGAGCCGATCGGCACAGTTAAGCAGCACCCAACAATTTTTTGGGTAGCAGTCTTCAAAGTGTGGTTTAAAAACCTCAAATTATTCTTGCTTTACTACAAAATCCATTAGTAGTCTTTTTACTTTGCTGAGCTGCTCAGAACTCAGGATGGTGGATGAAAAAGTTTCAGCAGCGATGCATACTTTGATGCAGTTGGCGTCATCGCTGAATGTTGGAAGGATGATTGTCCTCGAAACATTGCTTGCCGGGTCCTCTAACCAATGCTGTGGTCGTTCGCTGGCAGAGGACTTATGCCGTTTGACACCAGATGTAACTATGTGGAGAGCCCCGCGATACCTCGGTTCGGACCCTCTTGCTACTCTTGGTACCTGTGTCCTTCCGTATATCTACCATCTTCAAAGCTACCTCCTTAGGTATCCTAACTCCTTAGCTACCTTCTTTAACTAAGGTAGCCAAGTCAAAGGATTTGGGAGGGAACAGACTTTAATGGCTTCCTCTTTAAAGAGGCTTTTACTTATTAATGCAATTTTGCGCTTTTTGTTTGTGACAAGAAGGTATTGGGGCTAATTATTTTATCGTGAGACGTTCGGATCCTGTTCACTTAATCCGATTATATTGGATACGTGGATACTAGCTACCTTTCGGTGTATATCCGACGTAATGGTTACTCCTGACATGTCACATTTACTGTCGGATTTTAAATCACATGCGGTCTCGATTCGGTTGGTCTTCGGAGTGCTCAGAATCGTTTGCGAAATGATGATCTTCTTCTTTCGATAGGTCTGACGTGCAAGAGCACTCTTTTGTGGTTGGTTCAATGTATGTCATTTCTGACATAATCTTAGAGCTTGGTGATAAAGGTTTAATATCGTTGATCTTAATACTTGTGTTGCCCGAATGAGGATGTGCTGGTAAATCAGGCACGAACTTCGCTTCCGGCGAACACGAATTTGAATTTAATGAGTTTGGTGAAACGTTTAGAGAAGGATCGCTGTCGTCTTTATTTTTTAATAATTTACTATCCATACGGTGGTTCGATGAATTTAGGGCGTTAAAAGGTACGCCACAACAGAACCTTGTACTGTGGTAAAGCTATATTAAAACTGAAGGACGCCCGGTATCCGGTATCCATATCCGGTTCCGTACTAGCGAACAAGCACCCCCTTGACCATGCTAACCTTTCAGCTTACGTGTTTACCTTAACTTTGGGGTTTGGACTTGATTTTGACTTCGATTCTCACCTAGGACTTAACGTCATGGATTACCCTACCGTTTTAGTTCCTAAAATCATTGAGTCTACAGAGCCCCATAACGGCGTCAAAGTGCAAGGTCCTTTAAGTTTTTACAGTAAGATTCCTTTCCTTAACCTAAACCTCACCTTAGTGATGTCTTATTTGGAATTAGCTACATTTTTATGTTTTATGTTTTATAATGGAAATTGTCTCTGCGTTGGACTATGCTATTCTATCCTACACTATGAGAAAATAAATATTAAATACAACAATTTAAACATCAACAAACAATCAATAACATTTAAAAGTTGATCCTCTAGAATCTAGATTATCCCTCCTGGCTTAAGCAAATCGAAACGACATGATTTCTTAGTGTATAAAACATTTCAATGTACAATAATTATGTGGGATGATTGTTGTTTTTGTTATACAGTTCAGTTCGTTTTTTTTTTGTTAAATATTTAATTAAAAGGAAAATTTGTGATGCGTTTAAAATTGTTTTGTATTCAATTGATATATTACGAGGGATGATTTTTTTTGCTTCTTCCTCTTCTAGTACATATTAGGAATTTTCTTTTTTATTGTTGTATTTAATATTTTAATAGAAACTTAACTTAAGGCGCGCAATGTTAATAAATTTTAATTTATTGTTTATCTGTTCGTGTTTCGGAAAATTATTTTATACCAATATGAGATGGGTAATGGTTATGTGAAGTGAAGTTATGAAAAAAAAAATGCAGACATATTTATTTGAGATAAATTTATGAATATAGATATATTTTTTTTTTGTAACTTAAATTAAATAACAAGAGCTTTTTGTGCATGGTGGTTTGACTATGATGATTATTGAATAAATTTATTTCTTAATTATGAATACAAGTTTTAATTGAAAATGATTATATTTGTATATTATTTTTTAATTAATCAAATTTTATAAAATAAATGGAAAAGGGCAAATGTGTACGGGTTTGTTGAAAATACATATTTACAAAACTTGTGCATATTTTTGTGTATTTGTTGAAGTTTTCGGCTTAAAAAGCAGTATGTAAACAACAGTGCCATGCCGGATCAATCAGGCTTCAAAAAAAAGCATTTTAATGTCATCGATTTCTTTTAAGGGTTTAAGGGTATGGTTTTAAAATTATTTATTTTGCATTTTTTTTTAATTTTTTTTTTGAATGAACAATATGTCGAGAATATTGTGTACAAATTTTAAGTCAATCCGAGTAAAACTAACCGAGTTACAGCGTTTCAAACGATATGGTATGGTTTTAAAATTATTTTTTTTGCAATTTTTTTAATTTTTTTTTGTGAATGAACAATATGTCGAGAATCGAGTCAATCCGAGTAAAACTAACGGAGTTACAGTGTTTCAAACGACCGGCCGTGATACCTGATTTTCCCGAAAACGTCATTTTTGAAGTTCGTGAACATTAGAACTCAAAATCTACTGAACCGATCCTTTTGAAAATTTGAACATTACTTCTTCACATAAATCAACAGGTAATCAGGAAGAGTTTTTTATTTTTTCATTTTTTTCAATTTTCTAATAACAAATTAACCGCGATTTTTTGAGCTAAAATCGCGTTTTTCACTTCCAAGTGCTGCAAAAAATAGAAAAAAAAACTCTTCCTTATTACCTCGAGAAATACATCACCTTTAAAATGCATATCACTTTTGTTGATTCAGATGATCCGGTAACGAGTTATGATGTTCATAACCACTTTTTTTCAAGGCACCTCTGGAGATTCAACGTCACTGGCTTATTTATCAATATTTTTCATTGAAAATTTTTTCTGACATACTTCAAAAGTTGAACAATAATATATAATTAAATTTAATAAAATTATATTACTCATGTCACCGCAAAAAAATCTCAAAAATATGCTTTTTTTCGTCTTTAGAACCATACCCCAACCCCCACCCCCCCCTTAATAGGCCTAAGGCGTTCAAAAAATTATCCTTCTTTACTCTTTTGAACCATATAAATCCGTAGAATATTTCAAATTTTGTAAGTTTTGTATAATGAGAAAAATGATACCTTAAACAAAACAAAAGATGTTGTACTCGGAAAAAAATATATTAAGGAAATCGAATAGACCGAAACATCTGGTTATTGTTTGTGAAAACAATGGATAGTTTTTAATAAATAGTTTTGAAATTAGAAAGGACACGAAAGGATAAATAAAAAATAAATACATTTCTTCTTCTTGTTGTAAGAAAAAAAAATTGTTATTTTTTAATAACGGATATCTAGATTTTCTTAAGTGGATAAAATTTAATTGAGGTTTTTTACGATTAATTTCAGATGCTTTGATATTATAAAAAGAGGGATTCGGTTTAGTTTTATTAGGTAACCTTTATTAAATGTTTTATAATTCAATATTAATTGTACAATTAATAATAACTTTTGGTTTAACAGGTGCAACAATTTGTTAATTGAAAATCTTTTATAAAAAATATTAAGAATGGCGTTGCATAATAATGGACAAATGACAATATATACTTGTTTATACAAAATGTGATACTTTAAGTTAACTCTATAGTTTATTAGCAAACCATAGAACAACATAAAAACTGGTCTGTTGCTTAAGAATTAAGCATTGGTTACATTTTTATAGCTTTAAAAATAGCATTTGGAAGTTAAATATACAAAGAATTTATTTCTACCGTCTACGTTACAGCAGAGCAGTAATTTGAAGGTGAAAATATGAGTTACAACTCGAATCCTGAATATGTAGCAGGGTTGTTAATATACACGTATAAAACGTTTTATACGTTACACGTATAATACGTAACGTATAAAACGTATAAAACGTATATAACGTATAAAACGTATAATATGATTTTGTTTTTGAAATTCATTCATAAAAAATTAAAAATGCTTCTTGCTTCAGATATTAATTATATTTTTAGTAAAAATAAATATATTTTAGTAAAAATATAATTACGTAGTTATAAATTATTTATATATTTTATAATTTATAACAAAAACTATTTAAATTCTAGATGTTATTTGAATGTAAATTTTTATACTTTATACGAAAGACTATGTTACTGTACATTAAAGTGGTTAATAATCTTTAATTCACTAGATTTGAATATTAAAAATTTTGAATTATATATTAGAGATTTTTTTGAGCACATCAACTCAAGCAATTAAATTATTTTTGAATTTTTCAACACGTAGGTATACTATATGATTTTCTTTCATTTTGATTCCAACATTTAGTTAATGGGAAACATTGTGGATTAGAAACATTTGGCTCATGAACTTAATTATTTGGCATCATGAAATGTTATTGAATATATAAAATATGGTTCAATTCAACTTCAGCTCCTCCCATCTAATAAGAACAGCTAGGAAATATTATGTTGTTGCAGAATAAATGTCGTTTTTTTCATAGCAGTTAGGAAAATTATTAGAGATTATTAGAGAGATGTTTTTAAAAAAAATTTGTTGTGTGAATCCGGGTTGCACCACTTCCAATTAATAGACACAGTTTGAAAATAACAGGCTCTTGCAGATCAAATCTTCTTTTTATACAAAAGTTGTAATAGTTAAAATATAAAATATTTCTTTGGTTTTCATTTATTTTTATTTTTAATACAAGGGGAACGCAAGAGAATACAAGACAGTATACAGTTAAAATATGTATTTACATCAAACGAAAAAGTTTAGTGAGAAGTTTATTGAGTAAATTCAATTTTGGTCATTGATGAATAATAGGTATGGTTGGAAATGTCAACTTATTGCAGACTAAATTTGTTTTGAAAATAAATAATTATATTTTGAAAAGAAGCATTTACGTTAAATGTGGACGTTTTCTGAACTCATAGGAATAGTTGGGTAAGAAATTATCATGACGACGCTATATTTTCTAAAGCAGCTGTTCCTGTTAGTCCCGAAATATAGGCTTTATAAATATTAAATATCACGAGTACGATGAATAATACGCCCGCGATAATGTTATATAAATGTATTTTTATTTATTAAGGATTTTACTTTTATACAGTATAAAACGTAAATAATTGTGTGTTTTATACTGTACGTTTTATACGTTTTATACGTATGTATAATACGTGTATTATACGTTACCGTATTATACGTTACAACCCTGATATGTAGTGTTATACTACTACACCAATTAGGCTGGATTTTACCATTAACTGTTACTAATTCAAAATGCTATAATTTTTAACAATTTCTATTGTCCTAGGTTCTATTTCTGTCTGTTCTATTTCTATTGTTCTATTGTCCTTGGGCTATCATATTGTCTCCATTATAGCTGATCTTATCATGAATAAACTCCTCGACATTTCCATCCCCCGACTAAACTACAAACCATCCATAATAGTTAAATACGTTGATGACCTTTTATTCATCTTACCACCCGCTAAAATTAACAATACCATTTCCATTTTAAACGAGTTCCATGAACGATAAAGATTTACCTATGAGCAACAACAAAATACATAACGAACTAAATTATCTAGACATGACCTTACACCAAATTGGTTCTCGAATCGAAAGTCGAAACCCACAAGTAAATACAGACTTTCGAATTTTCTCTCCTCTCACTCATTTTCCCAGAAACGAAGCATAATAGTTACAACAATAGAAACGGCACTTAAACTTAGTTCTGTTAAATTTTAGCCTGAAAATTGAAACATTATCAAACAAGGTCTCACAAAAAATAACTACCCCCCATACCTAATAGACAAATACATCAACAAATTTATAATGACCCAACAAACTCTCTTGTCCCAACCCGCAATAGAACCACAACCACCTTCTTGCTATATACTTCTCTTATGTTTGTGGATAATCTATGAAACAAAATCGAAAATCTCCTAAAACAGTTTCTACCCACCAATAAAATCAAAATAACTTTCAGACCAGGAAATAGGAACCACCAAACAATTTTCACCAGACTCAAGGATTTAACTCCAAAAAATAAAACTTGCAACACCGTCTATAAAATAAATTGTAAGGAATGCACTAGCTGGTATATTGGTGAATCATCCCAATATCTATAAAAAGGATGTACCAACACTTTGTCGATTCAAAAAGAATGATAAATTCCCCAACAATTACACCAAACTCAATAAATAGATTGTCCACGGTCAACGAACAGCAAACTTCTCTTCCTGCCCTACTAATAGCCCTATCCCCAATTTACTTCACCCTTCCGTCCACCGCACCCATTTAACACCAAACCCCCTTGACACTTGACCCCCTTGACGTACACATGGGTACGCTAATGCCACCTCATACACGTTCGACCTAGATAATCCTGAAGTCTTATACAAAAAAAAAAACGTTCAAAACGAACCACTAAGGAATTGTTGAATCTTGTCATTTGCTAATTCGATAAACAAAAAGTCTGACACAATGGGTATGGCCAAAATCTACATTGATCTCATAAAACCTATAACACAGCCACATGAACATTAAACCACCTCAGTTCTACACTAAGTCTCCAATTTTTACAAAGCTGTTTACCAACATCCAATCATAAACAACACATACGAGTACAAAATAAGTTGTTCCTAAACAGTAATTATTAAAAGTACTCATATTTTAACAGTTCCTTTAAACACTGTATGTGATAATATCTAATCGAATAACATTTACAACTTTTAATATTATTTTTTAGACATTTTTAATTAAGGTTTAAATTAATTTATTTTAGTTACGTTACTTTTTTAAATTAGTTAAATTTTGTGTTTTCTGTGCAGTGTGCAATAATGTTAATAGTTTGTGTTAATAGTTTTCAAATTAATTTAATTTAGACTTTTAATTGTTCGTGTTTAGCAAAAAATTTGTACAATTAACTGTTGTCAAATCTAAATTATGCAATTATTCACACCAACTTTTTAAACATACGTTACCTCCAATTACTTATTTCATGTAAGTTGTCATACATATTTCTTATAATTATTCATAAACTTATAATTTGTTTGTTGACTGTTGTGTCCGAGTTAATGTTCGTATCTATAGATAGTTTGTCTTAATACAAAACATTTATTTTATTTATAGTATGTATCTTAATAATGGCGAACAGTGTCACATTTTTTTTACTTTATTTTATTTCATACTACATTCAATGACTTGAATAAAAAACAGTAAGAGAAACAAATACATACATAGATTATTCATTTTTTAACTTTTTTAAAAATTATTAAAAATTGTTGTAACAGCACAATTGCTAATACAACAGAACGGATTTTTTTTTAAAATTTGATACTGTTTAATACAATGCACTACATAGCCGTCATCTATACAATCCCTGGATGATAGGGGGGAGTGAAGTTAATGGTGTCACTCACTCACCAAAAAGAAGAATAAAAAAGAATAATATTTAAAAACATCACCGGTTATTTATTATAAATATGTGTTCGAGCCAAATTTTTGAATGCAGATATCCGTCGCTGGTTTTTCAATTCAGCTGGTAGATTATTAAATTAATGTAAGCCCTTATACATAAGATTTTGTTGTCTTGATGTAACGCTCGGACTATTGTTCATGATCACAGAAATGGTTATCTTGGATGATAACACACATTGAACATTATACTTTTTCCTTCGTTAACAGACTCTCTAAATTAGACTGGATGGTGGGCAGCACATTTCCTGGCTAGATTACAGTCGCTGAGGTGGGATCTTACCACCGTCCAATTTAGAACTTAAAAGTGCTGCAATTAAGTTACAACCAGATTTGATTGAAAATACATATTTCCCTAAAAATTAAACGTTGTTAATGCTAAACAAAATCACAAAAAAAGAAATATATTTTCTGGGTCCATTAACCACTTACCTTTGATTGATGTTCAGTTAATCGAGTGATCTGATCTTAATAATCACCCAATCATACCCTCCCATTTCCAATATCGATTTTCCTCATAGGGAAAACCCCAGAACGGTAATGGAACTTTGAGTAGCTAAATCACTTAACGTTAGTTATTTATTATATAATACCGCTCATTTCGCTTAATGAATAAAAGTAACCGTTGACCTCAACTCAACGACACTGAAGAACTTACGCTTAAAAGTAATATATGAAAGTAAGTAAATATGAAAGTAATATATAGAAAACAAATATTTATTCAAAACAATGTGTTTGTTTAATTATCAATTTATCAATTACAATAATTGGTATGTTCTTTGATTTATCTAACATCAAAAAAAATATAAATTCTGTTTTTAAGCGTAAGTAACTAAATTATTAAATATATCGTGATTTGTTCACAAAATATATATCTGCATATCAATATTAAATTAAATAAATAAGTTAGCGAATAAATAAATAAATTAATAAATAAATAAATAATTTAATTTTTTTTTTTTTTTTTTAATAAAATGTGATATGTAGTAGGCATTACAATATATGTCACAACAACACATAAAAACCTTTTAAGACCAAGGTCCCACAACAACATGCGTTCTAAGGATGTTAATGGACGCAAATCTGTTTTTTTTTTGTTTTTTTTTTTAATATTTTTTGGTTAAATAATGGATAACTAAACCATAAATCCTATCACATATAAAATATGACATAGGCCAATATTTCGTGATAGGATAGGGAAAATAAAAATAAAATAAGAGATAAAAAGCAAATTTGTTTTAAAAACTTGCAGGAACAAAACTAAAATTGGTTTGCCAATAGTCCAGCTAATGGCATAATCCTTGATTATGGGACGCAGTATATTTTTCAATGAATAATAAATAAATAAGTAAAGATTTCTCTGTGCGCATGCTTAATAATTATAATTTTGAATAAAAACCTTTTAAGACCATGGTCTGATTTCCTTAACATTAATACAAAATTCTCTTTCTTTGAGTGACTTAATATAAAAATAGAATTACCTAAAACTAGCTTTTAGATAACTTAATAATATTATAAATTTTATTACCACAAAAATCCTTCACTCCGACTTTATTCCCAATTTAATTTGATTTTCAGTTTTAGGTTTCTTGAGAAATAGAAGAGAATAAAATGGCGCAAAACCAAAAACTAGCACAGCTTACACTACGTAGGTTCTTCCTCCTTCAATGCCGTACATCAAGGATTTACCTATCCTTCATCCTCAACAATGTCAACGCCTTGGAAAAAAAACCTGTTTGGGTCCTTGCAAGGTCCTTCCACTCATAACCGTTTCTTTCACGTTCTCAACACAAAAATTCTCAACCTTACAATTTCCAACACAATCCGCACTATCAATACCCTTCGCTAAACTCTGAATAACACCAGACTCAAACGTCACCAGCACATCCCCTCCGGAATCCTTGTAAACTTCCTCTTTTCACAACACCAGAAATTTAACAACATTATTACAAAAACAAACCTTCTCTCTTCAACAAGTATGCCCGTCTTAAGGAAGCACAGTCCCCTCCGTACATCGACTTCGATCCTGACCATATCATAAATCTCACAAACATCGACATTCCAACAGACAATGCTCATTAGCTTTGGTCCTAAATTTGTACCTCCCTCTACCCTTGATCTCAACACCAAACTCAACATCCTATCATCCATCAACAGTTTTTCTTCCAAACTTCCTAACCCCGATCTAAAATCCTCAACTACTCATGATCTCCTTAGTTCCTTCAAACACATATCACACTCCTCCAAAAAACGACGTTTCAACCATAGTGAGACCATCCTTATCCAAGCCCTCCACTCATCCCGCCGGTTCCTCTCCTCCCACCCGAGATAACCATTCTCCCCGCAGACAAAGGCAAAATCAGTGTCGTTATGCTGTCGTCGTCTTACCAAGAAAAATGGAATTGCTCCTCTCCGACGTTACGACTTACAAAATTCTTACAACCAATCCTACCTCCTCAGCTGCCAAAACTAACAACAAATACGTATAGACTCCCTTCTTTGTTCCAACCATATTGATTCCCAAACCTCTTTCCGTCTTCGTTCCAGTGTTTCCTCTCCCCAAAATCTATGGTCTCCCAAAGATACATGAGGAAGGCATTCCCCTTCGTCCTATTGTCGCTAACTACTCATCTCCATCGTTCAACCTATCCAAATTTCTAAACTCAATCCCTCTACAAGTGTAACACCTCCTGTTTCAACGTCAAAAATTTTCAGGAATTCAAACTTTTTCTTTCCAACAAAATCATTCCGCCCAACCACTCTCAGGGTTTCATTTGATTTCGTTTCCTTGTTCACCAATGTAACTGTCCAAATGGCCCTAAATGCTATCTGCAGCCGTTGGGACACCATCAAAACCATCACTCCCATCCCCTATCACCCTTTTCAACAAATGATCATGTTCTGCACGGTCAACACCTCTTTCTTTACCTTCCGTTCCAACACATATTTACAAATTTGTGGCCCCGCCATGGGAAACCCTTTCTGACTTGGTCTTGGAAGATGTTCTTAACAGATCCTTGGACCAACTCCTATACTTCCCTTTATTTTTCAAAAAATATGTCGATGACATCATATGTGGCATTCCTACCGCTCACATCGATAACACTCTGACCTACTTTAACTCAATCTCTCCATCAATTCAATTCACTTACGAAGTTGAAAACAATAATCAAATCAGTTTTCTGGACATTCTCATTCTTCACAACCAAGATAGCTCTATTTCCATTGATTGGAATCATAAGCCCATTACTTCCAACCGCCTGTTAAACTTTCTCTCTGGACAGTCCTTCAATACTAAATTCAACTTCGGTTATTCTTTTGCCAAGCGGGTCTTGTCTCTCTGTGACGGCCAATTATATTCCAAAAACATTGAAAATATCTCCAACATCCTAAGAAACAACAACTTTCCCCCTCATACCATCAAACAAATCCTCCATAAACACCTCGCGACATCTCACCCTTCCGCTCCTAGGTTCTTCCCTTCACCCGATCCTATTTACATATCGTTTCCACACATCGACGGTTTTAACTTCATAATAAAATCCTTTTTTAAACATAAATTTCCCGAAGTTCGCTTAGCTATTTCCTATCCCACCTCCCTAAACCGACCCCTTTTCTCCCACACCAAAGATATAACCCTCCTTTTGGGACGGCGCAACGTCATCTATCAATTGGATTGCTGGAACTGCGATGCTGTCTACGTTGGTCAAATAAAACAACTTCTAAAAACACGGATTGACCATCATTGACCATTTTAAATCTTCTTGTCATCACTTTAACTTCCAACATCCTAGGGTCCTAACCTCACAACCCAACTACTATCACCGTTTGTTCGTAGAATCTTGTTACATTGCCCTACTAAAACCCAAATCCATGAACCTGACTTCAGACCTGTCCTACCTCAACACCAAATACCATCATCCAAACCCTAATCACTGACTCTTAACACACGTCCCCCATTACATCTGGCTCATTCGCCGCCATTGTGGTCCCTTTTTTAGGTCTAGTTCTTACACCCTCTTTTTTGTCATTCCTCGACGTCTTAGGACCTACTGATTCTGAAAAAGCAAAAAAAAAATGTATGTCTGTCAGCCGGCCGTCACAACCGACGAAATCTAGAAAACGGCTGAACGGATTTCAAAAATTTTGGTTCTAAGAATAGGTATACTCAATGGTAAGAGCGGAAAGGACGATGTGTTTGATAGCTGTCCCGAAAGTGTGTCAAAAAAATCGTCAATTGTGTCAAAACAAGGAAATTTGCATATTTTTTGCTTAAAAAACGTTAATTTTAAGTGGTTATGAGTAGGAACATTGAATTTGGAGAAATCCTGATGGTCGGGATTGGTATGTGAGACCAAAATCTAGATTATTGCATTATAAGTTTGTCAAAAAAATGTTTTCAAGTGTGTCAAAAGAATAATTTTCATATTTTATTTATACAATTTTTTGGGAAAAAATGAAATTAATTTTTTCTATGACATGAAATTTTATTATTATTATTGAGAATTGTGGCATCATAAGTTTGTCAAAAAAATGTTGTCAAGTGTGTCAAAACAATGATTTTCATTTATTTTTTTTGGAAAAAAATAAAATTAATTATTTGTATGAAATGTTAAATGTAAATGAACATGAAATTATTATAATTGAGAATTTTGATGCATTATAAGTTTGTCAAAAAAATATTGTCAAGTGTGTCAAAAGAATGATTTTCATTTATTTTTTAAGCCAAATTTTTGGAAAAAAAAATTTAATTATTTGTATGACTTGGAATGTGCATGAAATTGGCATATGTAATGAGCATGAAATTGGTCATGGAAATTTTTGAATTTGTTATAGTTTTTGGAATATTTTTGGAATTGGGAAAAATGTTTGTATTTTTGATTTTGTTATAATTTTTGTAATATTTTTAGAATTTTGAAAAAAAATAGGATTTTTGAAATTTGAATTTTATGTATTTTTTTAGAATTTTGAAAAAAGTTTCAATTTTTGATATTGTTATAATTTTTGCAATATTTTTGGAATATTGGAAAAAGTTTGAATTTTTTATTTTTTTAATTTCTACAATATTTTTGGAATTTTGAAAGAAATATGAATTTTTGATTTTGTAATATTTTCTCGAAACGCTAAATGGAGAAGTTTTTGAGTAGTTTGCTGATTGTATCATCTTTTCACTAAATTATGTTAATTTATGATCTGTTATAATTTTGCGGCAACGTATTGATGTGTTAGTTTTTTTACAAATTTCTAAACAGAGATAAAAAAAAATACATGAACTTTAACGAAGAGTTTTAGGTTTGATATACATCGCTGCCAAAACTAAAACCAATGTCCTCATAAAAGTTTTATGCCGAAGTCTTGATATCTTGAAACCGAAGTCTTGATATCTCAGAGCTTTAAATTTCAGCCCCTCCATATTTTGACTTTGAAATCATGCAGCAAGAACAGCTTTTGTTAACGTAACGGTTTATCAAAAATTGTAAAAGCTTAAAGAATTTTTGCAATGAAAATTACTGTTATTAACACAAAAAGCTTGCACGCCGATTTTGTTTCCGAATCAATTTGATTTTCAGTTCTTGTATATAAAATGAACCATATACTGCCAAGAAGCACCGCGTTTTAAATAGATATTGGATTTTAACTTTTAATACTTAGCTTAAAACTTACATATTTTTAAGTTAAGTTTGGTGTCTAACTTTGGTGTTGTGCTTCACGTGGGCTTCTTGGCAAAAATTTTTAACACAAACACTTTGCTTCTAAATAAATATTTGAAGTCAATAATAAAACTAAAACACCAATCGTCACTTTTACTTTAGTTAATATATAGCTTAACACAACCACCTTTTAAGTTAGACTAATTGTTTAATTGATGTAAGTTGACGATGATGGTTATCCCAAAAATTTAAATTATTTTAAATGCAATTTAATTAAGTTGAAAAACTCGAATCTACAGCTATGAAAACTTATAAAACAAACAATCATATGGTTTTGTTCAACAAATGGATCTTATATAGTGCGTGCATGTACAGTTGGTAAAACAAATAAAAAAATACAAATTTAGATTTGGGGGTTTTGTGCAGACATACAAATGCTACACAGAGGAGGTTCTATAAAACTCTATATGAAAGTTACTGCCGCTTCTTGTGTTATGATCATGATAACCTTAAAGGAAAAGAGTTTTTAATAAGTGAATATTTAATTTTATAAATAAAAAGAACCATTTCAAAAATAAGGCATAAGGCATAAGGCTGACATCATAAATTTTATAAGTTGGTGTTAGAATTGGCAACTGTTTTATTGTTTTGATACTTTTGTTTAAAAATCTATGGACTTGATTAATCTTATACTTCGGTCCATTTCCCCAAATTGGGAGTAAATGCTTATTAAATACAGTAGCCATTATGTGTAAGTTAAATATCAGAAATTTCAATTTAAGACATAACAATTTTCTCATTTGATATAAAATAAAATTAGTTTTCCTAATTTTATCTTTTATTTAATCTATATGATAACAGATAAACCCAGTTTAAATTGTTATCCGTCCAGAGATCTAAATATTTAAAAACTGTTACCATTTGAATACGCTTACCCCTACATTGTACTTTTAGATCCGATAAATCTACAGATTTATTTTTAGGAGCAAAAAACATATACTTTGTTTTGGATATGTTCATTTTCAGACTATTATAGCCACACTGGAAGACTTTCTAGATCAGATTGCATTTTTTGGTTGAGCTCTTCACAGGTTTTACCTTTATCTTAGTATACCATGTCATCTGCGTAAAGTATTAGTTCGCCTTGTATAGATCTAAATCAAATACTGAGTTGGAGAAGATTATAAATATTAATGGTCCAAATATTGATCCTTGCGGCACACCAGATTCGATTAATAACTCGTTGCTTTTTACTCCATCAATTTCAACAAATTGCATCCTGTTGTGTAGGTATTATTTCATTAATTCTAAAGAGTTGGAATCAAATCCTATTGCACTTGATATTTTTAACAGAAGTGGGTGCTTCACACAATCAAACGCTTTCCTTAAGTCCACAAAAAGGCACGATCCTAGAAATTTATTATCTAGAATTTGTTTTATATTTTAAACCAACTGTGATGTGGCTGCAAGCGTATTGGAGTTTTGACAAAAGCCAAATTGGTTTTTATTAATAATATAATTCTGTTCAAGATGATTAGAAATTCTATAAAAAATCACACGTTCAAATAGAGAAAGTATTAAGAATAGATATGGGCCTATAGTTTTCCATTAACAGTTTATCTCCAGATTTAAATAAAGGAACTATTTCTTGCTATCTTTAAAATATCCGGTAATATACCACTGGTAATGCAGTTGTTTATCAAGATTGTAAGAATTTCTGTGAATTTACCTTCCAAAAAATTGCAAAACCGACTGGATATTTTATCGTATCCTACGGAAGCTCTGGTATACGTCACCTGTTGCTTCTATACTCTTATGACGTAAATTTAAATTATTATTGTTAATAATTAATATTGTTTAAACTGTGTTTTATATCAACACAGTCAACACAGTCTATAATGTTGAGGTCATTATCCATATCAAATGAAAGTTTTTGTGGATTTGGTTTTATAATATTGGTAATTTAATTTTTGGTTATAATTTTCGAAATTTCTTTCAACTCGTCTTTTTATTTTATTGAAAATATTTTAGATTTTTCAGATTTTCTGATGTGTATTTTTTCATAAGGGTACAAAACAAATCTAATACCTTGATCTTTAAGCTTATGAGTACTGTCTAATAAATCAGAAAAATAAGGGGAAAGGAATGAGCAGAAATTTATCTCTTTGGTATCATCTAAAAATCTGGGTATTATCTGTTTAGTAAAAATCGGTCCCTTTTTTCCTTTCGTTCATTATACGAGTTTTAAATGAAACGTGAATAAATTGCACCAACACTGGAGCTGGAAAGTTCTTCGCGTTATGATTTTTATTTGAGGTCTCCTTAGATTTAAGGCGAGTAGCTCTAATGATAACCCTATTCTCAATATTAATATCAAGTAATGTTGATATATCTACTGCGGTTTGAGTTAGATCTTCAGCATCAGAATCAGGTAAACCACTGATTAATAGATGATCATTGAGTTTTTGTTGTTTAAGAATTTCAATTTCTTACTCCAAAACAACAACTTTTTTTACCAGTTGCTGATGACTTAAAACAACTTTTTTTTTTCACACAAAACTTTATCAATTTGATTAGAAATAAATTGTTGAGAATTCTGTAAATCAGACATGGTGGGCTCATCAGTCAGATTAAAACTACCTGAGCCATCATTGGTTTCCCTGTTATTCCCTGTTATTCTTAATTGTTTTCATTTGCAAACGGGTAATTTGTTTGCACTCAATGTGAAAAACTTTGTTACAGTTTTTACAGCATATTTGTTTATCTTTTTTTGATACAGGTTCCTCACACACACTACAAAAACGTGTTTTATTGCTGTTTGAACTCATTTCTCGATTTTTTGGAAATTTACTTTAAACAAATATAATTTTTTACAAAATGTTTCAATAAGAAATTAATTTAATATAATTATAAATTTTTATACAAGCACTATCAAAACAAGCACAACCATGAACCACTAAGCTTCACACAAACCCAATTAATTTCATTTATGTTTTCTACACTATTAAACAAATTTAGATTATAATTTAAGACAAATTAAAATTAAAGTAAATTAAATTTTAGGAGAAAACAAAGATCGAATGCATTCATACTACAGTGTCTCTCATTCATGTTGACCAGACCAAATTACTTAATGAAAGACAATACGTCTTCCGAAAAGGAAGAGCATTGGAAGATTTGCTTTCATTTGTTACTCATTTTTGAAACAAATTCCTTGAAAACTAATTGATGAGACTTTCGGTGTTGCTCGTGATATTTCCAAAGCATTTGACAAAGTTTGGCACAAAAATCTTATATGCAAATTGAGATGTTATGGATTAGATGAACCACTAATTTCCTGCACGAAAAGTTCTATATCTGAGCGAAATTTTCGAGTCAATGTTTACGGTTTCTCATCGGGTGTATTTTCGACTAATGCAGGAGTTCCTCAAGGTTCCGCTTTATAGTTTATACCCAACTCTTTTTCTCATCTATTTTAATGACTAGTCGGTTTCAACAATTAATCCTATCCATAGTTTTGCTGATGATAACACGCTTCACGCGCCTCACGTTGCTCCTAAATTATATTCACTTAGCGCTTAATAACTGTAGATCAAATTTTATAGATTCAATAAACATTGATCTTAAAACTATTTGTAATTGGGTGTTGTTAACAGTGTTGAATTCGATACGACCAAAACACAAGTTTACCATTTTTCAAGATTGTAAACACCAAACCCTTTTCCGTTAAAGTTTGATTCCAAGGCTCTGATGGAAAAAGAGTCCGTGAAGCTTCTTGGAGATAAGGCCTATATAGCGAAGAGCGCTGTTCAAAAATTATGGTTTTTAGGTCATAAGTTTTTCAATAGCGAACTGCTTCTTTAAATATACAAATCTTTTACTCCTCCCTGCATGGAATATTGTTCTCACATATGGGGTTGAGCATATGTTTATGTAGTTTGAAGTATCTTGATTCTGTTCAGTGGAGAGCAGTTAAATTAATTGGTAACTCAAATCTTGCTAATGACCTTGATTCCTTGCAGCATAGACGAAATGTTGCTGATTTGACGATTTCCTACAAATATATCATGGGTTTCTGAAGACATCAAATCGATTTTACCTAAGTCTGCAAACCTATCACGTCATGGCCCATCCTTCTACGGTTAAAACAATTAGATGTTATAGAACTATAGCCTTCCAGCGCGGCTTTTTCAACAGAGCCTTGCATCTCTGAAATTCGTTACCTTTGTGGGTTTTCCCTGATAACTTTAATCCTCAAAAGTTCAAAGTCGGCATTTCTCAAAGGAACTTAATTCTCAATCAATCCTAATCCCTAGTTGGCGTGGTATCATAGGATAATCTGAAACGTTAGTTTATAATTAATTATATTACCGTTAAACATGCCTAACTTTCAAATTAAAAGAAATCCTTTAACTTTTAACAGTCCAATTTTTTTTCATTTCATGCATCGGACTTAATTTTAACCATTTATTTATAAAAATAGCCCCTTTGAAAACACGAATTAAAATAGAATTTCTCATAGATATTGATGTAGTCACGGAGCTCCTCGTTTGTGGAGTGAATGGATTTTTCAAAAAACATTATTCAACAAAAATAGTGATTGGTTTTCTGTAGCATTGTGTCGCATTCTTGGATTTGATAGCTGTTTTGATTTATCTTTACTTCTTAAAGGGGGTCTGTAGTTTTCCAAATATGTTAGATGCAATTTTGCTATCGTTTTACGGACATACTAAGATGCATCGAAAGTTTCAAAACAAGTTTTTGGATTTTGTTCAGTGCTAAGCCGTTCGTTATGTCACGTCTATTTTTATCTATTTAAAATGCGAAAGTGTTAATTTCACCACTGGTCTTGTCTTTAAGAATATGTTATAGGTTCTTTTATTACAATAGTTTTTGTGTGCGTCAATTTTTTTCGATTAAGAACAAAAATACCAACTGGCGCTTGGTGCTAGTTCGAGAAAATCTTAATTTCAAATGAACTCGAAAGTTAAAAAAAATTATTCGAAAGAAAAAGATAACCAACCGTTTAATCATGTTATCAGTTATAAAACAAATTATTCGATAATCATATTTATTTCATGTATGTATCTCGAACCGTAATATTACTACTCTACTAGTAACATTTATTAATACAGTTAATCGTAAAATTAAGAAAAATTTATCATATCTTTAAATCTAATCGAAATTTCTTTTTCTAAATACAAAAAAGTCACATCAATAAACAATATTTATCGCTTGAATAAATTACAATCGATCTTCCGTTACAACTACACTACACCAAATTAAACGAATATGAATGAAATTCGAAAAGATCACACATAAATTTTATCTTAATTTGAAAAGAATAAAAATAAAACTTTAAAGACATTTCAAACGAAACCATAGTTTGGTTGGATTCCTTTTTTTAACTTTTTAACCTGAATTTTATTTTCCCTTAAAAAAATAAACAAAAAACTTTCAAAACAATCTCCTGTCTATCTCTGGCATTTGTTTGGTTTTCGGCTTGGGTTCGAAGGTTTTCTTTGTTTTTGTTATTAATTTTTGAGAAGAAATTTGCTATCAAGAAAAAATAAAATTTGTTCAAACATGTAAAGCTAAATAACCCGCTGGAAATGTTTTGTTTTATTAATCGTGTTAAGAGTTTAGATTATTTCAAAAAATGTTAACGACAAAGGAGAAAAGCATCAAAATGAATCCGCACGAAGACAAAAGCAACAAACAAAAAATTGATGAAAGTGGTTGTTTCCTAGAAGGACAAAAGATCAATAAAGTTTTTGTTTTGCTATTTAGATTTTTGTTTTTTTTTTGTAAATTTTATTTGTTTTGATGCTTTTTTACTCAATCGATAAATGTTTTATGTGAATGCGATGCAGTCTTTAGTAAGTGTATAACAAGAACGGGTTCGGTAGAGAACAGTAGAAAGAAATCCATAAATGTATATATTTGTGAATTGTGAATCTTTTCTAAGAACAGAAAAGATTCGAGTCCAGTGGTCGCAACGCAAGTGAAAACCGATAAGCGTCCAAAAGTTGTATATGTATATATAATACATATATATATATATATATATATATATATATATATATATATATATATATATATATATATATATATATATATATATATATATATATATATAGTTAATATATATAGAGTTTGGTATTTGTGATATATATATATATATATATATATATATATATATATATATATATATATATATATATATATATATATATATATATATATATATATATATATATATATATATATATATATATATATATATATATATATATATATATATATATATATATATTAGACTGGTCGTTAAAAACTAAATTTTCCGAGACGCCCCCTAGAAAAATTCTTTGTGGTCAAAAAACCACAACGGCATTATTTTTTTTTTTTTTAAATCAAAAGAACACGTGCCGCAAAATCGTCGAATTTGAATTTATGAAAAATTCGTAGATATTTTCAAATATCTCATAAAATATGCAAATGTCAAAAAAAATCATATAACCATTTTTGTAGGAAATTTAATTTTCTAAAAAAAGGTCCATGTCATTTTTTCCCGAAAACGTATAGTTCTCAAGATATTTTGAAAATGAACTTGTAAGTTTTCGTAATTTTTAAAAAACATAAAAAATAAAGATGACGGAAAAGTCCTAATTTTTTTCTTATGCTATAGAATGAAATGTATAAAAAAATAATCGTGACAAAAAAAATTAAAGTTAGTACTTTTTCGTCGAAATTTTCATCATTTGGTTTTACGAGTTTTGAAGAATTTCAAGTTTTATTTCAAAATATCATCAGAAATATAGGTTTTAGGAAAAAAACGACATGGACCTTTTTTGTAGAAAATTAAATTTCCTACAAAAAAGATTATTCGATTTTTTTTGACATCTGCATATTTTATGAGATATTATCAATTTTATCAAAAAATAAACTTCGATGATTTTGCGGCACGTGTTCTTTTGACTTAAAAAAAAAAATTAGTGCCGTTGTGGTTTTTTGACCACAAAGAATTTTTCTAGGGGGCGTCTCGGAAAATTTAGTTTTTAACGACCAGTCTAATATATATATATATATATATATATATATATATATATATTATATATATATATATATATATCTATATATATATATATATATATATATATATATATATATATATATATATATATATATATATATATATATATATATAATATATATATATATATATATATATATATATAATATATATATATATATATATATATATATATATATATTATTTGAAAATTATTTGATATTATATATATGTATATATATACAGGGTGAGTTTTTTAAAAAATGCCAGGCTTTTATCTCGAGAACCATGCTAGATGGGACTAAATACCCTAGGTGATATTTGTTAAGCGTCAAGGGGACGTCCAATGGTAATATTGAATGACCTTGAAACTCATAAGTATTAGAGATATATGCCAAAATAGGTTTTTTTTAAATTAGAACCTATACATTTAATGTTTTTTTTTAATTAATTAAATCAAACTACACACTTTATGCTTACAAATTTTTTTTGTAAAGTGTACGATTTTGTAGATATGATGAAAATTGATTTGCACTAAAGCAAACGTGTCTTCGCTAAGTTCTTCAGTAAAAGAATAAAATTTCAATAAATCAAAAAAACAACGAAAATCAATTTCACGCAGTAGACCACGATGCAATAATATTTAAATTAATGAATGATTTTCATTGTTTTTTTTTTTTAATTTATCGAAATTTTATTTCTTTTCTGAAGAACTTAGCGAAGACACGTTTGCTTTAGTGCAAATCAATTTTCATCATATCTACAAAATCGTACACTTTACAAAAAAAATTTGTAAGCAAAAAGTGTGTAGTTTGATTTACTTAATTAAAAAAAAACACTTAATTAAAAAAAAACCTTAAATGTATAGGTTCTAATTTAAAAAAAACCTATTTTGGCATATATCTCCAATACTTATGAGTTTCAAGGTCATTCAATATTACCATTGGACGTCCCCCTCGATGCTTAACAAATATCACCTAGGGTTATTTTGTCCCATCTAGCATGGTTCTCGAGATAAAAGCCTGGCATTTTTTAAAAAACTCACCCTGTATATACACCTATTTTCAAGCGAAAGTACTGTTGGTTTTCTGTAAATAAAATGGTACTAGATTATCCGATTTCAAATCGGTTTGCAATTTTAAATAGCTCAATATTGGTGGAGTATTTTAGGTAGATTTCATATAAAAATCTACCTATTGCAATGGGCTTCATCTCGGAATTTCGGAAAAATTTTTGTGCCAAACGACTATATATGATAAGCGGAGACAAAAAAACAAAAAAAAAAAAAAATTTATATATATATATATATATATATATATATATATATATATATATATATATATATATATATATATATATATATATATATATATATATATATATATATATATATATATATATATATATATATATATATATATATATATATATATATATATATATATATATATATATATATATATATATATATATATATATATATATATATATATATATATAAACGATATGAGATATAACGAAAACGACCGGCACTCTCACGGTCGCATTTGTTGAGCTAGATCAAAAAAATTTTCTGTACTTGTGTGTTTTAATAATATCTTAGACAAGTTCGTGAATCAGCAAAATCCAACACGTGGTTAAGAAACTAGAGGCTTTTTTTTGAAAAAAATTGATTTTTTAAAACCGTTATAACGGCCGTTTGGATACTAATATTTTAAAAAATTTAACAAATTTAGAATTTTTGGAATCTTTTTTATCAATTTGTTTTAAAAATAGACCTCTGCAGTTAGAGGTTCCTGAGTGAGCCGGTCCAACAAAAAAGTCTGCAAAAAAATTTTTTTTTTTAAAACAACCGGCACTCTCACGGTCGCATTTATAAGGCCAGATCAAAAAACCTTTTTTAAAAATGTGCGTTTTATTAATATCTTGGACAAGTTCGTAAATCAGCCCAATCCAACACATGGTTAAGAAACTAGAAGCTTTATACTAGAAAAAAACTCTGTTTTTTAGATCCGTTATAACGGCCGTTTGGATTCTAATATTTTTAAAAACTTCATAAATTTAAAATTTTTGAGACCTTTTTAATCAGTTTCTTTCAAAAAAAAGACCTCTGCAGTTGGAGGTTTCTGAGTGAGCGCCTCCAACAACAAAGCTTGTAAAACACAAAATGCGTTTGAATCAACCGGCGCTCTCACGGTTGCAGTTGTGGAGCCAGATCAAAAAACCTTTCTTAAAAATGTGTGTTTTGTTAATATCTTGGACAAGTTCGTAAATCAGAAAAATCTGACACATGGTTAAGGAACTATAGGCTTTATACTAGAAAAAAAAGTAGTTTTTTTAATCCGTTATAACGGCCGTTTGAATACTAATATTTTTAAAATCTTCATAAATTTAGAATCTGTGGAAACATTTTAATCCGTTTCTTATAAATATAAACCTCTGCAGTTAGAGGTTTTTGACTTGTTGGCTTCAACAAAAAAGTTTGCAACAATCCCCAACTACAATTTCCAAAAACCTTATAACAGTCAATGTCAACCTTATAACAGTCAAAAAAATAAAAGATTTGAATAGAAGAAATTTATTTTTTTTTCTTAGAAATAAACTATTTTGATATTTTGCAGTAACTGCACGACATATGATATAGAGTAGATTTGTGTCATAAATTGTCACACACATGTTCTGTGTGATTTGATATTTGTTTGTTGCAAAATTGGATAGATATAATTTTGCTTGTAGGTAGCTAATTATCTTTTTACAATTTGTTCGATATCTGTTTGAAATTAGTTTGTTTTGTTTAAACTAATCTGATACATTAAACGATTAAACATTAATTATTTTGTTATGCGTCTATGGTCTGGAAATATAAGGACATTACAAAACAACTTTTTGTCAATAGTTTTTGATATTGTGTTCTTTTACATTCACGGAACCCTTGACGAGCGAATTTTATTCGAACTTGTCTGACTTTTTTTTCTTTTCTTACAAAAAAACGGTTTAAGGAATAGATTTTTTTATGTTTTGCTTTAACAAATAATTTAATATTGCTTTAACAAATAATTTAATTATTCAATTTAATATTTTTCCTTATTTTCCTTTTTTTTTATTAACAATTATAATATCACAACTTTTAACTTTTCGATTTGAAAATCGTAATCGAACTAAAAATTGATTTTAAAAATAAAATCATACTTACTAAAGTTAAGCAAAATGCATTGTTTAAATATTCTAAACGAATGGGAGCGAAGGAGATGACCATTCAAAAAATTTGTATATTTCTTTCTGTTGTTTTATTTTCCCAAACAAAGGAATTTAATCGGTTTTTTTAGAATGAGATCGTCAAACAATTACAAAAAAGAAAGATCAACAACATATAATTCGTGTTTGTTTTGTTCCCGTTATTAAAAGTTATATAGAGAAAATGAAACGACAATAAACTATAAAATACGATAAATCGTAGCATGTTAAATGAACATATGATATCTACCACCATCACAATTCAAAACATTTTCAATATCTGATTGTATCTGATAGTATCAACAAAAATAAAAAATGCAATTACAACTATATGAGTTTTATTTTTGTTTGTTTGTAACCGAGTTAAAGTAGAATATTTTGTTTATTAATTTGAGCAATATGAATTGTGTGGGCCGTGCTAATGTATATTGACGTCATGTGTACTTGCTGAAGTTGAGTTTTATGTAGTTACGGACGTTGAATTTTAGGATTACCAAGTATTCAGTTTATAAGGGAGAGAAAAGAAGGAACAGTGTGGCGACTGAAGAGAATGCATTCTTGACTGTTCGTTGATCGTTAAAATCTCACTACCAAGGCATACATTTCCTTCAATCTACCAATACAGAACCTGAACTCGTTCTGGAGTGGGGTGTAGACTCTCTTATAAATACTACTGGTTAGATAATACCTCAGATTGCGGCATAACAGACAATTTCCTGAACCGATATCAAACAAGCATTCAACAGTGAAATGCTTTTTGTGAAGATTAAGGAAAGAAAAACCGCTGGAGGGATTTCAAAATTTTTTTTTTCTAAAAATACGTATTCACAAAGGACAGGTCTGAAAGGACGCTTTGTTCGATAACTGTACCGGAAGTGTGTCAAAAAATCATTATGTGTGTCAAAAATAGCAAATTTTCATATTTTTGGCTTAAAAAACGTTCATTTTAAGGGATTACGAGTAGGAACATTAAATTTGGAGAAATCTTGATGGTCGGGACTGGTATGTGAGATCAAAAACTAGATTATTGCATTATAAGTTTGTCAAAAAAATGTTGTCAAGTGTGTCAAAAGAAAGATTTTTATTTATTTTTTTACAAAATTTTTTGGATAAAAATAAAATTGTTTGTTTGAAATGAAATTTCATTATTATTATTGAGAATTATGGAATTATAAGTGTGTCAAAAAAATGTTGTCAAGTGTGTCAAAAGATTTTTATTTAGTTTTTACCCAATTTTTTGGAAAAAAATAAAATTGTTTCTTTGAAATGAAATTTTATTATTATTATTGAGAATCATGGCATTATAAGCTTGTCAAAAAAATGTTGTCAAGTGTGTCAAAAGATTTTTATTTAGTTTTTAACCCAAATTTTTGGAAAAAAATAAAATTGTTTCTTTGAAATGAAATTTTATTATTATTATGTAGAATTGTGGCATTATAAGTTTGTCAAAAAATGTTGTCAAGTGTGTCAAAAGAAAGGTTTTTATTTAGTTTTTAACCCAATTTTTTTAGAAAAAAATAAAATTAATAAAATAAAATTACAATTAATAAAATTGTATGACATGATATTTTATTATTATTACAGAGAATTATGGCATTATAAGTTTGTCAAAAAATAATGTCAAGTGTGTCAAAAAATGATTTCATTTATTTTTTAGCCAATTTTTTGGAAAAAAAATGTAGCTGTATTTATGACGTATTTATTTCATATGAAATTGGACATGGAAATTTTTGAATTTGTTGTTTGTTGTTTTTGAAATATTTTTGGAATTTTTAAAAAGTTTGTATTTTTGATTTTGTAATAATTTTTGCAATATATTTAGAATTTCGGCAAAAGTTTTAATTTTTGATTTTGTAAGAATTTTCGGAATATTTTTAGAATTTTGAAAAATTTTTAATTTTTGTTATTATTATAATTTTTGGAATTTTGAAAAAATTTTCAATATTTGATTTTGTAATAATTTTTGCAATGTTTTTAGAATTTTGGAAAAAGTTTGAATTTTTAAGAATTTTTGAAATATTATTGGAATTTAGAAAAAATTTAAATATTTGATTTTATTCTAATTTTTGGAATATTTTTGGAATTTTGAAAAAGTTTGAGAAATTAAATAAAATTTAACAATATTTTTGGAATTTTGATTATAATGTTCCGGCAACGTATTGATGTTTGGTGTTAGTTTTGTAATAAATTTTTAAACAGCGATGAAAAATACTTGTACTTTAACAAAGAGTTATGTTTGATATACATCGCTGCCCAAAACTAAAAACCATGTCCTCAGAAAAGTTTTTTGCCGAAAACTATATCAAAATCCTTAACCCAGACCGAAGTCTTGATATCTCAGAGCTGTGAGATTTCAGCCCCTCCATATTTTTTCATTAAGCTCTGTTTTTGTATGAAATTTGTTTGAGCGTGCGCGTTTTTTGAATGAATAAACGCAGAATAATGTTTTTGTATTGAAACAACTATGTTTTCCAAACGGTTTTAGTAGTCAAAATTACGCTGTCGATGTTCATCTTGGATCGCATTGCATTTTTTGAAATTCATGGTTAAGTGGACAATAAAATAAGATATTTCGATTATGAAGTATGGATAAACCGATGTTGAATCTAGCAATGCATAAACAAATTGGTTTTTTAGAACGGTGTATTTCTGGTGTATTAGAAGATTGTCTAGGATTTATTGAAATTTTTTGATTGAATTTGATTTATGTTTGCTTTGATATTGATTTGAATTTGAACTTGACGAAAAAAAATCACACAAGTCGGATTTGTAAAAAACGCCTAGTTTCCACCCCAAAGCCGTTATGCGTTATTACATGAACAACTCATAAGTTTAGCAATATTTTCTTCTATTCATCTTTTTGACACTTTTCTCGAACAGCATATAATTTTTTTTGTAATAAGCAGCGTGTTTTTGAATTGCTTCTTCATACTATCTTAAATACATTCATTGGCACGAAAATTGATGAATTTATTAGGTGAGAAATCACAAGGCTCAGAGAGATATTCGATTGCACGAATAGAGTGAATAGCCTCAGAATTTGCTATCCAAACTGAATAAGTAGCTCGAGCTACTCTTGTGATGAGAAAAAGTATTGAAGATTAAATACCTGCACACCTGAAGCACTGATGCAAAAATATTTTTAATAGTGATGTAATGTGGTTGGGAC
>OY856188.1:180859871-180985140 GCA_963693315.1 Diogma glabrata
TCTCTCTCTCTCTCTCTTTTTTTTTCTCCCTCCCTTCTTTCTTTCTCTCTGTCTATTAATTAAGACCCTTGATATGAGTAAGCTAGATTAAGGCTTACAAACTGTACTGGTCATATCAACAGAAGAATTCAATAACCAACAATCAAAAAACCGTACGCAATTCATCATAAATTATGGCTATCTCGAGAAATCGACACAAACACTATCTGGATAATATCGCAAAAAATATATTGAGACGCTTATAAAAAATTTCAAAGAACTGAAAAATATGTAAATATTACAACTAATGAAGCGTTAGAGGCTAGACAATTCCACAAGGTAGAATTATCTTGGAAAGACTGGGAGTGAGTGGGATGAAAACAATACTAGCGTCAGAAAACGGTTGGGCAAATCACGATCGAACCCAAAGACTGTTATTTTCAACTGCAATATCTTTTCCAGTTTTGTAAACACTTCGTTTTGCAAACACTTCACTTAATCAAAATAAAGGAATAAATACATATATGTGCATAAATTAAATCCAATTTCCTACCGGACATAGTGTATTCTCGAAACTGTAATAAAACGGAGACAGAAACTACAGCATTATATTAACAAAATAGATAAAAAGGATGTATCACATCATAAAATTATTTTAGTTTTTTTTATACTTATACATATCTTACAAATGCAATAAATAAAAAACACATGAAAGAGTGGATTGAATAGCTGCCAAAAGAAAAAGTTACTGCATCATAGAAAAAAACTTTTTTAGATTTTGCTAGGTATTTATAAACAAAGAACAAAAAAATATCCGATTCAACTGTGAAGCAATTGAGGCATTTTTTGGTGAAAAAGGACTCATCGGTTTAATTAATGATGAGTTTAGTAATGTATACAGTTTAGGTGTTTTATGAGGTTGTTTTGCGAATTTTTGTTTGTTGTATTGATATTGACTCGTTTGGAAATACATATTCTATTGCTTGAAGAGTGCAAATTTGTACATATTATATGATTAACACTTTTTTATTGTAAATTTATTTTATATAAAAATATAATTGATTATTTTAACTCTAACCTGAAACAAATAAAAAACTCAAGTCAGGTAAGCAATGTTAAATTTAACGCGAGTAGGTTACAGGTGCTTTTTAATTTTTATTGTTAATTATACAAAGTTAAGGTTAAATTTAGTGTTAATTCTTTATGGATATTGACTTTTAAATGTCGGGCATTAAACCGGAAAACTCACGAGGGTAAAGAATTCGGTGGCGGTGGCTGTTTAAATTTAAAAAAAATTCAAACAAAACAAAAAAGTATTTTCTATTTTTCCGTACAACATTTAATTTTAACATTCATCGATAATTACCAAAACTATAAATTAACAAATCGATTTCTCGATTAATCTAAAACCATGCCCTACGTGAAAAATTGTCAACGGAAACACACAAAAAATTCTCACAATTCAATATTAGATTACATACTTTAAGAATTTAGATCCTTCTTCGAATCAATTAATTTTGAACAAAAGAAAATTTAAATTCCATTGAATGAAAATTAAGAAAAAGGATAAAAAATAGAAAAAGATACAGAGCATTCACGAACTTATACTGCGTATTAAATTATCAACTTTACAGGTTTTTGTAAATTCATTAGGGTGTTGCATAGAAACGCTTTGCAAATTTTGTGCTACATGGCGTTTGTTAAAACACAGCAGTATCAAAGATTTATCAAATATCATTTTTTTAATTATTTTATAACCGGTCCTTCAGAAACATAACGTCAAGTTCACCATAACACAGCTATACATTGTTGCCTGATTGAAGGCTAAGTTTTTACAAATAAGTGAAGGTGAGACGAAAGCGAATGTCCAGTGGCCAACAGCTCGACGAATTCGAATGCATTCGTGTATTGGCAGTCTATGTATTCATAGACTGCCAATACACGCAATACTGTTTGTTTTTTGATCTTTTTTGTTTTTCAAAGAAGGGATAACTAAACAAAAACTCCTATTATAAAACAAAATATGATTTACGCCAATATTTAATGAGAGGATGGAGGAAAAATATTAAAAATAAAATAAGAGGAGAAAGGTAAATTTTTAAAAACATTGCAGGAACAAAACTAAAATTGAGTTGCTATATTCCTCCATCTAGCCAGTGGCATATTCCTCGATCATAAGATCATATCTTTGTTTTGCTCAATGATTTAAGACAGAAATAGAGTTACTTAAAGACTTTTTTCTTAACAAATCAAGGAATATACCATAACTAACATATAGGGTTCATAAAGTTCATTCATCAACATTCCCAAGATATCACCTTGGTTTGGCTATCTCACTGCTATTCTCAGTCAAATTTCTACCGGAAGTGAAAAATCGGAAGTTGGAATGCAGAACCGAACGTTATAAATTATACTAAATGTTTATATTCCAAGTTTTATCCAATTCGATTATCAGGTGCAGATGTTATTGAGCTTTAAAAACAGGTGCTCGAGGGACTCCACACCACTTTATTCAATATCGCTCAAATACTAGTCAGTTCCTTGCTTACATATTTCATTTGCATCTTTTTTTAAAGTATCATTAAAATTCATTTACGAACGAATGTTGTATGCTCCCAACAAACTTAAAAAACATGGTGTCAAAAACCACCTGTTGTATGTTGAACCCTCCAACCCTTTGTCCAATGTTCCTCAAGAGCTAATGAAATCTAGGTAGCTCATGTTGATTGAAACCTTTTACCAACGTTTCATGAGAATCGATTTGTAACTAAAAGCTACAGTAGGGATAATCACTTCAAAAAATTAAAAAAAAAATTTTTAACCGGAAGTTGGGATGCAGAACTATTTTGAACCGTACTAAATGCTTATGTACCAAGTTTCATCCCCTTCGATTATCAGGTACAGATGTTAATGAGCTTTAAAAAAAACAGGTGCTTGGGGGGTGGCACCACTTCGTTCAATATCGCTCAAAAACGAATCAGCTTTTTGCTATACATATTCCAAACTCCAAAGTGCATCTTTTTTTCAAAGTGTCATCAAAACTCATTTACGAGCGAATGTTGTATGCTCCCAACAAACTTAAAATACTTAGTGAAAAAAAACACCTGTTGTATGGTGGCCCCGCTAACCCTTTGTCCAATGTACCTAAAATGCCTATGAAATCATTCTCATATTGATTGAAACGTTTTACAACGTTTTATAAAAATCAATCTGTAATTGTTGGCTACAGCAGAAATAAACACCTGAAAAAAAACATTTTAACCGGAAGTTGGTATGCAGAATATTGGAAACAATACTAAAATCTTATATACCAAGTTTCAATCGAAAGCCGGGATCAGAAGTTATTGAAGATTTAAACTTAGATGTGTTCAGGAGACCCTTTCCATTCTGCCCAGTTTTGAAATGAATCCCCAGATTTTCCATTTTCAAGTGAATTTGAATCATTTGCCAGTTTCATCAAGATCCTATGCAGGAATGTACCAAACCCACCCAGCCACAGACATACACCAAAATTTTTATTGGCTATTTAGATAGAGAATGGTCCAAATTTGGGGCACACAATTTGGGGTACAATCAAAAAAATAAAAGTCACTTTTACTAAATTTTTTATAAATATATAACTCTAACTATAATTTTGTGCTAAAGCTACAATTTTTTTTCTTCAAATCCAAAAATAATTTGTAAATCAAATAAATTTTTGGTTTTTCATTAATTTCTTTTTTGTATTTACAATATTTTTGGTTAACTTACAAAACATTTTGTGAGTTGTATATTTACAAAAATATGTAAAATTTACTTATTTTTTTTGTGAGAGCATCGTCATATAAATATCATCACTAGCAGCGCTTAGATAAAATCAGATACATGATATATATTATTTGCTACATTTTACTCATCTGTCAATTAGTGAAACACTCAAATTGTTGAGCTCCCACACTGTCATGGTGACAGAATGCATAAGGACTTCTTTAACCAAAACAGCGTATATATGCAATGATTTGCTGAGATCAATAATTTCGAGAGGCTTCAATATACAAAATTTTCAACAATCAACAACTCACAATGCATTGAAAGGTAACTTAATTTTAATTTAGCCAATGGCTCAAATAAGAGTTTCTCAATAAGCTTCCTTCTAACATATATTATAGGAGCGAACCTCTATATTTGTTGAATAATTTCGGTTTGTATGAACATACCAGGGTTGTTAACATACACGTATAAAACGTTTTATACGTTACACGTATAAAACGCAACGTATTTAACGTATAAAACGTATAAAACGTTTAATATGTTTTTGTTTTTGAAATTTATTCATAAAAAATTAAAAATACTTCTTACTTCAGATATTAATTATGTTATTAATTTTTATATTTCGTAAAAATATAATTAGGTAGTTATAAATTATTTATATATTATTTAATTTAATTTAAAAAACTATTTGTTTGGAGTTTTCTTTTCTTATTCTTTCGAATAGGTCCTTTTATACCTCTATATTAAAATTATAAAATAAACAATTAATGTAGGTGATAAATTATAAATTATAAAACCGACACAATTTTATTATATTAATTATATTATAATATTATATATATATATATATATATATATATATATATATATATATATATATATATATATATATATATATATATATATATATATATATACTATATATATATATATATATATATATATATATATATATATATATATTATATGTATATATATATATATATATATATATATATATATATATATATATATATATATATATATATATATATATATATATATATATATATATATATATTATATATTATATTATATATAATATTATATATATATATATATATATATATATATATATATATATATATATATATATAATTATATATATATATGTATATATATATATATATATATATATATATATATATATATATATATATATATATATATATATATATATATATATATATATATATATATATTAATATTATAATAATATTATATTAATTATATTTATTATCATCTCCGCATGGAGGATCAGATTTTATTGTTTTGAATATATCTTTATTTTTGATCTACGGGTGTGACAACCCCGCGTACTCCAGTCCCTGCTATTGACATACGAGTTAACGTGAGATATCACATACCACTGGCAATAGAAGTGAGATATCACTAGCCAAGGTGACATCTTACGGGTAGTGGCGGATGAACTGTAATCAGTCAACGGTAGCACCCTCAGTCTTAGCTGTGAAATAATCCTTGATGATGAGACGCTATTGCTTCCTTGAGGAAACGAGCCTTCATATAACTATGTGTGGGTTTTAATCTTCAAGAAAGATAGAGCGTCACAGGATCAAGGAATATGCAACCGGCTGGATTATTGGCAACTACAGTTTTGTTTTGTTTCAGCAAATTTTTGCAAAAATTTGCTATTTACTTTTTAAATAACTTTATATTTTCTCTATTCTATCATAAAAATATTGGCCTATGTTATATTTTGTCAGTGATAGGAGTTTTTGTTTGGTTATCCATTCTTTAACCAAAAAAACAAAAAAAGAAAGATTTACGTCCATCAAACATCTTTGAACGCAATGTTGTTGTGGGACCTTGGTCTTAAAATGTTTTTATGTGTTATTGTGACACATATTGTAATTTCTACTACACAACACATTTTATTAAAAAAAAAAAAAATATTAAGTTATGAACTAAAAAAATAATACAATTAATAATTGATGAACTTTTGGGTTTTTTCGTTCAATTTAAGTGATTTACACCCCGATTACTGAAGTCGTGTCACATCAGGTGACATGACTATAGTCATGTCACATCGCTTAAAAATTGGTATTATTGAAGTCGATAAAAACGATCACGACTAAAACTAAAAATTCTGAAACAAAAAAAACTCCAAAACTAAAAAAACTTACATTTTACGTTCTTTAATTTCACAAAAACAATTAAAGACGTTTGAAAAAATTATTGTCACATGAAGAATTGAGGCGACTAAAATGTCATTTAAAGTGACAACTGTCGTATAAAATGACTTGAGGCGTAAAAAACGACTTCAACAATACGAAAATTGATGCGATGTGACTTTAGTCATTTAATGTGACATGAATTGCCTTCGGTAATCGGGGTGTTATAGTATGTACTCCATGGTTCCTGGATTTTTCTGATTTCTGCAACCAAACGGCTTCGGAGAGATATATGACCAGTCAGAAAATACTTTTAGAAAATATGTTTTATCAATGATAAGAATCGCAGGTACGATATATTCGATCTATCGGAAAAGTGTAAACAAATTACGATATTTGTTTTGCTTAAAAACCTTCAAATGCTAATGAGCAGTAAGATTGAATGTAGAGAAATCTTGATGGTTGGAATTTGAATGTAAGACCAGGAGCTTGATTATTATAAGTGTGTCAAAAGAATGATTCATTTTGATTCCAAATCAATTTCATTCATTTTGATTCCAAATTTTTTTGACAAACATTTACTTAATGGAAAACATTTTGGATTAAAACATTTGCCTCTTAAAATTAATAATTTAGTATCATGAAATGTTATTGAATATATGAAATATAGTTCAATCCAGCTTCAACTACTCTCCATCTAATAGAACAGCTGGAAAAATATTATGTTGTTGCAGAATAAATGTCGTTTTTTTATAGCAGTTAGGGAAATTATCAGGGATTATTAGAGCAATGTTTTAAGAAATTTTGTTGTGTGAATCCGGGTTGCACTTCTTCTTGCCTTCTAATTAATAGGCACAGTTTGAAAATATTAGGTTCTTGCAGATCAAATAGTGTTTTATACAAAAGTTGTAATTGTTAAAATATGTATCAATGTTGTAAGTATATGTATCAATGTTGGTCATTGATGAATAACAGGTACGGTTGGAAATGTCAAATTGTGGCATACTAAATTTTTTAAAAAACAAACAATTATATTTTGAAAAGAAGCATTTACGTTTAATGTAGATGTTCTCTGAACTAAAAGGAATAGTTAAACAAATTATCATGACGATGGTTATATTTTCTAAAGCAAATGTTCCTATTAGTCCAGAAAACTAGGCTTTATAAATATTAAATATCACGAGAACGATGAATAATACGCCCGCGATAATATTATATAAATGTATTTTTTCATTTATTAGGGGAAGATCGGTACCATGCGTACACGGGGCACATTCGTACAGTATTTATTATACAATAACAGAAAGACTTGCGCACGTGCCTTTGCATGTGTGCGTAAGCTATATAGCCGCCATTAATTAAGTACATGAAGTTTCATGTCATTCGCATTGTTGAGAGCAAAATGACAGGCTGTATCGTGTTTTTGCTCTTGGTAAGTAATTTTTTTATAAATGTTTTCGGTTTAATTTAGTTTGGTTTTGTGAAGTTTTTTTTACATGGGTCCTTCTTATTACATAGTAAATATCATTAGTATATGTTTTTAATATGAAATTTGTGCAGTTTTTCTATAAGTGTTAGAAGAGTTTAATTTTTATTGTTATTTGTGCAATGGGGCAGATTCAAACAGCTTTATATGGAGTACATTCATACGCGTACGAATGTGCCCCAATATGCATTACAAGTGGATTCAGTACACCCGGAATAGGGCCCCTTTATGAATTAGCCTTTAGCGAGGAAGATTTTGCTCCAACTGAAGTGTATACTTCAGGTAACTTGAAAAATATGCCACCTAATCAGAATGACATTACAGAAAACTTGACATCACTTATACCGCAGCCAACTATCGATGATCTCTGCCAGCCTTCAACATCCGCAACACAGGATTTCTGTCAGGGTCCGCAAGAATCTAACTCCCAAACATTTAACCTACCTATGACGACTATTGTCTGTGATATTCAAGAGTCTAATACCAGTGAATCGATTACCTTAGATAACACAAATTCAACAAATCGTACCAACGAAAACTCCCTTAACACCAGAAGCAATTCGTCCCTATCCAACTGCTATAAGAAATAAGAAAACAAAGAGGGGAAGGCAGCCTGGAAAATCACGTATATATACTGATACACCTGAAAAATATAGAATTGAAGAAAAGCATAAAGAAAAAGAATTAAAGAAACTAGAACAAGAAAGAAAATTCAAAGCGAAACAAATGAAACGGGCCTTAAAGGACTTAAGCACAAGAAAGAAAACCAAGAAGCACGTAGAGCTTATATGAGCTTATAAGAGAGTTCATCTTCCATCATAGATGAAGATGAAGCTGATAATGATGACTTTGAAATACAAGTATTGCTGTGCTACCACTACCAGACAACATAAAGGATAATTCATTTATTTTAGTCAAATTTTTAAAAAAGAAGTCTGTTGTTTATTATGTTGGAAAAGTGTTGAGCCACTATTCTTCTACAGAATTTAAAGTATTTTATCTGAGAAAGAAAGCAGAATCGTCGTGGACATTTGTTTTTCCAACAGTTGAAGACGTGCATACTGTGTATGTTGCTGACATCGAAATGAATGTACCTGATCCCAAACTGCCTTCAATTTGCACAGCTAGAACTTCTACACTATTTACTTTCTCAGTAAATTGATCTAATTTTAATGTGCAATATTTATATTATTAGTTTCTTTTTTTTTCTAAAGAATTTATACTTTAAGTATTTATTGACTAGAAGAAGTCATTTTCCTTTTTTTTTTGACTAGAAAAGGTCATTTATTTTTGTTAACTAGAAGAGGTTATTTATTTTTTGATAATTTTGTATACTTTTATGATAAGAAAATAAAAGTTTTTGAATTATGTAATTTGCATTTTCTATCATTTGTACGAAAGTTCTCCATAGCGTCTGAAAGTACCCCACATGCTGTATGAAACTACCCCAAATGTGGGGCAGATCCGTTTAAAATTCAGAGCATGTTTAATTCAATTTTACACATTAAATACAAAAAATAGTAGCCTGACAATTTTTTATATTAAGCACAGATAAATATACTATTGTTTGCTTCAACAATGAGTACTCTAAATGAAATAGAACAAAATATAAAAATCAAAATGCAAAAACCGTACGAATGGTGTCGATCTTCCCCTAAGGATTTTACTTTTATACGGTATAAAACGTATATAATTCTGTGTGTTATCCTATACGTTTTATACGTACGTATAATACGTGGTTTATACGTTACCGTATTATACGTTGTAACCCTGGAACATACTGGATAAACATTATTTGGGTTAAAGAATTCAGTTCTATCCAGTTCTTCTATTTATGAAATCGTGTTATTCTTGCAATACCCACGTTTCAATTACCTACGACGGATCTTCGCTTTGTATGTTCGTTTGAATTACAGTTCTTTCATTTTTCCTTTCCTTTGATACAAATTATATAAGTTAAACCACAAAAAAAATTAATTTAAACAAGCAATGCTATATTAACAAAATTATCTTTTATAATCGATTAAAAAGCTACCAATTTACTTTGTTTTTCCTTAATCTATTTTAATTACCATATTTACCATATTTTCAGATATATTAAAATATATTTAATACTTCAATGTCTTGCAGCTTTTCCTCCTTGCAAATGTCCACCGGAAATATAATACGAAATAAACATAAATTGTTCCACGGCGCACAACTCTAACCAACTACCACACACTTTTTATGGCATCCACAGGCTAAAAGAAAAATTGGAAGACCAACAATGACGTGAAATAAGACAGCGCTAGGCAGTTAAGGCTGAACCAATTTACACCATACGGTGGGGAAAGTTTGAATCCATTACTCCAGAGTTGGATGCAGAGCAGTCCAGTAGACGCCCTATGCTCAGGGGATGCCGAGGAAATACTCTGTACACTCAATGATTGATACTCCAAATTACAACGAGTGTTTGGCACCTTAAAACACATACAACCTAAGTGTTTTTCTTCATGTTAAAAAGTCTTGTTTTAATAAACGTTCCGAAAACTTCAAACCGTTAATTCACTGTGAAAACGTAAGAAAACCGCGGGGAAAGAAGTACGCGACGGACTAACTCTTAATTCTTCGGCTTTGGCTTTAACACAACAACGATATCGTATCAAAAATTTTGGAAACAAGGAAAAGTGTCTATTGTATGGCAATTGGCAAATAGCTTTTATTGTTCCGTTACATAAAAACAGTGATCACATAAAGTTTGTGAATACGCTATATTGTGGTTGATTTATCTCTTCCGCTTAATCAGGTTTCAGTGACTATATCAATTTGATTTTTGCCTTAACAGCGCCATCACAGATTAGCTTAAGTATATAAACTTAAAAAATATTTGAAACAACATCAGTTTTCACCAGTTGATTTCAAGCATATGATTTGTTTCATGTGCAACAATAGTTTGGTCTGTGCCATATTCCATAGAATCTAGCATATGCCAGAGAATGTTATTTCTCTGCATAACCTAAAAAAATCGCAACCGAAGTGTTAATCTTTGCCGCCTTAGAGATAATATCTAGTGAAAGAGTGAAATCCCTTTATCGATGGTAAAAAACAGGATTGAGTTGAAATATAAGATTTCTATGGCGATAGCTTTAATTTTTTTTCGTATATGTTCCATATAGCACCGTAGGCTTTCAACATTAGTCCTTCATTTGTTTCAATTTTCAAGTTACTCATAATATGGTCGAGTTTCACTTGGAAACTTAATTTAATCGATTTGTTTTATTTGGGTGATTAGTCCATAAAGGGCTTTCCAATGTATTAACCATATTGGTGTGTTGGTTGGTAATGTTTTGCTTAAACACACTTTGCCCAAGATGAAAGTCGAACCCGGATAGGGTCACTCATGTCACACTTATATATATGTTAATTTTTACACGGTTGACGTCTTTTTGTTACCAGATGGAATAAATACTCTTACTTTGTTTGTTCTTAAAGCTGGCATAACTGAATACAACACATTTGACATAATGTCAATCTCTTGTTACCTTACGCAAATAACTTATTTGCGTAAAGTAACAAGAGATTGACATTATGTTATTTGAAAACTTACGCCAAGTGCCAACGGTAAACAGTGTTAATTATACAACACATTTGTTTATTGGCATTTTCCTCGTATTCATAAATCTGATCGGATTTGTAGATTTCAACTTATGGAATTGCTTAACCAAATTTATTTAAGATTGTTGTTCCATGTGAGTCACAATACTAAACAATTTAATAACACGCGCAACCATAAACTGTAAACAACAGTGAAAGTTTGTCGACCTTTATGGTTACTGTATATTAACTCCCTATTTTGTCACCTTATAACTTCAAATTGTAGATCATAAAAAAAACAATATAATTAAAAAAAGTTTATTTCTAGGTCGCTATTTCTAATAACCTTTGTCTTAATAACTTTTCTTTTAACTTCTCTCTTGGTTTTTATGTTTTTGTAGAAAAATGCAAAAATAAATGAAATTTCTTTTTTACGACCATAAAAATTAAAGAAAGGTTAGTAACGCCTTCAAATTACTCTACAACTTCAATTTTTATTATAATTATATATAGTTTTGAGAAATTATAAAAAAAGTGTATTAGGATTTGTTATAAATGATTTTAAGGGTTTATTTAATGTACAGTTAATTGAATTTTATTGTAAATTTTAATACATAGCTAGACGAATGATGATTTTATGGAACGGAATGTTATGCTCGTAATTATTTAATCGTGATGATAATTTTCAATTTCTTTATAATTTTTTTAATCGGTAATATTAAGATTACTAGTTTAGATAGCATATAACTTTTAGTTTAATTTCTATTATTATGCTCACGAAAGTAGGAGTTGTACAAAAACAATCAGAATTTTAATTCTCTTTAATACTTCGAACCATCAAATTCGAACATTCAAATCCTTCGAACGATCAAATAAACATTTACTATAAATAATATGACAATATTTTTGTATTAATTTCTTTTACGGGTTTCGATTGATGATAGACCATAGAGTCCCATCGAGTCCATTAAACTACATCTTTCAAAGTTCAATTTGATTATTAGTTTGCTGTTTATTTGAGAAGTGCCTTTGTAGTTTCGGACGTAATCATTAAGATGGCATTTATGATGGTATCATCCAATTCTCAAAACACTTATCAATAGTTTGCTGGACTTTTTTAAACTTCCACACTATGTTTATAGTATTCCACACTAAGTTTCATTACATATCTAACACATTTTAGTACATACCAAGATTAAAATAAACGATTAATTTCAATGTATAATTCATCAATCGTACGCTTTTAGTATTCACAAAATGGAAAACTATGTTCATGGCAAAAAGTAGCCTTATGGTACGAAACATAGACTGAAGTTCCGGTAAATTTGTGTGACATTATTGTTAAGTTTGATAAGATCACTTGTTTGATGCTGGCAGTTGTAATAGGAATTATAATATGACTCAAAACACAATACAGATTACTTTACGACCTAGGTCTAAAACAACATGCGTTCTGAGGTTTTGTTGGTCGGTTTTTTGAAACCATTGTAGACTGAAGAAAACTGCATTTATACGGTATTCGAACAAAAAGTCCCCTTGAATTCTGCCACTATGACAGTTAGTGATCTCGATAGATTGATTGTTTGAGGTATGATGGAGTCGATTTCATCCGAGCACTTTTGTGGAGGATCATATAGAATTCTATGGTGTTGTTAGGAATCAGAATTGATTTTAAATTTTGATCACCCACATTTGTATAGCAGGCATTTGAGCAGAGCACAAACTGGACATCAATACACCATACTGCGGAACGAATATATAAGATTTATAAATATGAAGATTGATATGAAGTGAAATATTTTGTACATTTATTCAGGAAGCCCCGTTTTAGCCCATTAATTCCATTATATGATTGTTCCAAAGTATAAGTTATTGGATATTATGACTCCCAAGTCCCAATCAACAAATGTTTTGTCGTAGCAAATGTCGTAGATATGATGAGGTAGCTCTTTAAAGAAAAACCGCTACATTATAATCAAATATTATAACCAAACAAATAAAATCCAATCCCTTATTACCCCTCCCCCTCCCAACACCTCACCTATGGAAGTAAAAATTGTTCATATCATACAAAACATTTTACTGAGTAGTATATAAGTCCTTTTGAGTTTTGAGTAGTATATAAGCCCGATGATATTCTAGATCAAAGTGCTCAAATAAAATAAAACAAAACCAAAGGGTTGGGGTGAAGCTATCTTCGGGCGACATGCTCCAAAAGGGTCACCTTACGGGTGGGTGTATGACCTCGTATTTATGGCAGTGTCGCAGTACAATTTATTCGTTAAGGTATTATTTTAGGTTATCCTTTGAAGGTAGGAGGACGAATGACTTGTATTCGTCTGCAAAATCAGTTATTTGGTTTGTGATGATTTTCAACATTTCGTTTATACAAATTTTTTAAAATAAAGTGAGGGAAAAACTGAGTCTTGAGGCTTATTTAAACGGTTTAATTCAATTTAAATTGTTAATTGATGTTGTTTTTTGCGCCTTTATTTTCGTGATAAATAGAGCGCCCTGTTTTACTGTGCACTCAAAAAATAAACTAAGTGAAACTAACAAAATTCTACATACGTTCTACAATATTTTTATAAATATACAACACACAAAAATTTTTATTAAATTTACATTTTTACAATAAATATTGTAGATATACAAAAAACTATTAGTAAACACTACAAATTCTTTTACTAACATCCAGCAAAAGATTGTAAGCTTTATAATTTAAATTGTAAAAATGTTTGAAACATTTTTGATTTTATTAAATACTAGCTGGACCCGGCCACGCGTTGCAGTGGCTTAGTCTGGTTGAATATAAGAAATAAAGAAAACAAAACACTTACCTTTCTAATATGTTTTATTTCATAATACTTGAGGGTATACAATGTTTTTTGTTCATCCATTGACTGTGTGGATATAGAGGTTGCCTGGTTTGCCAACTCTAGAATACGCAACATATAATTGTCCATGTGAGAAACAATCGTTATCTAGATCTAAACCACATTCTTCCAATGTTTGGCCCTGAGCTTTGTTGATGGTGATTGTAAATGCCAATCGAATTGGGAATTGCAATCTTTTAAATTGAAATGGCATATCCGTTGGTATCATGGGTATGCGAGGAATGAGGACATCTTCGCTTTTGAAAGGTCCATTCAAGATTGTTGTTTCCACTACGTTGCTCAATAATTTTTTTACTGTGAGTCGCGTGCCATTGAAAAGTTTTGGCTGATTGATATTACGCAACATGATGATTGGCACGCCGATTTTTAATTGCAGTACATGTGGTGGCATCCCTGGTAGATCAAGTGAATTCAAAAATTCTGTTGGATAGTTAACCGCTTCATCTGCTTCCATGACATCGTCTACGGACTTGTATGTGACTTCCTCGCTTTCAATATTAGACAAAATTAAACTGTTAAGTTCATTGACGTCTTTGTTTTTGGCCGCAAGAATGATTCGTTCACTCAGCCAATCGTGATTCTTATGATTAATTTGAATATCAGGAAATACTTTTTCAATTAATTCTTCTTTTGACGACACTAAATTGCAGAAGTTATGACTTATGAGACAATTAAATTCGTCCTGTTGTTAAATCAACCGGCACCTTTCCTTCACCAATTCTCAGCAATTGCTACACCCAGAGAATTTTGTTAGTAAATTTAATAACCGCCCGTTTTAAAAAGGCGTAATAAGTTATTTTATTAATCTAATTACGATTTTTGTTAAAGTTATTTTCACAGTAATTAGATTAATATTTCTTTAAATTATTTTAATAAAACTTTTTATTAAATTAAAAATATGGTCAATATTATTAAAATATTCAGAACTGCTGATTGAATTAATAACCAATTCTCATTAAAAAATTGATTTCAGACATTAAAATAAAAAATCTTTTTTTATTTTAATGTCTATTAAAATAAGAGCTATTAAAATAAAAACATAAATTATTATTTTTGTAGTTAAATTTATTAACCATTTTATAAGATTAATTATGGACGTTCTTATTTTTAAAACTTAGGTTATTAGATTAATAAAAGCATACGTTAATTTATTCTTTGGTTATTATTTTAAATGTGAATTAAGAAAATCTTAAGAAGAATCACAGTATATATCCCGACGCTGACTACAAAACATTAAAAAATGTTTGTATTTTGTTAAATAATTTAAAGTAAAATAAATAATTTTTAAGTGAAATATTGAAAAAGTGGGTTGGTTTTATAAAAAAAAAATAAAAAGGTTGTGAAATTAAACAAAAATAAATAGTTAAAGTTTAACAGTTTGATGTACAGAATAGTTGGGCTGCAATTGACTCTGTATGGGACTGAACCAAGCAACTTAGACTCAATGAAATAGTAGAACTTACATCGGAAATTTGGAATAAAGGAAAGAAATATAGATCACAGCTTGGTTATAAACTGGTATTTAAAACTGTATAATAGTATATTCGAATAAAACTTTAATTAATATATTTATTTTTAAATTTTCAGATTGACAGCTAATTTTACTATTTACAGTGTAATTTGCAGAATTTTCCAAATTTGAGCCCAATCTTTTCAAAAGTTTTAGTAGTAAATTACAAATTTTTATCAGTAATATTTGTTAATGTTAAATCATTTAATGTTAAATGTTAATGTTAAATCATATTATTTGTTAAATCGTTAAAATTTAAACTACTTAAGACAAAATATCTATAATTTAAGTAAATAATTAAAAACGAAACATTTTATACAAAATTTATAAGTAAAGGGGTCGTATATAAGATACAAAAAATACTTAAATATAATATACTTCAAATCAAAATAAAAGCTTGAATATTTAAAAAATAAAAATTATTAAAATAAAATATAATTATTAAATATTTGTAGCCAAATTTTTTTTTTCTTTCTTAAAAATCTTCTTTAATTATTAACTATTTTATTGTTACAAATTTTTCTCCAATTTTTCGACCTTGCGGGTCATATTCAGGGGTTCTATTTAGTTATATTTAATATTGCCTATAAAACAATTATTTAAAAAATAATAAATTTAAAAAATAAAATGTAATAACTATACTGTCTTAAATTAATAAAAACTTAAATAAAATAATTGAAATAAATAAAACTGTAAACAAAATTTTAATTTTCTCTTTTATTTAAAAAGTGTAAAATACAAGTTCCATTATTAATTTAATAATAACTTATTATTAATTTATTAACATCCTTTTATTAATATAATAACATCATATTATTAATCTGATAAACCTACTGTTGTTCTAATGACAACTTATTATTATTCTAATAATTTATGCCATTTATCCAATGCTTACCTGATATGAACTTAAACTATTCTGACATTAATTTAAACAAATTCTAATTTAATATAAAAGCTATCGTTTTTAGATTAAAAATTTTATTTTTTTTTGTTAGTAAATCTTACCAACGAAAATTATTAGTTTAATAATGACTATTATTCCGAAATCAGTGAAAATAATCACAAGTTGTGATTAGCTGTATAATAATCACCAAATTGTTAATCTAATGGCTATTTTTATAATTTTTAATGACAAAATTCTCTGAGTGTATGAGAATAATCCACCTGATTTATCTTTTTGGAGGAGAACACGTATGTTTGTAGTTAATTTTAACCTTTTTGCGTGTCGCCACAAAGTCGAATATTTGAGGCAAGCATTTATTTCATCCGCTGGTGTAGATCGGGGAACTACAGGTTATGTTTGTCTGAAATCTTCTGCAAGTAATATTAATGCATTCCCAAATGGTCTGGTATTTCCACGCAAATCTTGCAATGATCGATCAAGCGCTTCAAGTGATTTTTTGTGTGCCATTGTGCCTATTACCATTTGTACCTATTTTGAACAAACGAACATTTACATTTTTATTTATATAGAAGATAGAAGAAGATGAGAACTGAGGACATTTCTACTCTTACCGAGGACAGTCCTACCGCAAGGAGAACACGTTGCAACCTTATTGGTTTACAAATTAGATAAAATAATCTTTGGGCCTATCACTATACGAAACTAATCGATTAAATTGAGCATGAAGTTAAAATCGACCATAAAGTTGAGTGATTTGAGAATAAAGCAGGTGAGACACTTGTAATTGTTGACAGCCTACGTTATAAAACATATACATATGTATAACGAAAAAAAAAAATAAAAAAAAAAAAAAAAACTATGTATAAACCTTCCTGTATTCGAATGCAACGTTGTGTCCAAATTCCAAAGATTCGATCAAGTACTTTCGGAGATTACCTATTTTGAACAAACGAACATTTACATTTTTATTTATATAGATTTTGTAAAATCCTCAAAATTAATTTTTGTTTCCACAAAAGTTTTAGAAAAATAACTAATTTTTTTATTTGGTCAACAATAGTACATTATGATGCTAAGACGTAAAGCTAAAGATTTTGGACGGATGTGGAGTTTCTAAATCGAGGCACTAGCCGAGATTTGCACCCACATTAAGTCCAAAATAGCTTACGTCCGTGCATCATATACTATTTTTTATTCGCCGCAAGCAAAATATTTTAAGAAAAGTTGTTTATTCTAAATTAAAATTATAAATTTTCATAAATTTTAAAATAAAAATATGTGGAACAAGTAACCTTTGACAAAATATTTATTATTTTTTCAAAATTATTGTGTAGCTATGACAACAAATGATAACAACTATTTTAATAGGATAATGAAATTTTGAATTTAAGGGTTGCTTTGATAAAACATTTTATTTTTCATAGAATTTAAACAAATACAAATGCTTTTTACTTTTTTGGACGTAGCTATGACAACAAAATAAATAGTTGAAAAGTGATATTTTAAAGCCGCAAATCACAGTAATAAAGTAACACTTTAATATGTAGGCGAATAAAAAAGACATTTATGGATTCAATATTTTTTTTTTGTAAAACAATCATTGATATATATGAGTTCTTCCTTAATAAATAAAACACAATTTTTTGCTAACATTTATTTTTTTTTTATTTTTTATTATCTTATAATTTTTATTAAATTTTTTTTTGTTCTATTTTTATTTTGAAATATCTGCATCATTTAAAGCATATTAATACGCCGTTATATTATCACAGTCTAAGCTTTCCAATTAAGGTAACACTGTAAAATCAATTTCAGCATCTAAAAAAAGGGAAGTTGTGATATCTTTTTACTTTATGTTGGCCGTCACCGATTAAGTAGGTTTTGAAATATGTTATAGATCTGATCCAATTCAGTTCATCCATTACCTCTAAGAGTCAATTCCAATATCTACGCAATCGGTAAGTGGCCTATTAATATTGGAATATGTAAAATTTCTCACCTGTGCATAGAATATGTATTCTTAATTTATCATGTATGTATTTTCACTATCACTATTTATCATGAATAGACATTACTAAATAATCACAATTTTAAAAAATATCTGCGAATTTTTACTTAGATAAGCACATTGAAACTGAAATTGTTTGATACCAATTTTGGTTATACATAATTTCAATTTATGAAAATTTATAGAAACATTTGTAAAAGCAAAGTTTTTTTGTAAAAATGTGTTTGTTTTTTTAGATTGCATAAGTCTCTTTGTAAAGTTTAAAAAAAAAATCGATAATATTCGTATTAATTTTGACAATAAAAATTGTAGAATGTCATTTTTCTGATGACAAAATTTTGCAAAATTTTGTACAATTGAATTTTATTTTGTTATGGATAAGTGAGATATGATTTAAAATTTAAAAAAATCAACATAACCTCAATAATATTTTTGTTAAAAGAATGAAAAAAATTTGTATCTAGAAATATTTATGATTTCGAACTTTTTTAATCCAAGTCACAAAAAAATTATAAACCACTCAACAAATTATAAACCACTCAACAAATTTTTCTTTTTCTGAAAGACAATTCCTTTATTGAAATTTCCTTGTGAAAATTTAAAACTAAACTTCAAAATTTTATTTTAATATTATTTTATAGTTATTCTTCTGAATAAAGTTAAAACTTAACTGATTAATGATAATTCAATCGTTATATACGTTATACAACGACTTGGTAACAAAAAAAATCTGTCCAGCTCTTTCATTGCGTGTATTTATTTCATTTCAGCAAAGGAAAAAAACGAATGTCATGAAAGGTAACTGTAATTGGTTAGGCGTATGGTAATCTGGTTTTTGCAATTACTCGTTTTCATATAGTTTTTACAACTTCAGCAGCCAAATTCTGTAACTGTGAAGCGGTGAAGTGATAAAAATTTCTTCGTTTCTTTTCATTAAAAAACTTATCACTTCACCGCTTCACAATTACAGAATTTGGCTGCAGCACTGTTGAAACCAGGTTTTAAGGAGATAATATGCAATACTATGACACACCAATTTCGCTAATAGTTTTTGAAGCTGTGGAGGAACCGTTCAAAACACAAATTGATTATAACTCCATAAAACAAAATGTTTAGAAATTGGATATTCCATCGGTCAAAAATATTTTGATGTTTAATGGTGTTGATCTCTATTATTCATCAAATTTATTATAAACATCAAAAGTTATAAGTATAAATTATTTTTATATTTTTTTTTTAAAAAATTGTAAATCCTTAAACTCACTCAACACAAAAAAAAAATAAAACAAAACTTTTTACTTTATTAAAATAATTATTTTTAATTTAAAATGCAAATTTTTTTTTTTTTTTTTTTTTATTAATTAGTTGGACATGTTTAGCACACTAAATATGAAATATTCATTATTTAGACTCTTTGAATATCCGAAGATACCATGTCAACTATAAAGGAAGGAGATGAGGAAAATGGAAGGAATGGGGATATAGGGATAACTATTCTAATTTTTTTAAATGATGATGGACATTTGCTTTAAATGCCTGAGGGGAAAATTCATCGGGAAATACAGAGGAAGGCATTGAGTTCCATAATTTGGCCACTCTATTAAAATAGTCGTTTTGGAAGGACACAGTTCTACAACGAGGTATTTGGACAGCAAATGGGTGAGATAACTCTGAAGTTCTTGTTCGCCGATTAAATTGCGCACACGATGGAAGGATATTTTGAATTTCCTTAGAGGAGAATTCGCTAAAGTTATATTTATAGTAGATTGACAATTCAGCCACATTTCTTCTGTGCTGGAGTGAATCAAGCTGGTCCGTTAGTTCGGTATTACCAATCAACCGCATTGTTTTTCTCTGTACAGAGTCTAGACATTTTATTGTTGACTGACAAGCACCTCCCCAAACATGACAGCAGTACTCCATACATGGACGAATAAAGGACTTGAAGATTAGCAAAATTTGCTCGGGATTGAAATACTTTTTACATCGACTCAAGAATCCTAATTTTTGCATTGCAGATTTAGCGAGGTTGAACACATGTTTATTCCATTTCAGGTTATTTTGAATATCCACTCCAAGAAGTCTAACTGATTCAACCTCATGCAATTCCTCATGGTTTATTTTAATAGGAAAATTTTTATGTCGCTCTATTCGTGAAAGACGGCATAATTTGGTTTTGGTTGGATTAAATGAAACAAGATTACGATCACCCCATTCCATTATACGCACCAGATCTTTGTTGATGGAATCAATTAGCAGCTCTCTATCAGTGGTAACTGCAGTATGAGGTCGAAATTTAGGAGCATGTAAGCTGTAAGGAGCAATTTGCATGTAATGTGCTGTCATCAGCAAAACTATGGATTGGGTGCACTGTGGAAATAAGTAAGTCATTAATGTATAGAAGAAACAAGGTTGGTGAGAGTGCCGAACCTTGGGGAACCCCAGCATTGGTTGTGAAAATATTGGATGTGATACCATCTAAATTAACATGAAATTGGCGACCGGTAAGAAAACTATGAATCCATGAGACAGTAAGATGGTCTATGCCATAAGATTTTAATTTAGCTATAAGATTTTTATGCCACACTTTATCAAATGCTTTAGAAATGTCAAGTGAAATACTGAATGTTTCACCGTGGTTTTCCAGCGATTTGTTCCAGAGATGGGATACGTAGGCTAACAGATCACCTGTTGCATGACTTCTACGAAAACCATACTGCTTATCATCAATAATTCGCGACATTTCTAAATAATCTATCAAATTGTAGTTAACATATTTTTCAAATATTTTAGCTAAAACCGACAGAATTGCAATTGGTCTATAATTGTTAGGGTCTATCTTACTGCCTTTCTTTGATATGGGTTGAACGCTGGCCAGCTTCCAAGAATCGGGAAATATTCCGGTTTTATAAGATAAATAGAAAATTTTTGTTAAAATTGGAGCTAGTTGTCTAGCAAAGTTTTTAAGAATGAGGGGTGGAATACCGTCGGGGCCAGCAGATTTGTTGATATTGAGAGAAAGAAGCATTTTCCGTACAATGTTACAACGAAAAATAATTGGTTTCATTTTCGTTACAACTGGGGGAATGAGTGTAGGAGAATGGGAGGGTTCAACTATGTTTGAGTTCTCTGCGAAAATACGACCCAAAAGATCCGCTTTCTCTTTCGAGTCGCTCACGGGAATGTCATTCAGAACTAAGGTTGGAATAGAGGATCGAGTAAAATTGCTCTGGACTGATTTAACTGCCTGAAAGAAACTACGTGAGCCAGATGGGTGCTCGGCGAATTTCTTTGCTTTCTTCTGGATAAACGCGTCTTTGTCCAAGTCTATTTTGAATTTACTAATATTTCTGGCTTTCTTATAGGCGCTATGGGTTTCAGGTGTTTTATTAGCATTATACGTCTTGAATGCTTTGCGTTTATTCCTCACTGCCTCATCAACATCCCGTGTGAACCAAGGCTCAGTTTTAGGAGTGATTAATCGATTTGGAATAAACCGCCGCATTCCTTCTTTTATGATTTCAGAAATTCTTATTGCCGATGTGCTAGGATCTTGATCAACACAACAAATAGTTTTCCAAGGTGTTTCATCATAAAAGTTTCTCAGTCCCTCCCAGTCAGCGCGTTTATAGTTCCAAACCCGTCGAGGATTTGCTTTAATTTGTGCCGGTGATGTAAATTGCACTATTGCTGATATTAGTAAATGGTCCGATGTTCCGAGGGGTTGTTCTACTTTTGTCTTCGTAGTATCTGGTTCGTTTGTCAAAAACAGATCCAGCAAATTATTGTTATGATGTGAATTGTCAGCGATTCTAGTGGGACACTCTATCATTTGCGTCAAACCGTGATAATCTGCGAGTATCAGTTCGGCTTGCCTTCCTACGTCGTCAGTGCGCGATGAATACTTAAGCCATTCTTTATTATGAATATTAAAGTCTCCAAGAATGGCCAGTCTTGCTTTGGGGTAGTCCGTGGTAATCTTGTCTAGATTAGCCGATATTTTATCGAAAAAGGGACATCCTGGGGGAGAATTTGGGGATCTGTATAATCCTATTACAAACATAGTTTCATCAACACCTGAGATCTTCAGTGCTATAGAATTATGGTGCTTAGAGTTCAACTCGTAGGCCTTAATTCTCATACATGAAAGTGAATCTCGAACAAATACGCAGACACCATGCTTGTTATAAAAGGAATGTTCCAATTCGTAACTAGGTATCCGGTATTTATCGAGATCCAACTTCGATGCTTTGCCACTAACAATTGTTTCGGTAAGAAACAATATGTCAGGTTTATTTTTTTCAATGTAGTGATGAACCTCGTTTAGATTCGAATTGAGTCCTCTTATGTTGGTGAAGTCAATGCCAAGCTGTTGGTTCACTCTGCGGCCATTCTGTTGAGACAAAGACTTACCCTTTGACATTGCAGGCAAAGCTACTAAAATTCGGCCAGGCCTAAATTTCAACACTTAACAGTACAAAGGAAACTGGGTATCTCTGTCACAAAAACACGATAGCAGATTTCATGCAACAGTAGCACGATAAGAGAAAAGCAAAAAAAAAAAAAAAGGTGGGGACACAAAAGACACTAACAAAATTGAAGAGTACAAATAGAGGGTTAAAAACTAAATTCCTAACTTTTGTCAAAAAAAGACATTTCATAATCAACTAACAGATATTTTCCAACTCCTAAAATAAGTCCGAGGTGGGAGGAGCTAGATCATGTCAAAAAACTTCACAAAAAATATCTCAATCAATCCAAAAAAAAATCACTAACTAAAACGAAATTTTTTGCTTTCTGTTACTAAGGCAAATTTACGCTTTAAAATAATAAATAAATTTATTACATCAAAGAAATGAATAACAGTAAACACAACCTTAATAACAGTAAACACAAAATACCAAATAATTTTTTAATAAAGAACAATCTCACCAATTATATAATTGTCTCCGCCTCCGTCCTTCAACTCTTCTATTTTTATTTTTATAAATACTAACACAAACACTATAACACTTATTAGCTACTTATAAACACTTATTAACACTTATAACCACTTATTTTCGATTACTTTTGTTTTTTTTTTTGTTTTTGATTTTCTTTTAATTTAGGAGACTACCTTCCTCGTCCGACTCCGAAATATGAATGAATTTATTTTAATTTCAATTTTTTTTTATTATATACTGCATGTATACAATGCTACATACAATACTACAATACTACATACTACTACAATACTACTTGTATACTACATGTATACTACTACATGTTTCGAGATACAATATCTCATCTACATGTTGTTTGTACAATTAAAGAAATTATGGTCATAATACTAATATTTATACCTATAAAACTTATTATCTACTTTTTTGGAAAAAAAAATCTTACATACCCCAAATTTTGTTTTTTCTTTTGTTTTGGACCATCCTCTATCTAAATAGCCAATAAAAATTTTGGTGTACGTCTGTGTGAGGGTTTGTGGGTGGGTGACGTTGCTGCATATGATCTTGATGAAACTTTGGAAAATGATACAGGTTCACATGAAAATGTAAGATCTGGATTCATTTCAAATTTGGACAAAATGGCGAGGGGTCTCCCGAACACCTCTAAGTTTAAATTTTGAATAATTTCTAATCCCGGCTTATGATCTTATGGAAACTTGGTATATAAGGTTTTAGTACTGTTTCCAATATTTCTGCATACCGACTTGCGGTTTGTCACTTCCGGTTAAAAAGTTTTTTTTAAGTTTATCCCTACTGTAGCCCACAATTACCAATCGATTGTTATGAAACGTTGGTAAAAGCTTTCAAGTAACATTAGAAAGATTTTATCAGCTTTTGGAGTACATTGAATGAAGGGTTGGAAGGTACACCATACAACAGGTGGTTTTTACCTAATGTTTTTTGTTTGTTGGGAGCATACAACATTCGTCCGTTAATGAATTTTGATCAAACTTTGGGAAATGATGCAAATATGTATGGTAAGGAACTGATTGATTTTTGAGCGATAGTGAACAAAGTGGTGTGGGGTGTCCCTGTTTTTACATACACCTGTTTTTTGTAAGCTTAATAACATCTGTACCTGATAATCAAATTGAATGAAACTTGGTACATAAGCATTTAGTACGGTTCACAACAGTTCTGTATCTCAACTTCCGGTATTTTACTTCCGGTAAAAATATTTTTGTTGTAATTTTTTGAAGTTTTTTCAGTGTCTTTATGCACACTTCAGCCTACAATAATGAAGTGATTATGATGAAACCTATGGAAAAGGATTCAATTAACGTGAGAAGATAATGATCATCTTTTGGAACACATTGATAAAAGTGGCGGGGGTCTACCATACAACTGCTGACTTTTCACACTTTGTTTTTAAAGTTTGTTGGGAGCATACAGACAACATTTATTAATCATTTTTAAAGACACTTTGAAAAAAGATGGAGACTTAAATGACAAAGAACTGATTAGTTTTTGGACAACATTGGGATAAGTGGTGGGGTGCCACCCGAACACCTGTTTATTGTGCATACAAGATTGAGCATACAACATTCGTTCGTGAATGAATTTTGATGACACTTTGGAAAAAGATGCAAATATTTATGGCAAGGAACTGATTAGCTTTTTAGCGATAGTGAACAAAGTGGTAGGGTACGCCGAGCTCCTTATTTTTGGAAGCTTAATAACATCTGTATCTGATAATCGAATTGGATGAAACTTGGTACATACACATTTAGTACGGTTCACAACAGTTCCGCATCCCAACTTCCGGTTTGTCACTTCCGGTTAAATTTTTTTTTTTACTTTTTCTCGTACAACAGAATTTATGTTTGCTGGGATACTACTGCTCTTTTTAATATTTTTTTGATCATGACGATAAGTTAATTTTGGATATAGAGCTTGGGACATTAACCTAACAACACGTTAACTTCACAAAGGTTTATATCAACCAAAAAAAAATAAATTCAATTGTAAAAAACATTTTTTTTTAAACAGTGAAACAAAATCACTTTTCTGAATTTGTTAAATTGACAATGCTAATGCTAACATGACTTGGCATGATAAGGTTAACTCAAAATTCAAACTCAATTCAAAATTCATTCAAAATTTAAGCTGGTTTAACAATTTCAATTTTACTTAGCGCAAGTGCAACATTTTTTTTTTGCGTGTAAGAAATTTACTACAGATGTAGATTAAAAATACTAGTTATGCAAAAAATTATACGGGAAAAGGGTATTTTTTCATACTTTAATAAGTAGGCAAAATTCCGCTGTCATTTATTCATAATTTTCAATTTTCCGTTCTATATCTTTTGACAAAGTGATAATATTTTGTAGTCGTGTTATCAATCTACAACATACAGGTAAGTGAAGGTTGTTGCTTTGAATTGAATAAATCAATTCATTAATACTTATTTAATTTTAGAAATGAATATAATATCAATAAATGTTTAGAAAATATCCAACCAATGGCAATAACCTTGAAAGAATGATCATGTCAATTGAAACGTATACAACAACAGAGGTACGAAGGAAGGAAGGAAAGAAGAGGATAGGAAAGTAAAAGAAACACATCCACTATTACGCCCGTGATGCCGAAAATCTTCCACACACATTTATGTTCACAACCATGGCATACCATATTTATACATAATAGCATATTATAACATCCTCTCAAACTGAATATTAGTTATGTGATGCTTTTTAGTACCTCTTTTCAAAAAATTTATAACAATTTAAAGAATAAATTATTCCAGTTTAGTTAAGAACGACTTGGATGATTTATTCAAAATCTATATGCAAACTCAATATGTGCTGAGTAATGCCGGTAACTGTGTGCACTATACAACCTAAATTATCTCAAACATATAGCTAAATACGGTACGTATCATCTGTTAAAAGATCTAACTTATATTTTTATTATTTGGCAAGTTCGAGGGCAGATCAAGAGTTTGTATTTATTATCTTCATTACCGTTATTACCGTAATTTTTGTTGTTTATAATACTAATTCAAATTTTTCTTTTTGTTCAGGACGAATGGGGCCCATACCCAGTGCCGTCCCAATGTATTTGGGGGCCCCTGGCCCACTATTTCTAGGGGGCCTTTTCGAAAATTAACAATAAGACTGCGTTCCAATTGATGCTTAATTGTACTAAACGTGCTAAATCAATTTAGTCAACTATTTTATTTGACTAAATTATATTTTGTTTCTAAATAATTTGGAAGAAATTCATACGTTAAACAATATCTGACAATTTGATTATATTAATTTGAATTAAAATTCGGTAATTTTGTAAAACTAAATTTAGATTTAGCAGTTTCGTACAATTTAGCAGCTAATTGGAACCCAGTCTAAATTAAAGTTAAAAGCATAATTACTTACGGGTTTTTGAGGTTTATTATAATGTTTATTTTATTTAAATATTTTTTCTTCTCACTCTTTTGTCAACAAATTTATCTACAACATCTTCAAATTCTATAGATTTTAATAAATCACTTTCTATGCACATCAACGCAAGGGAATTCAGTCGCTCCTGCGGCATGCTGTTTCGCAAATCATTTTTTATGTGTTTCATCGCCTAAAAAGACTGTTCTCCTGAACAATTAGTGACCTTAATGGTTAAAAAAATTTTGAATTCTCTTTCTATGTTTGGAAACATATTAATTAAATTCTTTTGAATAATAAGTGTTATCCTCAATAAGAGATATAACGGAAAATATTTTCTAATATATTCAATATTCAAAGATTTTCTGATATAAATTATAATGTCTTTTTGTGATTATTTAATAGCTATTTATGAAACAAGTTGCTAAATTAAGTTGTTTTAAGCACGAGATGTGAAATTGGCAACCGAGGCGAAGCCGAGGTTGAAAATACATCGAGTGCTTAAAACAACTAATTTAGCAACGTGTTTCATACAAGATTTTTTGTAACAAAGCTGCAAAATTAAACTTTTATAAAAAATACAACTAAACAAATTGCATTTGTATCTAGTACGTTTTGAGCAAACCAATTTGATCTTATAAGGTGTATGTAGCCTTAGTTTTCTTTTAGTTTTCATACTGCCAATTGTGAAAAATATCAAGATGAGTTCAAGTGATGATGATTTTGTATCGTCAGATATAGAAAAATCAGCAAATGAAGCTATTTCTACAATCGTACCGGAAAAATTGGCGAAATTGGCGTACGAAACTTCATACAAAAATTTTGATGAGTGGTTCAAAGAATCAAAAACTACAACAATCAATGACATGGTCATGCTGGCCTATTTTGTAAGAAAACTGGGATCCATGAAACCTTCAACATCGTGGTGCGAGTACTCTAAACTAAGAACTATGGTTTATTTGAACGCCAGCGTGGATATGAAATCATTCACGAATTTAATAGCTTTTAAGCATTACTCTAGTAAATTTGGTCAGATTCATTAAAGTACTAATTGTAGTTATTTAATAGTTTATTAAAGCGTTAATAATAATGGTTTAATGATTCATTAAAGTACTTATACTTTAATGAATCATTAAACCATTATTATTAATGCTTTAATAAAATATTAAACAACTACAATTAGTACTTTAATGAATCTGACCAATGGACTAGATTAATGCTTAAATAAAGCTCATTTAATTACTAAAATGACGCACGAAAAAGCGTAGATTTTGCAACTTAGTTACAAAAAATGAATTTTTGAAATTGGCATGAGCCCAATAAAAGAAATTGCATTGTTGTTTTTTAAATTTATTATTTGAAGTGTTCATTTTCATATTTTTATGAGTGTTTTATGGTGGGCCCCCGGCCCAGGGCCGGGTGGGCCGTACCGTAGTAACGGCACTGCCCATACCCAGATAAGGATCAAAACCGTTCACCGTTCGTATTTATAAAGAACTCATTTATGTGTTTCTTTTCGGTAAGGGTGAAGCTCAACCATATCCAGAACAGATACAAAACGATTTATTTTTGTGTGTTTGTATCTCAAGAAATTATGCCGTTTCATTTGTATTTCTTATTAATTAATTAAAAAATTATAAATTGACTTTATAAAATATATATTTGTAATTATTCTAAAAATTGCTTATATTAAATATTAATCTTTAAACAGTTATTAGAAAATGTATTGTTGAGACCATTAATTTAACTTTAAGAATACTTTTAAACAAAACTTAATATGCTTTATTATTTGAAGTCCAATGTCTTTTGTTTTACTAGAAAAAATCAAGGGGAAGTGAAGTAAATTTTACCATCTAACTAAACTATAATATTGCTATACGTAAGAGTAAAACTTTAACTTTCAAAATTAGCAAAATTACTAGCACAGTGTGATTGAAATTTACTGACTATGTATTAGTAAAATTACTAGCAGCGAACATATCAAAATTATTTACTTTATATTAAAATTACTCTTCTGTAGATGAAAAACGTGTTCTAGACAGAGTTGTGAAAACTTGACCATTTTTGATTTTCCTGAAACTTGGCATATAAGTAGTATGGACAAAATAAAAAATACGACTTATTTTAAAATTTTTTTAAAGTGCATAGTTTGAGCATAGGGGGCACCCCAACGTGCATGAAAAATGAAAATTCTGCCAATCCGATGTAATTTTGAAATTAAATTGCACAAGAACGGCTATACCGATTTTATCAAACTTTGTTTTGTTTGATAGATAATTAGGTAGTCGGTTGAAAAAAAATTAATTTATTGTTTTTATAATTAATTTTTGAATAAAAATATTAAAAAAACTTTTTTAAAGATAGCGCTAGGGTCGAAGATCAATTGGAATTAAATTAATTTTTTATCTGAAAATAGTTCTATCCTTACTTTAAAATATATCAAATTTACAAAGAGGCTATAATTCTTATTCTTGAGATATTTAATTTTAAAAATTTTTAGTACGACTGAAATTCGAATTTTTCTTCATTTTTTCAAACAACTTCCATTAACAAAAAATTTTAAAATCAATTAAATTTTACCTTTTTTTTTTTAAATATAGTTCTAACCTTACTTTAAAATATATCAAATTTACAAAGAGGCGTTAATTCGTGTTCTTGAAATATTTAATTTTAAAGGTTTTTAGTCCGATTAAAATTCTAATTGTTCATTATTTTCTCGAACTTCAGTGGTTAAAATTTTTTGATGATAAAAATTGTTCGAAAAAATAATGAACAATTAGAATTTTAGACGGACTAAAAATTTTTAAAATTATATATCTCAAGAACGAATTAACGTCCTCTTTGTAAATTTGATATATTTTAAAGTAAGGTTAGAACTATATTTAAAAAAGAAAAAGTTAAAAATCATAAATGGTCAAGTTCAAATCTCGACTTTTTCACCTGCGTAGATCACGTTTTTCATCGAATATAGTAATTTTAAATGTAAATATATTTTTTCTACGATAAATGTAGGCAAAATTGATTCCTACGATTATTGTAGTAAATTTTTAAAATAGTGACACTAAAACAAAATTACTTTTTTCCTCTATAAATCCTATAGAAGAGTGATAAAAAAGTTTGTATCACAAATAAAATCATTATTTTGTCCGATAAATTTTGCTTCAATTTATTAATGTTGTTAATTGTATAATTACACCAAACTATAAAAGATGTAACTTCTATAATTATTTCACTATTTTAACTATATCTATAGAGGAATGATACAATTTTCTTATATTATAATTACTAAATCGGAAACAAAAATGTTACTTGGGTTGGGGTGATTAATCGAGTAATGAAAAGTTTACTACTACTCTCTCGTATTATTATGTATTTAACAAATGTGGTGAATTACCAAGGCTAAGATTGAGCTATTGATTAACATATCTTACAAAAAGTTTAAAGGTTAGGAGTTTTTTGTTTTTACGACTTCTTTCATTTCAAAAGATTTATAATTATGTTATATACTAATGATTAATCCTACAAAGCCATCGGCTTGTTTTTACTTTCACCTGCCCTTTTATACAGTTTGAATGTCAGATTCGAAAAACACAACAAAACTACAAACGTTAGAACGACAATACATAATTTAATTCTTCTTATCGTTTAAAAATCCTAAATTCTTTCATTAAAATCGCATAATATAAATTTAATTTTTTTCTTTTTATAAACCATAATTTTCTCATTCCTTTTGTTGAACAAGAAACCAAAATACAAAAGCCATCAGAAATTGTGAGAAAAAAAACATACAAAAAAATATTAAACAAATTACCCAATTTTAAATTTAGAAAGAAATTAATTAATTCAATTTGATTAAAATTAAATTTAATTCTTTGTTAGAGTAGATTTTTCGGAGAATTATTAAAAAGAAAGAAAATTTACTAAATAACGATATTAATTTCATATGTTTTGGAAACAAAAAAAAATTGTTGTATTTTTTTATAAAATTAAATTAATGAGAATGAAATTTCAGAGAAAAAAGCTTGAATAAAAACCTGTTATCATAAGTTGTTTTTTTGTCATGTTTTCTTAACAGGTTCAAGATTTAATAAATTAACCAACCTAACATCAAAGAATTAAAACGAAAATGAAAAAAAATCGAATCGAACATTTGATATTATTTAATCATTAATGGTAATGGTAACCTTGTTGTTATAATATATTTATTATAATAATTTTTCTTAAATATTAGTCAGTACCTTGTTTTAATCTATATATTACGAAATTTATACAAGGAAGGAATTCTAAACCAGTAAGGATTTTGATAAAATTACCCAAAACAATGAGATTGTCAGAATACCTCCAAGAATCAGATAGATTTTACGCCAAATAGATTTGTGTACAAGAGTAAAATTTTCTTAAATATGGACATCAAATACGAATAGATTGAGAAATAGATACCAAAGTATGATTTGTTAGCAGAAGCGTAGCTAGGGGGGGAGGGGCGGGGGGGCGGTCCGCCCCGGGTGTCACCCGTTTTGGGGTGACACCCGAACGTAAAAAACTTAAACAAACCATCACAATGTTTTCACTGTTAAATCACTTCGAAACCGTTTTGGGGTGACACCCGAACGTAAACAACTTAAACAAACCATCACAATGTTTTCAACGATAAATCACTTCGAAACCGTTTTGGGGTGACACCCGAACGTAAAAAACTTAAACAAACCATCACATGTTTTCAACGATAAATCACTTCGAAACCGTTTTGGGGTGACACCCGAACGTAAAAAACTTAAACAAACCATCACATGTTTTCAACGATAAATCACTTAGAAACCATTTTAACCAGGTTATCCATATAATTTTAATTTATAAATTGTGATAACTTATAAATGTGTCCTATAAATGTGTTATTGGTTCAAAAAGAATCTATTCTACTTTTTAAAATTTTTTAGTTATTACGTGAAATGAAATTTTAACAATATTAATCGAATCAACATGTTGAGCATTGAATCCCATCACCACAATTACTCAATAGCTTTGGTATTACTCAATACCATATTGACTTTTTTTTACTGTATATTAATTAGCATGCAAGAATGATTATTTAACGACCAGGTCTGAAAACACATATGCTGAATAATGTATAAGAAAAGTGGTTTACGTCGATAATGTGGCACCCTATGCAATTACTGCAGTTTTGCAAATTTTTGTAGGTTGATACATACTCATACTGTTTGTTTTCAGTTTTATATATTTATATATTTGAATTAAATGAAAGTTTATCATTTAAAATTACATTTTGTTGGGTTTTAAATCCCTTGGAAATTTCAAACTCATCAAGTGATTCTTTTAAAGATCCTTGGCTACATAAATGTAAAGCCTTCAATTTTTTTTAAAAGTGGTTTAGCTATTGTTATTAACTATGTAAATGGTTTGCAAAAATAAACTTTAAATTTTGTTTATTTTTCTTCTTAGGAAGGTATTCCTTAAATCAGTCTTTAAAACATTTTCCGGTTTTCCCGATGTAAAATTTTTCACAAAAATCACATTTGATTTTGTAAATTATTGAGCATGATTCTAATTGGATATTTAATTTTGGTTTCAATTCTTTATATAAAATATCTTTTAGGATTTCATACTTATATTTTTTTAAATAGTTCCTTATAATATTAGGCTATGATTTGTATATTCCATTTTATCAAATATTATTTAATATAAGTTGTTACAGGAAATTTAAATAAATTGATTTTCTTGGCGGTGTATTTAGTCGTTAACACAGTGTACTTATTATGAACTATGTACCTATTATGTATCCTACAAATATATTTAGAATTAATGCTTTGCTGATATCTATACTATAATTAAAAATATTTTTTTAGATTTCGTTTAGCAAATATCCCAAAAAATAAATATGCCACGAGGAGTTCATCTCCTTTAAGGAGAAAGGACGAATTTAAAAGAAAAGGTTGGTTCCAGCAGAGAAAGACCAAATCTATAAATATGTTACAAAACCCGATGATATCCAAGGTTCATCAAAAGAAACTGATTATCACGTTGATGCAACGAATGTTTCAGAGAATATTGGCTCATCTTCGGAAAGCAACAGCAACAATACAGAATTAATAATGATAACCTATGATGACGAATTAGAAAGGAATAATGAAAATGACAGTGATAATGCCGCTAATGCTTCTACTATCGAAGACAGTATTTGCATGGGTGAATCACTTCAGGACTTAAGAGATGTATCACATTGGAATATACTCGTCTCTGGTAATGTTCGCATTGAAATCATAAAAAAAGAAAGTGAACATTTTCAAAATAGAGAAGGGTCGTTTGTTACTGTATTTAGACACGGGTTAGACATAAAAGGTGATGTTCGTCATCTTTCTAAAGAATGGTTTTATAAAATGATGAATAATGGTGAAAAAATTCTACGGCCATGGATTGTTTATTCTCCTGTAAATAATAACTTGCGTCCTGTATTGCTTCTGTTGTCGTGTATTTGCTGTCACCAATAATAATAATACAAAATCAACATTTACTACTGGATATCAGAAGCGGTGGAAACTAAATCCCAAAGTGGCCGACCATGAAACTTCAAATGAACATCTGGAGAATTTTGAAAAGTGGAAAACTTTGGAAATGAGGTTAAAAATTCATAAAACGATACGAGACGCAGCCTTGCAATTAATATATAATAAAAAAAAGAAGTGGAAACATCTTTTTTCAACATTATTGGATATAACTTTGTTTTTATCTAAACAAAACCCAGCATTTCATGGACATGATGAAGTACAAAGTTCTTCAAATAAAGGCAATTTCTTAGAACTAACCAAACTATTGTCAAAGTATGATGTAGTGTTAAAAGAACACATTTTGAATTTGGAGCATGGTAAATCACCAAAAGTATCATATCTGTCACCAGATATACAAAATGAGTTCATAAATGTTTTAGCGATCCACGTAAAGTTTAAGCTTGTCAACGAAATTAAATCGGTTAAATATTTTGGAATTATGTTTGATAGCACACCTGACATTTCACATATTGATCAAATGTCAGAAGTGATACGTTATGTGAAAATTGATGGTAGTAAAGTGGAAATCAAGGAAGTATTCCTTGGATTTTTTCTTTTACATGGAAAAAAGCCGCTGATTTAAGCGATGAAATTCTTACACTGAAAAAAAAATTGAAGTAATGATAACCTCATCTCGAAGATGGCAGTTTATTATTCATGCAAAGAAAAGATATTTACAAACAATTTCACCGTGATTGGGACAACTACTCAGTACTCAGTAACATTTTCCTGCTAACAGAATGAGGTGTAATTAAAATATAAAGTGCTATCCAATATAAAAGTAGTTGAATAAAGTTAATAACTATTTCCATGAAAACATATTTCTTTGGCCTTATATCATGAATTTTTCATTTTAAAATTTAAGTATTTGAGATTAATTGAACTATATTTTATTTTCACATAAATATTTCATGTGATTGTCTCAACTGCATCGGCTTATCATTGTACGGTTGTTGAATCAATCTCGTATTTCGATTCGCCATATCTGCCCGTACGGTGAGGTTGAGACTACTGCATTTCGATTGGAAATAGGACATGTTTTTTTCAGTGTAAACATCTTGAAAATGATGGTATATAAATGTTATGAATTGTCACTCCCAAAGGTTATGATAATGCAGCTGTTATGAGTAGTATACATGGAGAAGTGCAAACTATTATTAAAGCAAAAAATAACAAAGCAATTTTTGTGGGCTGCAAAGATCATTCAATTAATTTATACGGCCAACACTCGTCAAAAGCCATTTTTACATGTTTTTCTGCTTCGACTAGCCGCTGGGAAGTACTTGCTAAACACAACAAAGCAACTGTTAAAATACTCTTAACAGCGCATTGGAGTGCTCATTATGCTGCAGTAAAAGTATTGGCCGAAAATTTTGATGGGATTGTGGCTGAAATTGAGAAGTTAAGTGTACAACAAGAAAATGTAGACAATAGAGGCGCTGCACAGAACCTTATTAATGCAGCATATGATTTTTCGTTTCTTTGCTATCTTTTGTTTTGGAATGATATTCTAAGAGAAATAACATCTGTGCTCAGATTGGATTGCAAAGCACGGGCTTGAATATTGATCAATTAGCTACAAAAATAGAGTCAATTCATAACGAAGTCTCATTGTAGAAGAGGCAATAGATCTTGCTGCGAAAAAATCGGAGGACTATGACATTCCAATGGAAAGCCGAATTCGTCATAAAAACGCAAAAAACGAACCGGTGGTGAGTTTGCACCTTATGTTGGAGAGCTCAACTTAAAAAGGACATGTTGGAATGTCTTGACCGATTCAGTGTTGAACTCCGAACTAGACTGAAGTCAGTTCAAGATTTAGCTTCATTGTTCGAGGTTGTGCAGACAAACACTTAGCTTTTGGCGAACAGTGAAGAGTTAAAATTATCGGTATCAAAATTTACTGGTTTTTATGATGCGGTATTGGCAACAGAACTTCTCATAGAGATACAAAGGGTGAGGAGGCATTTAAAAGCGGCCAATGTTACAGTTTCTAGCTGGGTGTACCTAGACTTTTTAAAATTCATCGTAGAATGGGATTTTTTAGAATTTCTTCCGAATCTTACGGTCGCACTAAAGTTATTTATGACTATTTGCGTATTAGTGGCTTCGTGTGAGAGGAGTTTCAGCAAATTAAAATTAGTTAAAAATTACTTGCGGGCTTATAATAATAATGCTCATTTGTATTAATTAAAAAAAATTATAAATTACGTTTATCGGCTTTTTATTATTATTGACAGTTTTTATTTTTGGGGTGACACCACAATATCCGCCCCGGGTGCCACCCATGCTAGCTAGGCCACTGTTTGTTAGTATTAGTAATTTGCAGTTATTATTACATTAATGTGCATTAAAGCCATAATTATAGCATTAGGCTGTAATGTAATGCTTACTTTTTGATGGGTGATCACTGATCAGGCAATAAACTACTTTTTCTATTTTTCAGTCTTTTTAATGACTGATTATATATATAATAATTCTTATCGTTCGTTTTTGCCGGACGGTCGGCATAAATAGTGTTTTTTTTAAACCGTAAAATCAATAGTGGAAATTTTGCCTCTAACAGAAAAACAACAAATTGTTATATAGTGATTTGACCGCACTCCGAAAACAAAAATTAAAATTTTAGTTACCTCTTTTTGTTCGAAAAAAAATGAGTTGTCGCAAATCTCGGCGAGTGACATATAAACTGAAAGGTGGGCCCAAAACATTCACCGTGCTGAAGTTTGAGCTTTATCGAGCGACGGGTTTATGAATGGCATCAATTTTCGTTTTGTATGTAGAATTTGTTATTTTCGATTTATAACCAGTTTAACGTAGCAAACTTAGTATTTTGACTAATTTCGATTACATGGGAAATAAAAGCAACAATTTTGTATTTACGATAAATAAAAATAGATATGCTAAACTAAAGCAAAAAACAAAAATGTATAACAAATAGTAAACCATTCAATATTTTTAACGATTTGTTATGATTTTGTTTTTCAAATACAGTTCAGTTTCAAACTTATAACATTATTAAATCATTTTAAAAAATAAAAGAAGAAAATTTCAATCTTTCTAAATACCATGGGTCTGATGTGTTTAAATGAACTTTACCAAATAAAGGTTGAGAAAATATTGTTAAAAGTAGAAAAGAAAATTTTAGCTAAGTAAGTTTCTGCAAAGTGAACTATCATAGAATAACTAAAACGGCATCTTCGGTTAGATTAAATTAGTGATTGCTAAATTGATAAATCGATTAATCAGGATATTTTGAGTAAATTACACTAGTTTACAAATTTTGAAATTTTTTTGTCTCCCTGAATAAAACCCAACTTTTCTTATGGATTTGGACCTCCTAAACACGAATATCATATTCATTTTTTTTGGTTAGCTCTTGTTTTTGAGATATTCACGAAAAACCAATTTTTTCGGTGATCAAAAATGTTGTTTCGGTTTTTGGGTCTCATATTTTACAAAACAAACAAATTAAATGTAGTAATGAAACAAATGCATAGTAAATATGCTAACAAACATTTTGAGCTATATTTTGTAAAAATCCATTAAGGATTCTGGAAGTTACAGTCGAAAAAAGTTGCAAAAATACGAAAAATTCACGTTTTTCTAAAAATTTTCCATTTTCAACACCACAAATTTTGAACAAATAAAGACATTTTTTTTTTTTAACTTCTTGGAGCCTATAGTAGTTTCAATTTTCTTTCTTTTAAGCTAAAAGATACGAATATTGGTGCAGTTTGCACCTAGTTATTCAAATTTTCCCAAAGAAAGTTAAAACTCAAAATTTGGAAAAAAAAATTAACTATAAGAATAATTTAAATTCTGCAACATAATTGATTTATATATAAGTTTTTTTCGTGGTATATCTAGCTCCTCCCATCTCGGACTTATTTTAGGAGTTGGAAAATATCAGTTAGTAATGAAGATAGGCAGTTCTTCTAACAGTATGTATTATGTAACTTCCACAAATAAAACAAAATGAATTTAGGCTATTTTAACACTTGAAACTTCTTTACGACGCCGTTTAAATAAACTTGACTTAACACTTTACTAACAATTTATGTTGCTTTACAAGGCAGCTAACACTATTGATTTATTGATTTTTAAAAACAATTCACTATTTAAAATTTATATTTGTAATATTTTTTCTTTTTTAATTAATATTTTACTTAAATGTTTGGAATTAAATTTATCCTCAGAGAGATTATATTTGCAACTTATCATACGACAATTATCTACTTAAAAAGAAACCTCATTAAACTATATAAACAAAAGTTGGGAAAACCGAAAAACTATTAAAAGTAGAAGTATGTAATTGCTTTCTTAAATTAAACTTAAAATGATCATAAACGAAAGGAGTAACAAAAGGTGGAGGTGGGTGGTGATAGCAAAAAATTAACATTATCAAAAAACAAAAAAAAAAACAAAAAAGAAAAAAAACAAACCTTACAGGTATTAATAGACATAAATAGAGGCTTAACTTTATGGTGCTTGAACTAACTTAAATAGTTCTGATGTTATGATGTTTTGCCTCTCCTCACAATTCATTATCTTTTGTTTGTATTTTTCTATATACGTCTCATATCGATCCAATTCCCAACTTCGAAAACAAAAATGGAAATTATACTTTACTATTTTAAAATAACTCTTTACGGATGTTTGAGAACGACTGAACTTTTAAAATTATTATTTATGGCACAATAAATCAAGTAAAAATTATTTTTTCCAAATTTTGAGTTTTGACTTTCTTTGGAAAAACTTGAATAACTTGGTGCAAACTGCACCAATATTCGTGTCTTTTAGCTTAAAAGAAAGAAAATTGAAACTACTATAGGCTCCAAGAAGTTAAAAAAAATTAGTGTCTTTATTTGTTCAAAATTTATGGCGTTGAAAATGGAAATATTTAAAAAAAACGTGAATTGTTCGTATTTTTTCAACTTTTTTCAACTGTAACTTCCAGAATCCTTAATGGATTTTTACAAAATATAGCTCAAAATGTTTGTTAGCATATTTACTATGCATTTGTTTCATTAATATATTTAATTTTTTTGTTTTGCAAAATATGAGACCCAAAAACCGAAACAACATTTTTGATCACTAAAAAAATTGGTTTTTCGTAAATATCTCAAAAACAAGAGCTAACCTAAAAAAATGAATACGATATTCGTGTTCAAGAGCTTCAAATCCATAAGAAAAGTTGGGTTTTATTTCGGGAGATTTTTCTTGTAAACTAGTGTTATTAATCGATTTTGATAGCCAGAATAAATAAATAAATAAAATAAATAAAACGTCAAATGACTTCCGGTTATGCAGCAAAAATACAAATTCAAATTATACGAGAAATTTCAGACTGTAAGGAGAAGGGTAGAAAAGGTGGCCTCACTTTAGATGAGTGGACTTCAAAGCGTAACCGCAGATACCTTAATATAAATGTACACTCAGATTATCCAGGCAAATTTTGGAATTTAAGTGTCGTTCGAAATATAGGTAGCGAAAAATGCATTGGTTTAATAAACGGAAAGCTTAACATAACATAATGTCAATCTCTTGTTACTTTACGTAAATAACTTATTTAATAAGTTTAATAGAAAATCAAAGAAAACAAAGTGTTTTATAATTTTACTGTTACTCTATATATATTTCAACTTATTAGGCCATCTTCTGGAGTAATGAGTTAATAGTTACAATGAAAATTCTATATATACATTTTTTTAACAAAACAATACGGTACTTGAAAACTGACAAATGCTGTGTGCCTCACACCAGTATTTTTTCCTAAATCACTGACTTTTCTAAATTAACTGCTAGTGCACATATGCTATTCATAGATGTCACTCGTTCAAACGTACAATCTGTGCCTGACCTTATATTTAGATTAGAATCTTTTTAAATGTCAAAATTTGTAAACAATGTCATAATGGAGGATGATAATAAAATTGTATTTGGGAGCTTGTTTTTTTAAAATACTGACATCATACCGAATATTTTTTTTTGAATAATTTTGAATTATTTTCCATTTTTTTTAAATAACTGTTTTTAAATATATTGACGTTTCAATGAATTGTCAACTAAATTAAAAAGCAACCTGACGAGGAGACTTTTCGTCCGCCGCCTGGTGGTCAATAGCGCAACTTGGGTATGAAATGAAAAGTCACTGATTTAGCTCAAAAAGTTGGTGTGAGGCACACAGCAAAAGACAGAGAAAACAATAACAAAGAACATAATAAAATATAGTACAATTTTTTTGCCAGCGAACACGAAATTTGTTTGTTATGCGCATATTATTTGCACATGCGCATATTGTTTGCACATTCAGTGTCTTGATTAAAATATTAAAAAAAACTCGTCAATTTGATCTGTTACTTGGTTGTTTCTAACATCACTTAATAAACATTTCGCAGTACGCCTTATGTCTCTAGGTGGTGTGGTTGTGAATAAGGTGTCATTGCAGGGATGTTACTCTTTGTGACAAGCCCATAGATATTGTTTTGTGAGCATTTCATTGTGTTGACGGACCGGCAGTATGTTACATTCTTGGTGCAGGTGATCTCGGTGAGCCATCAAATGACACCCGATTGCTGTTCGCATATGCACGTTTTGTGTTACTTGTAACTTATTCCAGTGAGTGTCAGCGACTTGAGGTGTCCAATGTCCATATGAGTGCAGCGTAATTCAAAATAGGTTTTCCTATTGCTTTGTATGCTGTTATGATTGGTTCTTTATCTTTCCCCTATGAACTGCCAGCCGGTGCTTTCAAAGAATTGTTCATGTTTTTCAATCTCGTGTTCACCTGTTGAGCATGAGCATTGAATTTAAGCAGTGAATCGAATGTGACCCCAACATGTCTCGAATTTTTTGCCGTGCGAATGAGCACGTTGTCAATGCAGATGTTGAGTGTTGTGTTCACGTTCATGTGGTGAAAAGTGTTGAGATGAACTTTTCGGTGGAAAGTTTCAGTTTTCTGGTTTTAAACTATTCGTTTGGGATGTTAAGGTAGGTTTTCAGAGCATTAGTGAGTTATTCCAGGTTGTTTCCTGTTGCAAGCACCGTGCAGTCGTCTGCATATGACGTGATGGATATTCTTTCTGGTGGTATAGGTAAGCTGCTTAGGTAGAGATTGAATAGTGAAGGTGAGAGATCTTCACCTTGTGGAACTCTTTGTCTGAGCACTTTGATTTCATCTTACCATCGTAGATTTGGAGTTACGGAACTCAACATATGTTTGTCGGCCCGTTAGGTGGTTGCAAAACCACCGCAATATCACACGAAAGCCTCATGCCGTTGATAGCTAAAATAGGCAAAGTTATCAAACCTTCTCGGCTTTCACTAACAAGGAATGATGGAATATTGCAATGACATGTTAAGGAAGCTTTTGAAAAGAGGTTATGCTGATATTGGAATTAAGAACTCGTTGGAACAGCGTATTAGCAATGTTGGAGAGGTTCAACAAATTGAGATCCGCTATTCAGAAAGCATTAATTGATATGAAATTAGACATTCAATTTTCGAACGACGAATTTATCCTGCTTAGAGATATCATTTCACGCTTTTTAATATGTTCTAAAAAGACGTGTTGAAAGTCAAAATCGCTGCTAACTGGTACGTTTTTTGCTACTTGCACTTGTAGAATAAAAATCAATGATTTGTTATATATAATTTGGTTATATACTTGCTTAAACCTCATGTAACAGGGATAATTATAGATTCAAGATGTTCTTCGGCAACGATATGTGATTGGCTTCGATTTTTTTGACAAATGGATAGAGTAAATGAATGTGACAAGAAAATTGGTGGTCCCAGGGTTATTGTTGAAATTGATGAGAATCAGTCGGGAACGAGAAAATATTACAAGGGCCATCGTGTAAAAGGGGTTTGGTGCGTAGAGGGGATAGAAAGAACCCAAGAAAAGAGATAATTTTATATTGCTGCTGACAATCGATCTGCAGAGACAATGGCAAATATTCTAGACCGCTTTATTATTCAACATTTGATAATACACACAGACATGTGAAAGTCTTATGTGCAACCGGTGTGAAAGTCTTGGTTTAGAGCATAAAACAATGAACCATATACATTTTATTTTAAAGACCCGATAGCAGAAGTCCATACTAATACAGTAGAAGAGTTAAATAACGGATTGAAAACACTAACGGCTCCGAGGAATAGGACAATGATAGCGGCTGATGAGAATTTACTGTATTTTATATGACGTTTAGGATGTATAAAAAGAATCTTTGGAATCAATGGTTTATCAATGCTTTGAAAGTAGTTAAATACAAGTAAATTAAAGTTTTATTTATTTGGATATTTTAGTTATCAAACAATATGCCATAAAAGGAAATTTTTCGGATGTAAAAAAAGTGTTTTTTCGTTAATATTATTCCCTGATATTTCGTTTGATACTCATTTTGGGTGTATTATTCCCTGATATTTCCTTTAATAACCATTTTGGATATAATTCATGCAATAGGGTTAGGGAACAGTCCGACTAAAAAAAATCATTCGGCTTTATAATTAATTTTCAGTAAGAACCGATTAAAAATCGATTAACCGATTATCATACAAATAATAACCGAAAACCGGTTTTAAAAATAATTTCAAATTTTGCAATCACTAGATTAAATCAACTATTCTTGTGTATCGAAAAATGAAATTGTACGAACTGTTTGCTGTTTGAAACAGAATCAAAATCTTCATGGCTCTTATGTTCAACTAAATGTGGAACGACATATTGAATATTTTCTTTTTCTCTATATGTATCTCACATTTTTCTTTTATCATCCAATAGAAAAAATTTGCATCAGTTTTAATAATAACGTTAGATATAGCGATGTTGATTATGATGTTTTTATTATTATTAATATTTTTATTCAACAATCTTATCTTCATCAGGCGCAGCGATATTTTTAATATATTACATCATTGAATGTTATTATTTCAAATTCAACAATTGCATGCATATTGGGCGCAGCTATATTTTTATTATATTGCATCATTAGTTATCATTATTTCGAATTTAACAATCGCATGAACATTAGGCGCAACGGTATTTTTATTGTAAGGCAACATTGATGTTATTATTTTTTGTTCAACAATCGCCGATACCATTGGCGCAACAATTAGTCGTTTTGATTGGTTGGTTTGGTTCTGATGATTGCTTTTAATTAATTACTAAGGCATTAAGGAGTGAGTGTAACATTTAAATTTTTTTTTTTAAATGTAGTAATTGTGTTTGACGCGGTGTGTATGATGCTCTTGGTTCCTCTGACTTTTTGGGTCGTCAAAGTTCCTGTTATTTAATCCGTCTTTTTGTGAAACTTTTGCGAGCAATTCAGCATTTGTACTGGACTGAGGAAAGGCATCATCGACTTCACAGACTGTGCTAGTCGGAAATTTAATATTTTTTTATCCAACTTGTATTATAACTAACTTGTGTCACCGAAAATTAAGAACTAACTTTTATTACTGTTAACTCAACTGTATTAAAGTTAATTATTCACTTTCAATTTAAAACTGCACTGTATCGCTTTCCATTTAAAACTAACTTATTATCCCTAACGCGGCCTCTTTTATACTAGACGAAACAATTTTAACAACAAAAACACAATAACATGATATTTAAAAGTTTTCACGTAGGCGTTAAGTATCGCCATTTAATCTTTTTAATTTGTATTTTTACCCACGTTTAAGAAGTTTTATTATTTTTTCTTATTACAAACACTACAATTTTCGGTTGTTATTTGTTATTTTGTTTTTGTTATCTTCCAATCTTCCATTTTTCGGCTGTTTTATACTGTTTTAGTTGAACTATTTTCTCTAAATAGTATTTTTCTGAACGATATTCGTTTGTTAAATCGTAGTTCATAATCATAACAATGTGATAGGATTTAATGTTTAGTAATCAATTCTTAAATAAAAATTGCGTCCAACAACACTTTAGAACGATTTATGTTGTGAGACTTCGTGAAAAACCATCTGAAGCATGTTTTTTTGGTTGAAAAGTTGACATTTTCACTCGCGAATAAGTCGAAAAGTATTTACATACTTTATATAACAAAAATTGCTTAGAATTATTCAATCTATCTATTTTTAGACTTATTTTTAATGAATCATTTTTCACCACCGAGAATGGATGCATCCACCCCCAGGGTAAAAGCAACTACTGGTGCAGGGTCAACTTTGAAGTGGAGGGTAAGTAGAACCTAATTCAACTTTTTGTGCGAATTGGAACTCTTTCTAAGAATTATACGGGTAAATGGTCTTTTCCTGGACCTTGGACCTTTCCTGGACCCTTGGACCACTATTATGACCCCTTTAATGAATGGACCTTTCCTGGACCTTTCCTGGACCGTTGTGTATTTATTTATGTTTAATTGTTGTACAATTCAGACTTTAGAATGTTCGATTGGAATGTTCGATTAAATAATGATTCAAACAATTTCTTTGTTTTTGGATCATATTGGTTTTTATAGCTAATTATCGTCTTCTTCCTTTTCTTTCTATTAATAACCAGAATGAAATAACCAGAGTTAGATAACCAGACTTAGCCTTTATGTATTACATAAACAGTTCTCTGTTTAACAATGTCTCTGTCAAAATATGGAAAAACTTATGACAAAAAACTGATTAGCAACTTATGACAAGAAATTTATTAGTATATGAGCGATATTGTACAACGTGGTGCCGTCTTCCAATCACTACTGCAGAATTTACACTTTCACCAACATTACGTTGTAACCAACAACGTCGTTATTCACAATTCAGCATGAAATTATGAAACGATTTTGATGAAGCTTATCTAAAAGGTTTCAATCTACATATGAAAAAATGATTAGCTTTTGAGGTACATTAAACAATGTGGCGGTGGTTTCAACTTTCACCATACAATATAGGTAGAAGTTTGCTATTTTTAAAACTCGCAAGCGATCACTTGACCCAAGCGGTTATACGACTTTGTTTTGATTGTTCCTGGTTCGTTTGTCAAAAATAGGTTCAAGTTGTTGAGTGTGATTAGTATTATTATAGTTGCATGCACATTCAACATAATATCTTTCTCTCCCAGCACAATACCACTATCACGCATAGCAAATATCGAAAATATGAAACAAATTAATTTAAATCAATTTTCAGCATAAGGAAGATCGTTTTGACACCCTTAATAATGTCGATTTTTAACGGAAACTTTGTAAGGCCATTGGGCTTTACTATAGAAATAAATAGATGCATTATCTATTTATCCAAGGGAATTTTAAATATTTATAGATAAAATATGAACGGAACGTACGCGGACTTCACCAGGGCAAAATCTCTAATTTACACTAATATAGTTTGATTTAAATCATTATAACTTCTAGAACAAACAAAATAATTTATTATTACTAACATGCAACGAAAAAGAAAAAACTAACAATGAGAGAAGTGATTATTTAAAAAGTGTGTTGATTGTGTTCTTGTCTCGCATCAATTTCCATTTAATATTTATATTGGACGTCAAAAATATTCCTTTCAGCAAACAATCATATTCAGGCTACCACCGTAGCTGTTCAACGTAGCAATATTAGATATAGTGGACGTATATGACCTTAATAATTTAACACTTTATATTCTTTTTTTAATTATTTTTTGATTATTTTTTATTGAGTCCTAATCACAACTCACAACAATAACTTTTCTATTACAATTTTGGATTACAACACAACTGAACATTGCGAAACATTGATAGTTATTCAATTTTAAATTACAACTCAACAAGATTTAAAAATATTTTGTTATTTATATCGTAATATTACCCAAAAAAAGAGTAATTAAAATTTGATCACATAAGCATTATTAATCGAAAATCAATCAACCACGATCCTACTCAATTACATCAAAAAAGAGACACAATATTTAAATCATAAACTACGCCCAATCTATTCATTAACATTAAATCAAGTTACATTTGATAGTAATCAATTTAATAGGGGCGTTAACATTTATTATGATGGTTTGATGTTGGTTCTAGTTCTAGATGTTGGTTCTAGTCAAACATCGGTCAATGATCACTGTAATAAACAGCTGACTGAGAAATAAATTTATATAAACGAAAAAATACACCATGATCCGCAGTTGTTTTATATATGTAAACATTACGAATGAATAACTTAAGTTTGTTCTGGAGGTGTTTGTAGGTTTTCTTATAAATGCCACCTGTTAAATATCACGTAATATGGCGGGCATAACACATTTTAATTAAAAGAAATCACGCTGAAATAAAATGAATCGTGATGAGGCTTAATTAAAAACAAAATGACCATCATTATAAATATACATACAGAAGAACTACTAATTTCAGGTACATCAGAGACGACATTACTATAGTTAACGATGAAAAACTAGGCAAAAGCTATCAGCAAAATTTGTAAAGTAAAAAAAATTAATTAAAAAAAAAATAACAAAGAAAATAAATTTAAAAAAAGACAATAAGAAAACTATTACAAAATAAATTAACAGGGATCTATCCTAAAGCTACTAATACAAAATAAGTTAACAGAGATTCAAAACTAAATGGGGGACTAATTAAATATCATAATCTGTTATTAATAGAATGGTAAGCCCTATGGCCTTACCATCTAAATACATATAGTAGAATTTTTTTGCCAGCGAACACAAAATTTGTTTGTTATGCGCATATTGTTTGCACATGCGCATATTGTTTGCACATTCAGTGTCTCGATTAAAATATTAAAAAAAACTATTGGGGTTCCATCGAAATGGACAAAAAAAACTCATAAAAATTAATATATTACTATTGAAATTCAACCAATTATAATAGAAAACCAAAAACTAGTAAAAATATTAATGATTTTGTAGGCAATGTAACAAAATTTTGATAATTAAAAATAATTATAATAAAAATAACGACGCCTATGGAAACAAATATCACAACAAACAAATGGTACGAACTAGAAGTAGAAATTTAACTAATATAATTGTTTTGAAAACAAATTTATCCCAAAATAAATAATACATGTCTGTTTTACTTTTTGTCTCATCTTTTATCTCTTGCTGCGTCTATAGCTGTCAGAAATTCGCTGGCAAAAAAATTCTACTATACGTACATTTGAATATATTGAATTCTGACTACAGTTTTTTGAAAAGACCCACTGAGAAATCGTAAATCATTGTCACAGTGAAGACTCTCTGGAACACCGTATGTTATAAAAACTTCATTCCTCAGGAATGTATTCACTGCTAATTAATATACTAATAAAATACATATGTACACCATATACATACAGATGTACCAATTAATATACATATGTACACCGCCATGGTCGAAAAGCGACAAATCAAGATTGTGTTGGCGCACAATATCTGGTTTGTTACCGTTATAGGCGACGAAGTCCACCAGTCTTCTTCACCCCGCCATGCAGCTATGTAGCTTAGTTCTCATGATGTTCCCTGATTAATCCTCTTGTTAATTGTTTTGGTATCCAGAGCTTCCACACCGGCAATTCACTAACACAAAAAACGACAACCCAATATATACGAAAAAAAAATGTTAAGCCGCGAAAAATCGTCAAGCGCGATTTCAACGAGACAAATGCTTATGAAATCAATTTCTTATCGCTCGTTTTACACAATTTATTAAACCTAAGAATTTTTAATTAATTTAAATGTATATTTGTAAAATGTTGCACAAATAAAAATTGATTTACTTATAGAGTTTTTATATATGTGCAAAAATAAAATATTGATTATAAGTAATAATAAGTAATTATACGTAATAATTAGCTTAAAATATTTATTTGTTTGTTTGTTTATTTAAAAAAAATTTATTTATTTATTTATTTATAGAACATGTATTTATTTATTCAAAGAGAATATTTATTTATTTATTGGTAAAATCCAATATTTGTTATTTATTTATTTATTTATAGTTAGAGTTAGAGATCTTTTCTGGGCTAGGCCCACACCAATGTATTAATAATAATAAGTTAAGTGAATTTGTAGAAAAGCAGACGGAGAGAAAGATCGAACGCGCGATCTCTCCCCAGTAACGATGTATGAGGTTTAGAGTGAAAATAGGTCTAAAATCCTATAATCTACGCTCTGGAATCTCTCCAACCGATGAAAAGAAAAGCCAGCATCTGCTTAGGGATTCGGCCTAAATATCTGTTATCAACAAACATCAGATGCTGTACTCTTTCATCCCTAATACTAAGAAAAATAAAAATTGATAAGAAAATTAAAACTAATATCGTTACTGGGAGCAGACCACGAGCGCCAGTCCCCAGATCCGGCTTTAACACAAAACCAATTATAAAAAAAAAATTATTTGTTGCACCATGAACATTGATAAAAAATATCAAAAAATATAAAATATTTAATCAAATATCAAACAATAGATGCAACAAAATCATCACAAATTACAATATTCTAAACATCAAAAACGTATTCTAATGTTATTAAAATTTAACCGTATCATTCAAAATCAAAAATATCGAAAAATTATAGGTATAACAAAATTAATACAGGTATTAAGACATCCAACACATTACTATAACAAAAAAGTCGTTATATGCGGATATTAATAATACAAAAAAACATATCAAAAAAGTTCAAAATATTGAAATATTATCAAAAAAATATTAAAATATGAAATTTTATTGTATGTTATATAACGGATTACCGTTTTATAACTTATTTTTGTTTCGGCGCCATGTAAAGCCATTGGGCTTTATTACAGAAATAAGTAGATACTATATCTATTTATCCAAGGGTTTTTTGAATCTTTATAGAATGATAAACGGTGAACGGAACGTACGCGGACTCTAACAAGGAAAGATCTCTAATTTAACTAAGATAATTTGATTTTAATCATTATAACTTCTAGAACAAACACAAAATAATTTATTATTACTAACATGCAACGAAAAAGAAAAAACTAACAATGAGAGAAGTGATTATTTAAAAAGTGTGTTGAGTGTGTCAATTTCCATTTAATACATATATTGGACGTCAAAAATATTCCTTTCAGCAAACAATCATATTCAGGCTACCACCGTAGCTGTTCAACGTAGCATTATTAGCAATAACGTACGTATAAGACCTTCAGACATTTCGGTGCAACCAAAATGTGACACTCTCAAAAAAATACACATTTCATGTCGTGATTACAGAAATTCCATATATAACGGTCGCATCCATTCCAGCAACATAATCAGCAACGTTGGACCATTTTGTGCACGGCCTCTGCTTTAAAACTCTATCACGATAAAATTCCGGAGCACCTTGTGCAAACAAATGAACCAATAGACATGTTCATATAGGTTGGGCCCTCTCAAATTGTTGTCATCTGTCCTTTCTCGAAACACCACCATATCGTTGAAAACCACGTTCCCGACGGTATTGATTGGAATTTGGAACTCTCCATGGATCTACTGTATTAGCTAAAGGCATATTTTTTTAAATTCCACTAAAATTATTTCATTTATTTTTTTCTTTAGCAATTTTTTCACAAAACATTTAATTTGTACCGAAACAGTGCGAATAGAAATTAATACTTATATATTTTCCATTTTGCGTTACAAATAATAAAACGCAATAATAATTTAACACTTTATATTCTTTTTTTAATTATTTTTTGATTATTTTTTATTGAGTCCTAATCACAACTCACAACAATAACTTTTCTATTACAATTTTGGATTACAACACAACTGAACATTGCGAAACATTGTTAGTTATTTTATTTTAAATTACAACTCAACAAGGTTTAAAAATATTTTGTTATTTATATCTTAATATTACCCAAAAACAGAGTAATTAAAATTTGATCGCATAAGCATTATTAATCGAAAATCAATCAACCACGATCCTACTCAATTACATCAAAAAAAGAGACACAATATTCAAATCATAAACTACGCCTAATCTTTTCATTAACATTAAATCGAGTTACATTTGATACTAATCAATTTAATAGTGGCGTCAACATTTATTATTACCAACATCTATTCAAACATTGACAATGAAAGGATCACTGTTATAAACAGCTGATTGAGAAATAAATTTATATAAATGAAAAAATACACCATGATCCTCAGTTGTTTTATATATGTAAACATTACGAATGAATAACTTAAGTTTGTTCTGGAGTTGGTTGTAGGTTTTCTTATAAATGCCACCTGTTAAATATCACGTAATATGGCGGGCATAACAACTTCTCGAATAAAGTTGTAAATAGTTTATACTCTATTCTAACATATACTAGAACTTATTCAAGATCATACAACCTAGACGACTAGACTAAACGCAATCTGTTTAAAATTCAAACTTAATAAAACATTATTAATTCTAAATCCTCCTTCCTCCATCTTTTTAAACCTCAAAGTCCTCAAAAATCTTTGAAAATCCAACCAAACTCGGAAATACATCACGGTCCCTTGCAACAGCAATCAAATTGTTACTATAAGGAAGTTTATATTATTATTAATAAAATTAAATTAAAAATAAACAGTAAAAAGTATATTTTTAAATATTGCATTTTGATTCAAAAGTGACAAAAGCACACAAACAGTGAATAATATGGAAAACCATAATAACACATATAGTAACAGCAATATATTTACTTTTAAGCTTTCGGTGAAAAGAGTTTGGCGTAAAAATACTCGCCAGTACCCACGGCCACAATGGGGTGCGAACATCATGAAAGATTTTAAAAAAATTAAAAATTTTTCGTTGACAACACTTAAAACTTAAACGAAGAAGTCACAAACTTCACATTAAAACTCAGGTTAGAGATGCCGGTTTATAATACGCATTGGAATCTGTCAGTTGCTTGCTTTTGCTATTTAAATTCAAATGAAGTTACATCTTTTATTACTTAGCTATAAAAACGGTTCATGACTTTAGTACATAATTTGATTTGATTTACAATAATAAAAAGTACCCAATTAGAAAAAATTTCTCAACAAACGTTCTTTTAGTTTCTTATCAGAAGAGCTTTTGCTGTTATGTTATGCTTATAAAGTTATAAGATTAAGACTATTGCATCAAACAAACAAAATTATTTTTTTTCATAAAGACTTTTTCATTCATATTCTAATACTAATCTTATGCTACTTTATGTCTCTTGTTGCTTAATTTTATTGCATTAAGCATACGAGTTTTTATCGTTTCTTGAAACATTAATTTATATTCATGAATGTTGATGACATACTGAATACTTATCAATATTACATAATAATCAATGATATTTATAAGTTTTTAATTTTTTTACGTGTTTGCATCTTACGTTGTTGTTTTATCATACTGTATCATACATTAACTGTTGTCTACACCAAAACGTGTAGAGTACGTCAGTTTTCCTTTATTGTATTTACCATATTGACTGAGCGACCAAAGTATTAATGTGTTTTTATGATGAATGTTTATTTTGTATTTTCGTTTGGTTATTAAATTAACTTACAGAATAATGATTTAAAATGTTAACCTTGACCTGTTTGTGAAGTAATTAATGAAGACAAGCAAAAAAAATTTACAATCAAGATAAATAGATCGTGAGAAGTGCAAATCGTTTTTTAAACTAGAAACTGAACTTTTCTTTTTTTTGGTTTCCGAAGATAATACACATTCTTACATTAAATTTTTGGTTTATTCTATTTCTTAATTATGTTTATATATAGATGTAGTTATCTTCCCACAGTAACTTATTTATTACCAATTTCGAAAATCGTTGTGATATCATCACTTTAACTTTGTAATATGTATATTAATATGGTGCACACTATAATTGTTTTGGTTTTTATTCTTTTTAGGAAGTGATCGTTGTTTTAGTTAACAATGTCAAATTTTATTCTAAGACAAAATTAAATTTTATTTCTTCAAAAGATGGCTAAAAGTTTGGTTAGAAACATTCAAGAACGGATGTCTATAAGATTCTACAAAAAGGAAGAGAAACGCCTTTCTAATCACTTTTGGTCATTACCAATTATCTTTCTTACGTTAAACAAGACAATTTCAGAACCAATTTTCGCTTTAATGTTCCTTCAAGCCCATCTGCAATTAAATTTTGTTTTTGTTGCTAAGATATTTGGAAAATATATTAGTTTTAAATTTCAATATAATGAGCTTCTTAGAGCTTTCAAAATTACTTAGAGAACGACAATACGGCTTTCGGAAGGGAAGAGCGACGGGTGGCTTTCCTTTGTCACTCATGTCTGGAACAAATCGTTTGAAACTATGGTGAGACATTCGGTGTTGCTCTTGATATATCGAAACATTTGATAACGTATGGCATAAAAACCTTATATTCAAATTGAGATCCTATGGTTTAGACGAGCAACTTATATCTAGGACACAAAGCTTTATATCTGATCGAAAATTTCGGATTAATGTTGCCGGTGTGTCATCGAATATCTTTAGAACTAATACAGGAGTTTCTCAAGGTTTCGCGTTGTCCCCAGCTCATATCTATATTAATGACTTGTTAGATTCAACAAGTCATCCTAAACATAGTTTTACTGATGATAGCATGCTTCATGCTGTTATAAACAGATTTCTGTTTATACCGGGATGTTACAAAAATTAAAAAAATCAACAGATAGCTTCTGGCTCAGGAAAACCTTTAATTCAATTCAATTTAATTGATCATTTAAAGACTTCAGAAAATGTATATATAAAATAAAATAAAAATTAAAAGATGAAGGGGCTGAAATCTCACAGCTCTGAGATATCAAGACTTCGGTTTGGGTTAAGGATTTTGATATAGGTTTTGGCAAAAAACTTTTATGAGGACATTATTTTTAGTTTTGGGCAGCGATGTATATCAAACATAAAAATCTTTGTTAAAGCACAAGTATTTGTTTATTTCTGTTTAGAAATTTATTACAATACCAACACGAAATATTAATACGTTGCCACAACATTTTAACAGATCATAACTTAGTATAATTTAATAAAAAAATGATACACCCAGCATTTTATTTTACGGATGTAAAGTTCAACTTTCAGCCACGATAACTAGGATGTAAAATGTGTTTTACGATTCGTTTGTGCGTAAAATAATTATTTGTTGGTTTTACGTTGCTATGTAAACAAACTATCCCAAATTTTGTAGGGTATGACAAAAACATTGTATGAAGTTTAAAATAATTTGATAGTTTTGAAAACCATGTGAACATTTAATAACTAAAATGTTGCTAAAATTTTTAAACAAATGTAAAAATCTTTTACTAGCTTAAATTGAATAAGAATTATTTATATTTTGTAGACAAAACTACAGTAAAAATAATTTTATTTAGATTTTTAGCATATTAATAGCGGGCGTTATGAATTCATAATGCCCTTTCATAACGCCCCGGCTTTTATGAATGTGTTTATATAGCGTATCCTAGACATTACAACAACTTTATCTCATTGTTATATCCTTGTTAATAAAAATAAATTACCGCTATGTTAAAATAACTATAGAGCCATATAATTTTAACATAACCAATGTTTGTTTGCAAAATGTATTTGCTTAGTTAAAATAATCAAGCGATTTTTGTACTAATAACATAATTGAAAACAATTAGCAACGTCAATTTTATTGAAACGTAACAAAAACTATGTTATTTTAACAAAAGCAATTTGGTTAATATTACGTAGTCTTTTTCTCAGTGATATTAATTGGTTTTTCACAATTTTTCACTTTTTTTGTATGTATAATATAAGAAATATGTATAATATAAGAAAGGATTTCCAAATTGAATTGTCTCAATTAATAAGCTAAATCTCACACATCAAATTTATTTAAATCCAATTAGTACCAGTTAACAATAGTACCCGTCGACAAAAAAGGCTTGACGTAATTTTTTATGAATCTGATTATCCAAATTCTAAGAAATCAAATGCAATAACTTAATAAACGAATGCAAACGTCTTCTGGTTTCTTGGGGATTTTCCGTTTTCTTTTCACAGTTTAACTATATCAACGTAATTTTAGAACATTTAACATCCATTAAAATTATTTTTATGTTACTTATATATATATTACCAAAGAAAACTTAATTGTTTGTTATATTTTTATGTTTGATAAAAATCTTCAATTTTTATTTTAAATTGAAAAAATGTTATAAACTACAAGACGAAGACCAAACCGAAAAAATAAAACAATCTCAATTTCTTAAAGGTATTTTGATTTCTTTGAAAGAATTCCGTTTGATTTTGTATTGATTTATTAAAAGATAATTTTTTGATGTCTTGAAGTAACAGAAAAGAATTTTGTTACGAATTTTTTTTGCAGGAATAATGATATCTTGTATTACATTTGATTCTTGTTTATCGTTTTGGGTGACTTGAAAGAGATTTAACTGATTTTTGGGTAATTGTAGAAATTAATGTTTTTGATTTATGAAAGAGATTGTTGAGATTAGTTGAGTTTAATAGTGATTGAAACAGAGGACCTATATAAACTGATTGAATGTGGTTCAGTGAAGTAAATATTTTTTTTGATATTGGTTATATGCTTGAATGATATTAATTTAATTAGGCCATATTAAACATAAACGAAAGCTGGACTAGATCTTTAAATAATCTGATCAGCAGAATTGTTATATTTCATATTATCCGGGGTAAACAGTTGCGTAATGGTTTTCATTTAAAAGTGGTGATGGATTAAAAACTTTCTGCAGTAACGATATATTTTGCTTCTCATTGTTGCTTGTTTTCAGATCGAAGAATTTTTTCAGTTCCCTATCGGGAACTAAACGTTTCTAAACGCTTTCATTTATCCGGCGTCACAGTTTTCAATGATTTATTTTGAACTATCATGCAATGTAATGGCAACGAACGAGCTTTGTAAACTGAACCTTGCTAAAATATTCTAAAATAAGTTAAACTCTCATATTTTTGTCTGTTTAGAGTTTTGTTTGTGAGTTTGTGACACTGCTCTAGTTGCCTCTTTGAGCTATAAACATTTGTTGAACGCATTCTATTTAAATTTTAAACCGTGGATCGAATCGTTGTGCCATATCATCGAGAGCGAAAATCGTTACATCGGAAAATATTAATAAATCGAAAAATAAAAAGTCATATTATCGAAATATCACAACATCGAAAATATTCGAAATAATGAACAACAATTCATTACATCCAAAAATCCTTAAATCGTGAAGGGTAGTGAAACTCCATTTTTCTCCGATTCGGATTTTCGATTGTCCGCATACTCCTCCCAAACTATTAAAGATATCAAAATGAAATTTTGCATGTAAGACGACATCTAGCCATAGATGGTTAACAAAAAAAATATTGAAAATTAGACATACCACGGAGGAATAATCACCGAAAAACGGTTCCCATAGACTTTCAATGGGAAAATTGGGAAAATTGCTTGCTTCGCTCCTTTTTATGAATTGCATTTTGCATTGGTTACCTAGTTTATGATCTGTTATAATTTTCCGGCAACGTATTGATGTTTCGTGCTAGTTTTGTAATAAATTTTTAAACAGAGATAAAAAATACTTGTACTTTAACAAAAAGTTATGTTTGATATACATCGCTGCACAAAACTAAAAACCATGTCCTCATAAAAGTTTTTTGCTGAAAACTATATCAAAATCCTTAACCCAGACCGAAGTCTTGATATCTCAGAGCTGCGAGATTTCAGACCCTCCATATATTGTGTATTATTTTGAACGTTATGAATTAGAAATTTCTACAATCAACCGTTGGAGTTTCTGACGCTGTTAAAAGAATATCCTAGTTAGGAATATTGTATGCTGTATTGTTTTCCTGTTGTTGTGGAACAGTTAAGGTGTTGAATACTTAATAAAACCTGGCGTTTGTGCTTACTAATCAGTGATCGAACTCTGAAGAGATTTGGGAATCTCTTTTATCTCGTTTATCGAATTGTGAGTTAGGCCACTTCGAAGTAAGGTTAGAAAAACGTAACAATATATTAACTATTATATTGATTTAACAGGTCGTTCAATAAGTCCGTAGGATAAGTAAGAAAAAAACAACATTTTGACAAAACTCGATTTTTTTATTCAACATAGTTGCCTTCTAGTATACTATATGGTATACTATATTTCGGTACATTATTCCAGAATTTTTTATTACTACATTTTCTATTTTCGTTTAAATGGCATATAAAGTAAAGTTTTTAAGTTTGGTTGTAGTTCAAGTTTCGGTTGAATGAATTGTTCCCAAAAACCACACTTTAATTTGATATGCTGTTCGTTGTATCAAAAATTTTCGATGTAATAATATTTCGATCAAATTATTTCTCGATTTTATTAATAAAATTTTCGATTATTTGATATTCGGTGATATGATGTTTCGATGCAATGACCTTTCGACGAAATGAATTTTCCGTGATATATGATATTTTACCAATTCCAATGACGATTTTCCAGTTTTAAAACCATTCGATGTTATGAAATTCGGTTGTATAAACTTTCGGTCTACTGTTTTTCGATTCTATAACAAGATTTGATCGATGATTTGATGTTTCGATGTTCTGATGCGGACTTCTGTGGGTGATCGAATTTTTTATAAATGTTGCAAATATTTTATAAGTGCAAACAGGAAAACTGTTAAGATTTCACGCCCTTATGACAGCGTAACAGAATAAAAAATAACTTTCCTGACCGAAATGCATATACAAACGGAATGATGACTTCAACAGAAAAGAGTTTTTAAAAAGCATCACCAGTTTAAAACGCATATTGTCGTACAACTAAAATCATAAAAGTTATGTATGTGTGATGTGTACCCATTTACCCATATATATGGGTAATCTATAGTCTATATTACACAAGAATGTTTAAAAAAATCTAAATAAATCGGTAAATATAAATTTTTGTTTTTAAATTATGATATATACTATCAAATGGAATGATGATATAGATTATGGCCTATCTATAACAACACATAAAAACCATTCTAAATCTAGGTGCCACAAAAAAATGCGTTCTGAGGTGTTTACGACCGCACTTTTTTTAAAGAATTATTTCTATCACATAATCAAATATGACATTAGTCAATATTTCATGATGAGAAGGAATAAATAAAAATAAAATAAAAGTTAAAAGTAAATTTTTTAAAAACTTGCACGAACAAAACTAAAATTGGGTTACCAATAATCCAGCTTGTGGCATATTCCTTGAAAATGTGACCGCCAGGTTTTTTTTTTCTTCAACTATGTTTGTGTTGTATACAAATTGTATACAAATTACATAGCCAGCTAACTACGTTCACAAATTCATTGAAACTTTAAATAGAATACACGTACAATTTAGTGTTTAAATTTAAACGACGAACGTATTAACTTACGTCCAATATGGACTGTCATAATTTTGAATAAATTTATGTTACGGTACGCTTTAAAATAAAAACAACTATTTTGCTAATATAATTTTATTAATATCGAATTAATAATTAAAGCTAGTTAGTAAGTTATTAAGGCAATAGTAATTAGATACCTATATTAAAAATTTAAAATACTCAATTTCGTAAGTAATATTGGTATAAAATTTTTCAATGCAAAATATTCAAACCTTAAAAATATTCTAAGTTTGTGGGTAGTTTAACGAAAATGTTTTACAAATCTAAATATACCCTAAATACCATCTAATATAAACTATAGTAATAGTAATACGAAATGTCGGCTGCTTAGCTAGAGAAACTGATTGAGTGTGTCCGTGAACTTCCCAAGATGTATGACACAGCTAATAAAAATTACAAAATGGCGAAACTTCAAACATGTATTAATAGGTTTTTCTATAATTTTCATTTGTTTGTGTGCTTTTGCAATAGATAATTAATTTCACTATAAGTAAAAGTTTTTTTTTTTGGATAATAGTACATTATTTAATTAGAAGCTAAAGTGCTACTTTTTGTGTTGAGTCTATAGTTTGAAAACTTATTAACTTAGCAAACGGCTGTAAAGATTAACTTTACTGCCGCTAGTTAAAGTCTTACTTTTTGACTTATAATCATAACGGCTGCAAAAGTAATGCCATTTTTATTTTATTTTACGGCGGCATTAAAGTAGCATTTGTTATTTTGTTATTTTTTTAAACAAATTGTATAACTATGACAACAAAAAATAAGAAATTGATTTAGATTGGATTATAAAATTTTTAATTATTGTTTGTAGCTATGACAACAAAACTTAACAAATAGTTTAATTGGATAATGAAATTTTGAATTGGAGGTTACTTTGATAAAAAATTACAAATTTATGGTAATAAATCATATTTATAAATTTTTGATGTATTATAATTTCATATTACTTGTGTATCGCCTATAATTGTAACTTAAACCATAGACTCAACAAAAAAAGTAGCACTTAAGCTCCAAATTAAATATTGTACTACTAGTTGGATAAGTTGGGGTTTTAGGGATAACTATCTGTAGTTATCAGTAAAGAGAATTAATGAAGGAGTAATTCCGAAATATATATTCTTTTCCAAAAAATAATAATAAAAAAAAATAAAAATACTTTACTTATAGTAAAATTAACTTTTCCAAGACTAGTTTCAAAAAGTTTTTCATAAATCCGCTATCTTGCCCTCAAAATACCGAATGTTAATTCCACTGGTTGACGGGCTCTTGAAAGCCGGTAGTTAAAGATTCGGCATTCATCATTGTTTTTGCTATAGTGCCCAGGGCCGTAGAGAGAAAAACAAGGCCCGGGGAAATAAAATACGGGCCCTCTTTACACATATATTATTTTATTAACCAATTAAGTTATAATATCACAAAAACTTAAATGTTGTATTTGTTTAAAAACAATTTTACAAGAATGTTAAATACAGGCGAATTCATTTTTTTAAATAAAATGTGTTGTGTAGTAGGAATAGGAAATGTCACAACAACACTTAAAAACTTTTTAAGACCAATGTCCCACAACAACATGCATTCTAAGGTGTTGATGGAAGCAAATCTTTGTTTTTTTGTATTTATATACTTTTTTTAAAGAATGAATTACTATACACATATAAAATATGACATAGGCTAATATTTCGTGATAGGATAGAGAAAATAAAAGAAAACAAGAAATAAAAAACAAATTTGATTTAAAATTTTGCAGAAACAAAACAAAAATGATGTTGCCAGTAATCCAGCTACACTGTCTTCCTCAATGAATAGTAAACATAAACCAGCTAATGGATGTGCCCGTTGCTGACAGAAGGCTTAAAAGAAGGAAGCTAGGTTTGATTTTATAATCAAAAGCATACTGAATAAAATAATGTAAATGGGACTAACCAATGGGGTGTAACCCCAAAAATGTGCTATAAATATGAAATGTAAATTACTAGATGAGCGTAGCTCAGTTGTTCTTTTATATTAATAAAAAAAAAAAGAGTTATGCGATTGTTCGAGCAAGTAATAACGTACTATCATCAAGGAATAATTCATAGCTAGAATTAGGGGTGCTACCGTTGGCTCAATAGAGTTCATCCGCCAGCACCCCTAAGCTATCACCTTTGCTAGTGATATCTCAATTTCTCACTGCTATCTCCAGGGTTTTAAGTGATATCTCACGTGAACTCGGATGTCAATAGCAGGGACTGGCGTACGCGAGGTTGTCACACCCGTAGATCAAAAATTTAAAAAAAATACAAATTAAAAAACATGATCCCCGCATGCGTAAATTTTTAATTACGAATTTTGTGAGTTGTTCTTACTTTTTTATAACTTAATTGAGCTTTCAGTGCTTTGGTTGATGCAAAAAACATCCATATTGTCTCCGAAATTTAACTGCCTCGCTAATTTTGATTCTTAGTACAGAATCGCAAGATACGCTCTTGAAAGAAACAGGATCTGTGGAAAATTTTGATTCTAAAAATAGTACCAATATTTTTAATGGCAATAGCATTCTAGCTAGAGCGAAAGATTTTCTTCAAAATGTTCCGTATATACGTGTTTGAGGTGAATTACCTCATTTGCAAACTCTTCTGTGTAACCCATGATGGTTTACAATTAGGGAAATTAAACAAATTATTCATCAGACAAAATTCCAAAAATTGATAAAAAAAAACTTTCCTAAATTTTCTTTTTTTGGAGATGCGAAATCAATTGATTTATAAACTCGAGATTAAAAGGATCTCATAAATTTGGTTGAATTTAAAATAAAACGAATTGTGTTAAATAAAATTAATAGTTTTTAAAAGTTGAATTTAAATAATCTAAAGATAATTTAGATTGGAAAATAAAGTTACGCAATTACCGCGAAACAAAAATATTTATATGTGTAGTGTTTTGTTTGTAACACTGGTTTTCTCAACGGAACGATTGCCATAAGAATTAACTGTGAATGAAATTGCAAGTTTGAAATTTGATCACAATTATTAAAGTAAAACTAAATTAAATCTTAAATCTAAATTAAAGGAAGGTATAATTGTTAAACATAAACTAATAATTTTCATTTGTGAATTGATAGTATAATGATAGTATAATTTATTGCATCGGAATGTTATACAATTACGTGATAATTAAGGAAAAAAATTGAAATATGTTAAGTGTTTTGTTTGCAACTTTGATCTTCTTAACGGAACTATTGCCGTAATAACTTAAATTGTGAACGACATTGCAAGTTTGGATTTGAGTAATAAAAGCAAATATATTAAAATAAAATAAGTTTGAAAAATCATTAAAATAAAATTCAATCTCAGTCAAAAATATAAATAGTAAACATTCTGTTCATCGAATATTTAAGTTGTTTTTACTGTGCTATTTGTAAATTTTTTTTTTTTTTTTTTTATTCAAAGTTAGGCATGTTTAGTGTTAATTATAACAAATTATAAATTAACGTCTCTGAATATCCGAAGATACCATGCCAACTAGGGATAAGAATGGAATAAAAATTAAGATTCTCTGAGAAATTTATGAACGTTAACTTTAAAGCCTTGAGGATTAAATTCATCAGGAAAAACCCAGGAAGGTAAGGCATTCCAAAGATGAGAGACTCTGTTGAAAAAGTCACGTTGGAAGGCTACAGTTCTACACCTAATTATTTGAACTGTAAAGGGATGCGCTGCTACGTTTGCTCTGGTGTGACGCGAAAGGTTTGCTGATTTAGGTAAAATCGATTTGATCTCTTCAGAAGCTCGCTCATCCATAATATATTTATAAAATATAGTCAAATCAGCAACATTTCTTCTGTGCTGCAAGGAATCAAGACCGTTAGTAAGACTTGGGTTACCAATGAGTTTAATAGCTCTACGCTGTACAGAATCAAGGCAGTTGAGACTACTCAAGTAAGCTCCACCCCATATGTGAGAACAGTATTCCATGCAGGGACGTATAAAAGATTTATAAACTAAAAGAAGTTGTTCGCTATCGAAAAACTTACGACATCGCCCCAAAAATCCTAACTTTTGAACAGCATTCTTAGCCAGATTAAAAATATGAGAATTCCACTCAATCTCAACTCCTAGAAGTCTGACAGACTCATTCTCTAAAAGATTTTTGGGGCCAAACGTTAATAAAAAAACTGAGATTTTGGCTCATAATTTGCAGCTACGAATTTACCAATTATAATATAATTTATTACTCCGACGTAGTGTATTATAAAAATACGTGATATACATACCCAGGAGTATTTGTATTCGATTTCATTTCTAGGCTTTTTAACATGATAGTAGTTTACTAGACTACCAAAAATAATAAACGAAAGCAGATTCAACTATTCAACTAGGAAAATCAATTTTAGTATTTTACAATATTTTACAATTTTTTTTTCTAATTTTCTTAAAATCTTATCTATATTTATATTATATTATATATATTATATTATATTATATATACTATATATTATATTATATAAATAATTAATACTTAATTTTTCTGATTTAAATATTAGCTTTTATTTTCTTCTTTTAATTTTCTTTTTAAATTTTTTTGTCCTATTTGTTCATTTTTTGTATTTTAATTATTAGTAATTTTTTTTTTGTAACTAGAGATTAAGAACGTTTTAAATCTTTTGTATTTTAACCGAGATGCATGTTTTTGAGCTTTATTGCTTGTTTTGTATCCATATGAAAATAAATAAATAAATAAATAAATATTTACATATTTAGCATATTTAGCATATTATATATATTTGAATTTTTATAAATATTTTTCTCTCTTATATAATTTATAGATTTTTTTGTCTCTCATCTTAATCACAGGTATATGCCAAAAGCGCTTATGGAAAACATCTGGTTTGTCATATATTTGAATTAAACAATTTTTATTAATATATTTTACAATAGTTAATTTTTTATTTATTTAGAGCACTAGATATCATTAATATATTATAATTGTTTACAAGTTTTTAATATTATGTAAATACAAAGGTATGCTCTTATTAAATAAAATATTACAAAGATATTGATATGCACTATGAATAACTAATTTTTTTCTTTTGAGGATGATGTAGGTTGGATAGTTTTGTTTCAGGAGGTTGTCGCATTTCACTGCATGTTCTTTTCCTATCCCATTCGCAGCGATCTTTAAACATTTGTTCATGTCTAGGATTATTTCCCACGCCCAAAACTGACACTAGTTGGAGCACCAGATCGCAATTATAGACCTCTGAACGCGTGACAAATTACTGTTAGCTCGCGCACTGCGGGCTACATCTGAAATATATATATATATATATATATATATATATATATATATATATATATATATATATATATATATATATATATATATATATACATATATATATATATATATATATATATATATATATATATATATATATATATATATATATATATATATATATATATATATATATATATATATATATATATATATATATATATATATATATATATATATATATATATATATATATATATATATATATATATATATATATATATATATATATATATATATATATATATATATATATATATATATATATATATATATATATATATGGAGACGTCGATAAGTCATGGTATTTGCTCAAAGATGCTGTTTTAAGCGCTGCTGAGGGAATACTTGGACGACCACAGAACCACTCCCAGAAGCCATGGATGGATCAAGCATGCCTTGACGCTATTCAATACAAAAGAGATTGCTATCTGAAGTGTCTACAAGGACGCAACACCAGGTCCACGAAGGAAAACTATAAACTGGCAAGACAAGCCGTTACAAAGCTATGTAGACGAGCGAAGAGAGAATGGTGGAAGAGACAGTGTGAGGAGATTGAAAGCTTCAATAAGGAACATCAATCGCGTAACTTCTTTCAACAGGTTAAGGCCTTAAGGAAGGGCCCTCAAACTAGATCAACTGCTATTCAAAATGAAGATGGGCAGCTACAAGTAGACCTTAAAAATATTTTAGATACTTGGGCCGCTTATTTTGAGAATCTTCTCAACTTAAGTGACCAGCAACAAGTCGGACGACGAGCAAAGCTTATTCGTGCGTCAAAGGTACATGTAGACGAACCCACCAAAGAGGAATTCGATGCGGCGCTGTCAAAACTAAAATGCAATAAAGCACCTGGCATCGACGATATAACATCCGAAATGATTGTACATGGTGGCGAAACTCTATCCTTAAGATTGTTTGAACTTGTTCAAATGATCTGGCGGACTGAAACCATGCCACAGGACTGGAACACAGCTATGCTGATACCAATCCATAAAAAAGGTAATCGCCTACAATGTGCAAACTACAGAGGAATCGCCCTCCTCTGCACAGCATATAAGATCTTTTCCTACATTTTGCTATCCAAAATCAATCCTTTTGCTGAACAACTGTTTGGAGAATATCAGTGTGGCTTCCGGCGGGGCCGAGGTACCACCGATGCACTTTTCTCGATAAGGATGATTTTGGAAAAGTGTCGAGAGTTCAACATACCTGTGCACCAACTTTTCATTGATTTCAGGCAGGCCTACGACTCTCTCGAACGAGAGACTCTATGGTCTGCTCTGGTGTCGATGGGAATTCCTGGTAAACTGGTATCACTATGCAAAATGACAGTACAGAACTCTCAATGCTGTGTACGAGTAGAGAACGAAATATCAAGGTTTTTTAAAGTCGACTCCGGGTTAAGACAAGATGATGCTATCTCTCCTATACTTTTTAATCTAGCCTTGGAATATGTGTGCCGTCAAAAGAAACTACCGACTAATAACAATATCTTGTCAATAAACTCAGTACAGATGATTGCTTACGCTGATGATGTTGTCATCCTCGGCCGAAGTGAAGCTGTTATGAGTGAGACTTTCAAGTCGCTTGAGAGTGGTGCTAGGAAAATTGGTCTGCAAATTAACTACAATAAAACCAAACATATGAATGTTTCAAGAGAGGCTGAGAAGAAAGATTTGATGTGCGGCGATGAACGAATTGAGGGAGTTGAATCTTTTAAATATTTGGGATCAATGCTTGACTCAAACAACAGCATACTTACAGATATTAAAGCTCGATTCGCTGCAGGTAATCGAACTTTCTACTCAATTAAACCTCTCCTTGGATCACCGTATGTATCAACTAACACCAAGCTCAAGTTATACAAGACATTGATTAGACCGGTTGTGATGTATGGGTCACAAACGTGGACCCTTACACAAAATGACGAATCGCATTTATCTGTATTTGAGCGTAAGATCCTACGCTACATATTTGGTCCACTTAAGACAGACGATGGGGAGTATAGAACCCGGTATAACTTTGAGATCAGAGACCGTCTTGAGGGTCCTGATATAATAGGTTGTATCCGTTCTAATAGGATTGCTTGGTTTGGGCATGTTCTACGAGCCGATTCACAGTCTGAAATGATTAGAAAAATGTACGTTAGTACCCCAGGGAGTGGTAGACCGCGAGGTAGACCACGACTACAATGGGAGACTGACGTAATAAACGACCTTAAAAAAATCGGCTGCCATGGTAATTATGTCGCTGTTGCGAATGACCGTGGTGAATATTCAAAGCTGATCAACCTGGCAACGCTCCTACATGGAGCATGAACGCCTTTAAAAAAAAAAAAAAAAAAAATATATATATATATATATATATATATATATATATATATATATATATATATATATATATATATATATATATATATATATATATATATATATATATATATATATATATATATATATATATATATATGCCATTGCAACGCATTGCGTTGTACAGGTTATTATTTCCTCCTCTTTCCTTAGAATTTAAACATTACGCTTAATATTACTAAATCTGCAATAACTAAAATCGTGTTTCTTTTGTCATAAATGCGGATGATTTCAGGATCTTCATATGCATTTCCAGAAAATGTTCCGAACCGTTTTCTATCGGTACTTATTGACAAAAAAGAAGAAATATTTAAACCATTTGTCACCATTTACTTTCCCTCAAGATAACGTCACATTGATTTCTTAGAATCTGCAGTTCTGCGAGAAGATTATCAAGATTGCAGACCTCAACATCTATTGTTGTTTGTCTTGTTTGAATGATGATGTTTCTGTCATTGATATCTTTCAATATTTTAAGCCATATTGATGACATTAATTTTCAGGTAAATTTACTCATGTGCTTTTTTAATTTCGTTGCTTTCTAGATAAGATTCTGTTAAATTAAGACCTTTAAGATATTTAGTCATATTTTTTTGTACTGAAAGACGTTTTGCAAAATATCTAACAGTATCTAGCTGACCATCGCGTGTTAGAAAGCTTATGTAGTGACTGCGAAATATCTTTCTTTAAAATTGCTCGTCGTTGATGGCTGCTGCTAAATAAGGTATAGCATTTACTAAATTATTTCAAAAAAATGTAACCTCATTTGACCAATATTCGACAGAATCAACTCCACAGAGATTGAGACTGTGAGCTCCAAATGGGGAATATACAGCATATAAGTTTTCTCTACAAATCTCTCTTTTCGTACTTTTGTTTTCACTTTTAATGTTGCTTTTGTTATCATACCCCGGTCCTGTCCTGTTCGATCAGCTTGAATTACTAATTCTACATTGCTTGCACATAATTGAATGAGGATTTCATTTCGGATTTCGGATGATAAATAATGAACTTGTTAACGAGATGCTAAGCTTGCTTGGAAATTCTTACTTTTTCTAAATCATAACGTAGCAAGGAATCACAGTGACTAATAATCTCCAAAATTCCCAAGAAGTTACCGTTATTAGGCTCATCTACCATATGGCTGTCTCCGCTCAAAGCCTTTCACCTAAAAACAAAATAGTATCCAAAATTCTTTTTAAAATGTGCCTCCATATTTTTGCTTGGCCTTCGTTTTGATAGCAAAATAATTATAAGCCGGTAATTTGTCGTATGTGGGCGAGATAGAGAAGTGGATAAGTCAACAACATCACTTTCAAGGAAGTTAAGCAACACTGGGAAGTATCACAACTTAAACGGGTGACCGCTTGGCGCTTGGGAACTTCATCAGAAAAAATATGGAAATATGATTGTAGCACATTGAAGCAGGAATATCTCGCCCACGGTATGCCAGTATACCTTATTCAGCAGCCCTGGAAACTGGCTAGGATTCGATGGTCCAATCACCCGTTAATCCGAAAGGTGAATCCGGAATTCAAATGATTAAAGAAACGCACACTAGAAAGAATCAAAACAAAACAAAACAAAATTGGCTCTTGGCTACCGTACCCGGACACGAGTAGGAAACTGGAATGTCAGGACTCTGATAGAAACATCGCTGGTGGCACAAGTTGAAAAAGTAATGAAAGAATATAACATCGAGATACTAGGACTCAGTGAAGTAAGATGGAAAAACAGCGGAGAGCTAACAACAAGTGAAGAAAATTACATGATGTTCTCTGGTAAATCCAACACACATAAACAAGGCGTAGCAATATTAACAACACCTAACGCAAAGAAAGCACTTCTTGAATGGAAACCAATCAGTAGCAGAATAATAACAGCAAGATTCCAATCGAAAATTAGAAATACAACGATCATACAGTGCTATGCACCTACCGAAGAAGCTGATGATGCGACAAAAGATGAATTCTATGAACAGCTCCAAGCAACACTGGCTAGTGCACATCGAAATGACATCAAAATAGTACAAGGTGATTTCAATGCCAAAATTGGAACCGACAACACCGAAATTGAATCAGTCATGGGCAAACATGCATTAGAATCAACACGTAACAATAATAGAGACAGGTTCATCGACTGTTGTGTCACAAATCAACTATTCATAGGAGGCAGCAAGTTCTCACACAAGAACATTCACAAATACACTTGGACATAACCAAATGGAAGAACCAAGAATCAAATTGATCACGTACTGGTGAATAAGAAGTTTGTATCCTCACTTCAAGACGTCAGAACAAAGCGAGGAGCAGACATACACAGCGACCATCAACTGGTAATTGCAACATTCAAAATTAAACCAGCCGCTGTAAAACACAACAAGTCATGTCAGAGGAAATTTAACATCAACAGATTGAGCGACAAAAATACAAATAACATCTTCAAAGAATCGCTCCAGCTCAATCTACCAAACAACGAAACCACCAGCATTGATGAAAAATGGGAACAAGTTAAGGAAGCTTATGTCAAAACTGCTGCAGATGTGCTTGGATACCAAGACAAATCACGGAAACCATGGATTAGCGATGATACCTGGAAGAAAATTGAAGAGCGTCGTCAGATCCGCAACAAATATGAAAGTACAGCAAAACAAGCAAAAAAGATGGCAAGGAATGATCGCAGAAGATACACAGAAAGCATTCTCAAGACTGCAGAAACAGCAGCAGCTAATAGAAATATGCGCACACTACACGTGAAAAAAATCACCAACAAATACACAAACACTCCACCAATAAAGGATGAATCTGGTCAAACCCTCACAACACATGAACAACAGCTAAATAGATTGAAAGAATACTTCGAAGACAACTGTTAACAACATGAAGATAATTTGCAGTCTCCGGATGACAACTATAACGAAACTATCAGTACCCAACCACCAACGAAACGGGAAGTTAGAGATGCCATACAGAAACTCAAAAATAACAAATCTGCTGGTACAGATAATATATCAGCAGAATTACTCAAAGCAGATGTAAACACAACAGCAGAAGCTCTAACACTTATTAGCTGATGTATGGAACGAAGGTAAAATACCAACCAAATGGAAAGAAGGTTTAACCATAACAATCCCAAAGGAAGGTGATCTAAGAGAATGCAAAAATTGGAGAGGTATATCTCTGCTCAACACAATAATGAAAATACTAGCGATGATCATCCTCGAAATAATATCTCCATCAATTAACATGAAACTAAAAAATGAACAAGCCGGCCTTAGACCAGGAAGAAGCTGTACCGATAATATCAACACAATTCATATCATCATAGAGCAATCAAATGAATGGAATTCACCATTGTATCTCCTCTTCGTGGACTTCGAAAGCGCCTTCGACTCAATCAACAGAAACGCGATATGGAAGACACTTTGTGAAATGGGCGTCCCGAAGAAAATAGTTGATCTAATCAAAGAAATGTATCGGGATGCTGGAAACAGAATACAATACAAAGGACAGCAAAGTGATAAATACTACAACCACCGAGGAGTGAGACAAGGCTGTCTACTTTCCCCGCTACTCTTCCTAATAGTACTAGATAGTATCATGAGAAAGCTCGATGATGCAAGTCTAAATGGAATTCAATGGAACACAACAAGACGGCTCAATGATCTAGACTACGCAGATGACATCTGTCTACTTACACACACACATACGGACATGCAGCAGAAAATACAGAAACCATCAACCCTTGCACATGAAGTCGGTCTCATCTCAACATTAATATCAGAAAAACAAAGGCTATGAGATTGAACTCCTAAACGCTAACACCAATTACCATCAACAATACACAAGTGGACGAAGTTGACAAATTTGTGTACCTTGGTTGTACTGTAGCAAAAACAGGCGGGACTGAAGAAGATATGTCAGCGTATTAACAAAGCCACAAATACGTTCAATATGCTTCACAAGATCTGGAATGCATCCGTCCTGTCAAGAAAGACAAAGCTACGAATGTTCAATGCATGTGTCAAGTCAGTACTGCTGTATGGGTGTGAAAAGTGAAACCTACAAGAAAGATCACAAATCAACTACAGGTGTTTGTGAACAAAATGCCTGAGAAGACTGATCAAATGCTTCTGGCCGAGAACACCATTAGTAACCAGGAACTTCTACGGCAGACAGAGCAGTTATACATTGATACCGAGATAAAACAAAGAAAATGGAGATGGATAGGACATACACTGAGAAAATCAGCATATAACAAGGATGTCCTTAGAGTGGAATCCACAAGGTAAAAGAAAAGTAGGAAGACCACAATGACATGGAAGAAAACGGTGCTAGCCGAAGCAAAACAAATTGGCAAGACATGGGTGAACTGAAAGCGATTGCCCCTAACAGAGTTGATGGTCCAGTCTAGTAGACGCCCTATGCTCCTAAATGGAGATAAAGGAAAAAAAAATTGTCGTATAATTTAGCTTAAAAATATCATTGAGGACAACATGGAAGAGAACAATTTTACTTAATATTCCTGCTAAATAATCGACAAGGTAATAAAGGGGATCTTTTTTGGAGCACAAAACTAACCAATCTCGTTCAATTTTTTCTCCTTTTGGTAAAATTTTGAAAAGGAGCGACTTAGAAAGAGGTTTATCAGACAAACAATGTATGGCATTTACATATATCCTCGACGAATCACATTTTCAGTGATTTGTGAATTACTTCGATCTGAGAGACCTAAGCATTACATTAAAGTGAAATTTTTACCCCCACTGTTTTTGGCATTTCTCGACGTTTTAGGTTCTATTGATTCTAAAAAAGCAAAAAAAATGTATGTCTGTTTGGCGGCCGATCGGCCGTCATTACCTACGAAATCTAGAAAACCGTTTGAGGGATTTCGAAATTTTTTTTTTCTAAAAATAGGTATACTCAAGGGACAAGTTCGAAAGGACGCTGTGTTCGATAACTGTACCGGAAGTGTGTCAAAAAAATCATTAAATGTGTCAAAAATAGTATATTTTCTTATTTTTGTTTTAAGAAACGTTCATTTTAAGTGATTACGAGTAGGAACATTGAATTTGGAGAAATCTTGATCGTCGGGATTGGTATGTGAGATCAAAAACTAGATTATTGCATTAGAAGTTTGTCAAAAAATGTTGTCAAGTGTGTCAAAAGAAAGATTTTTATTTATTTTTTACCCAATTTTTTGAAAAAAAAATGAAATTAATTATTTGTATGACATGAAACTTTATTATTATTATAGAGAATTATGGCATTACAAGTTTGTCAAAAAAATAACGTCAGGTGTGTCAAAAAATGATTTCATTTATTTTTTTAGCCAATTTTTTGGGCAAATAAATTTAGTTGTTTTTATGACGTAAATGTAATTGAACATGAAATTGGACATGGAAATTTTTAAATTTTTGAATTTGTTATAGTTTTTGAAATATTTTTGGAATTTTGAAAAAAGTTTGTATTATTGATTTTGTAATAATTTTAGCAATATTTTTAGAATTTTGAAAAAAGTTTTAATTTTTGATTTTGTTATAATTTTTGCAATATTTTTAGAATTTTGAAAAAAATAAAATTTTTGAATCTTATATATTTTTTAGAATTTTGAAAAAAGTTTCAATTTTTGATTTTGTAAGAATTTTTGAAATATTTTTAGAATTTTGAAAAATTTTTAAATTTTCTATTTTATTATAATTTTTGGAATTCTGAAAAAAGTTTCAATTTTTGATTTTGTATAATTTTTGTAATATTTTTAGAATTTTGGAAAAAGTTTGAATATTTAAGAATTTTTGGAATATTATTGGAATTTAGAAAAAGTTTAAATATTTGATTTTATTCTAATTTTTGGAATATTTTTATAATTTTAAAAAAAGTTTCAATTTTTGATTTTGTTATAATTTTTGGAATATTATTAGAATTTAAAAAAAAATAGAATACATATTTGAATTTTGTAAATATTTTTAGAATTTTGAAAAAAGTTTCAATTTTTGATTTTGTAAGAATTTTTGAAATATTTTTAGAATTTTGTAAAAATTTAAAATTTTTGATTTTATTAAATATTTTGGAATTTTGAAAAAAGTTTGAATTTTTGATTTTGTAATAATTTTTGCAATATTTTTAGAATTTTCGAAAAAGTTTGAGTTTTTAGAATTTTTGGAATATTATTAGAATTTAGAAATAGTTTAAATATTTGATTTTACTCTAATTTTTGGAATACTTTTGGAATTTTGAAAAAATTTCAACTATGTATGTTATAATTTTTGCAATTTTTTTAGAAATACTGAAAAAAATTTTAATCTTTGATTTTGTAATAATTTTTGAAACATTTTTAGAATTCTTTTCATTAAATTATGTTGATATATGATCTGCTATAATTTTCCGGTGACGAATTGATGTTTCGTGTTAATTTGGTAATAAATTTCTAAAGAGAGATAAAATACATGTGCTTTTACAAAGAGTTTTATGTTTGATTTACATCGCTGCCGATAACTAAAAACAATGTCCCCATAAAAGTTTTATGCCGAAAACTATATCAAAATCCTTAACCAAAACTGAAGTCTTGATATCTCAGAGCTGTGAGATTTTAGCCCCTCCATATTTTACTAATTAAAAAGCAATGTAATGCATAACACAATAAGTTGCTTGTAGTTTTTCGTTTTTTTTTGCCAATACACATTTTTATTTAATTTTTTGTAAATATTTTTTTGCGCTTCAAAACGGTTTTAAGTTTTTATGTGTTGTAAATTTACAAAAAAAATTGTAAAAATTATTTTTTTTACTACTTGCATGAGAAATTTCAATTATTTACTCAAAAACCCAAGACAAAAGTTATTTTTCTCAGCTAAGGTTACTAATAATTATTCCCCACACCTAATAATAAGTACTAGGAGGGCCCGGCGTGCTTCGCTACGCTTATAAATAAAGTTTTTGCGTAGACATTTTGTTGACGTAGAAGCAATGATTTCAAAAAGTGGTAATGAGAAATGCTACCATATAATTTTTAATTTTTCTTTTTAAATATATGAATGAAAAATAATCAGAACTCTAGCTGATCAGTTGGGATATATGAAAAATTAGCAATCAAATAAGTTTTCAAGTAAGCTTCGCTAATTTTTCATATATCCGAACTGATCAGCTAGAGTTCTGATTATTTTTCATTCATATATTTAAAAAGAAAAATTAAAAATTATATGGTAGCATTTCTCATTACCACTTTTTGAAATCATTGCTTCTACGTCAACAAAATGTCTACGCAAAAACTTTATTTATAAGCGTAGCGAAGCACGCCGGGCCCTCCTAGTATCTATTATCAAGAGATGCACCACGTACATCAACACTCATACCATTATCACGTCGACGATACAAAGGATAACCATTCACAGATTCTTTAGTATTTTCAGAAAAAGGTTTTGGAAAATTCTTACTACATTTACCATCTCTCATACAAACAGAATTGGGATTTAGAGCACCACATGGTCCATGCATCATATGACGTTTCACATATTCATGTAATTTAGGAAAAAGAATGGGATCAGGGATTTCAGTACATACAAATTTATTAATCATTTCATTTCCATCAATTCTATCTTCATCTGATAAATTTAACAAAATATGGGCATGCGGAAGACCACGTTTTTGAAATTCAATGGTATATATAAGTGCTTTGACAGAACCGAAAATCTTTTTTTTCATTAAACAATCTATGAGCTCTTTAAGTTTCACTTTAAACACACGCACAACAATATCAGGACGAAAATTCGAAGACTCATAATTACTCAAATTATCAACAATTTCTGGCCATTGAGGATTACATGTCATTGTTATAAATAAAGAAGGTTTACCGAAATGTTGTACAATAGACATTGCATCCAAGTAATTTTGATACATGTTACGTGGTGAACCGGTGAAAGAAGATGGCAAAATTACTTTACGACCAACTACTTGCATATTATCATCGCCATTGCGATTTTGATGCAAGAAATCTGTTAAATTATTGTACAAATCAGCACGAAGAGCAGATTGATTTGAACGAATGTAATGAAGCCGTGTACCTTCGATACGAACATACATATCAACAATCCATTGAAGAAATAATTTTTGAGAACGATGCAAAAGACTAAAACCATCACGTATAGCAAGGCGATAAGATGCATATTGCAACATTGTAACTTTTGTACGTGACACATTAGCACGTGAAGTTGAAACTAAATTATGTGGAATATTAACGTGCCACCCAGTATCACCATTTGGAAACAACAAAGGATAAGCTAAAGGATCCAAAGAAGAATCAAGGACAGAAACAGAACGAATTTCATTTGCATTTTTTGAAAAAACAATCATATTTCTTTCAAAAGGTGGTTCACCATCATCATTTTTAAAAATAGCAGCCACATCAGTTTGAACAGCATCATTAAAACGACGAATATCACATTCTCTGTTAACTTTTATAACCATTGACACATCAGCAGTAACATTCTCAGGTCTTTCACAAAATTCATGCATTGATTTGAAAGAACGAACAAAAGGATTCACACGATCTAACTCAAAACCTATCTCACGCATAAGAAAAATTTCACATACATTGGTATTTCTATTCATTCTCATATTAGCAGCAGTATCAACATCATAAAAATATAATTGTGCATACATTGGAGGTCGACCATAAGCAGGAATTAAAGCACCAGTACGATGATAAAAAATATTATGAATTTTAAAATGATAAATACCACGTGCAGTAGAATCCGCTATATTACATTCAGAACTGATCATTGCAAATGCCGAATTATAGGAACGAATATTTGAAAGAAAACTTTTAGAACGTTTTTTTATAGCATTATCATTTGAATTCAATCCTTCGAAAATATTAGAGAAAAATGCATTTTCAGAAAGAGGAGGTAAATTGACTTTGCCTTTATGGCAACACAAAGAAAACGCTTCATTATTATTTGAAGTAACTTCTCTTGCAAAATGTTTGGCATGACAAAAATGACAACTCATATCCAAAGCACCACAAACATACGAATCAAAGTTACCTGGAATCACATTCAAAGCACACTTGAACGAATCTCTCAAAATTACAAAGGGAATTTCATCATTCACCACATTCAATTCTAAATCATTCGCAACATTCATGACACCATTCATGACACCGTTCATGACACCATTCATATCATCAACATTCACTTCATCATTCACAACAACATCAGCTTCAGCATTCATTCCATCATTATTACCATTCATTTCATCATTCATAAAATCAACATTATTACGCATATTACGCATATAATCTCTTTTATTCCGACGACTCGATGTACCACTCACATCCAAACGTTTACGGCGTAGTCTTGGCATCGAAATAAATAAATATATCAATATATCAAAAATATGAAATAACTCAAATATCAAAATATCTCAAAAATCTTTATATCAATAAAAAACAAAATAATCGAAAAATATCGAAAACCGTCCTTCTTGAAAGATAAAAGACGACTAAAATATAAAATAAATACGACGACTGAAATGAATATAAAATAAATATAAAAATTTTCGTTTTTGTTATTCGTTGTTCGGTTCGATAGCTAATATATAAAAAAGAAAAATTTTAAAGCATTGTTTTAAAGCAAAAAGAAAATTGTTTTTGCATGTATGTAAACTTATAATGCATATGTATAGAAAAAGTTTTCCGTATATAATAACTTTTTTATTTATGATCCGAAAAATCCCAAAAATCTTTAAAATCTAAGTTACACTAATATCAGTTAGCAGTGAAAATTTCAAATGAATCAAAATTCGAATAAAAAAGCCTAATGCCCCACAAAGTTTTAATCTAGCGTATTAATATATAAAGAAGATTTTAGCACCTTAGTAAATAATGAAAATATAATTTTTGTTCGTTTGTTAACTGAGTTCATCTTTGAATTTTTTTAGTTTCTTCCTAAAATAATAATAATCTATTAAAAAATAATAAGCGTTTTGATTTTATTTTAATAATAATAAATAATGAATGAATGCAAAAACTTCTTTGCAACTATAGTTTAGTTTATTTGAAATTTTAATTCGTGTTAAACAGAATTCTGTTGAAATTTAGTTTAGTTGTGAGTTGTAGACTAAAAAAATTCTAAATTTGGCTCAACAATATTGAATAGATTTTCAATTCAATTCAATTCATGTCAAAAATAAATAAAAGCTATATTTTTTAATGCAAAGCATATGTGATTTTTATATAGTTTTAAGAAAATTAATTGAAAATAAATTTCTAACTAAGCAGCCCTGAATAATAAATATCCAATACGCAATCCAATGATATGATAAACAATGTTTCACCAAATCAAAATTTTTATTTATACACCATTTGCTTATTAATTGACATTTTATTTTGTGAATAATTAGGAGTTTTAGTGCATTTTTTATATCAAGTAGTAAAAAAAATAGTATATAAACCTCGGTGAAGAAAATTTTCTCCATTTCGGTGCTTAATTCGCTCGAAACTTCGTTTCTCGCGAATTAATATCCACCTCAATGTAGAAAATTTACTTTATCACCTCGGTACTATTAGTGCCCAACTGAGTAGTTTCCGAAGCAGTGGTTAAAATAGAAACTTCGGTTCTGTTTTTAATTCAACCAGTGCAGAGTAGCGTGAATTTAACCTGTGCACTGTGTTTTTAAATAAAACCTAAATTTACACTGATCTTCTGCGTTTTTTAATTCGACTGGTGTAAATCACTGTGTCTTCGAATTTTCTCGGAATGGTATGCTTTTCTAAGTTTTATAGTTTTGAATCGTTTAGGTATGTTTAAGCCCAACAGTGTAAAGAACGTGTACAGACCGAATAAACAATAGTGTCTATAAAATGGAGACCAATCGTTCCTTGAAAAATTGTTGAAAAATCGATCACTATATTCTAACTTCTAGCTACTTGGGTTAATAAAAGTGTGTAAAAAGAAGAAACCAAATATTTAGCTTGCCTTTTACTTTTAAATATTAAAAACTATAATATGAAATCGATCAATTTCACCTAATATCATTTCTCCCAAACTCTTATGTTACTCAAATTTTATCAACAAAATAGACAAAAAAGAACCGAATCAAAGATAAGTACATACAACAGAAAAATAACTATTTTCATTGTTGTTCCCTTTTTCTTAACGGTAATAATAGAATAAAAAGTGTCAACATCTGTTAGAAAAGATATCTACGTCACTAAACTAAAGTGTACATTTCACCGAACATCCTGTACTTATGAATATAAATATATTCTTAATGAAAAAAATAAAATTATATATTACTTATACAAATCTTTTCTTTTTGTTATTCTTTTATGATAACATTCGTAACACTTCTAGAAAATGAACAAAATTCAAAGAACACAAAAGAAAAAAGGAAAAAACTTCATATCACGATTAAAATTGATTTTTATCTAATTTCATGTTACAAGTTTTTGCTGTTAATAAAAATTGATGTCTTCTTGCATGGTTATAGTGATGGTATATAGTCAAAGCAGAGGGTGTAGGATTATGGAATTGATGTATTTTATTGATCAGAAATTTGGTAAATATATATTGTGCTATGTTTTGAATTTAAATTTTTTGGTTTAATTTTATGAAGCGGAAATAATTATTCATTGATGTTTAATGATTAGTTATAGTCATTTTATTCGGATTTCATTGCAATTAGTTTAAATTAGTTCAAACGTTTATTTAAACGAAAATTAAATATAATGCATGAACTACAATAATATTGTATCCTTTATCTATATTCACTGATTGTGACATATCAAGGTGGGAAGTGTTTAGCTAAAGAGTGAAATGTTTAAGTATTTCTATGTTCGTTTACTAGTCCATTATAGCTGTAACTGGTGATTCAATACACTGTAATACACTTGTAAAAACTAATCTAAAAATAGAATTAAACAGATGAAAATAAGATATCTGACAGCCAAGATAAAATTTTGCCTGCACGTGGAAATAACGAGACTACCGAATCGGATCGTTAAACATGCGCAGATTGAGCACCCCTGGTGTTCTCAATGGTCATGAAGTAGAGGCTCAGAGATATAGAGTAAATATCAGCGCTCTGCAAGAAGCAATAACGCCAAACTGCAAGAAAAAAAATCGTTTACTGCAACCTCTTTTATGTCAACCGAATGCTCTTCGCCACACTGACACACTCAAAAAAGAAATTCATAAAAATTCAATAAACGCTGTTTATTAAATTTAGAACCAAATTATTTATGAAATCTATAAATTTTTACTCAGATAATACCAATTATTTATAACATCTGTTTATCGTTTGATAACCCGTTTATAGTATAAACCAGCGTTTATAAAAGAATAATCGTATATTTTTTGTAAGTTTATGTATTTAATAAAAGTAATTACTGTAGGTTTTACTTTGTTAAAATGGCTCGACAGTTATCTTAGAATGAGAATCCAGCGAGTTTTTATAAATCATTTTGATTCAAATCCTATTATAGGCGCCTCAGGAGTGCCGCAGGGGTGACACTTGGGACCGCTTTTCTTTTTGCTCTTTCTAAATAACATTAATAAATGCTTTTTGAATACTTCGTTCTTACTTTTTGCCGATGATCTGAAAGTATTCCGACAAGTTAGATGTGATGCAAACTTCTCAATCGCAAACTGCTACAGAAAGACTTGGATCGTCATCAGCAAATGCCACTCAATGCCATTCTTTGGTAGGAAAAAAAATGTTCGTAAATTTGATTACTGTGTGAATAACGATACACTTTTTGCTATTAACCAAAGATCTTGGTGTTATCTTTACGTCCAATTTTTCCTTTCCTCCACACGTTGATTACATATGCGCAGGCATGTATAGAATGTTGGGTTTTGTATTACGTGCGTGTAAGGATTTTAATTCAATTAGACCTTATCTTGTACTTTATAACAGCCTAATACGCTGCCATATAGACTTCGCATTCCTGATTTGGTTTCCTTACCATTTTACAGACATTATGATGCTGGAAAGAATTTAAAAAAAGTTCGTCAAACATTTTTTCTATCGTGGCTTTTTGCATAACATCTCTTATAAATTTAACTATCATGTATATCTGGACTACTAACTTGAACAAATAACTGAAAGAAGAAAGCGATTAGATCCAATTTTTGTATACAAGATTTGCAACTCGCTCGTTGACTGCTCTGAAATTCTATCCAAATTAAATTTCAATGTTTCACGTCATTCAAACAGATCCATTGAAACGTTTTATGTTGCAAACTCTAATTCTAATTTCAACTATTATTGTATTTCAAATCGGTTAATGAGGAACTTTAATATTTTAGGAAATAATTAAGATCTTTACAATATTCCTTCCCTTCGAAGGTTTAAAATTTTGTGTTAGGATGAAATTCATAAATAATCAGATTTTCCTATAAGGTTTTGTTTTCTTTTAAGCGCTTTTTTTTTAAAAAAATCTTTTTTGAGTTTTAGGGTCCCGTACTTTGAAAAAGTAAAAACGGTACGCTAATGGTGAGACTTCGGTGTCCGTCCGAATTTCTACATAATCAATTTACTCACAAACTATAAATGCCATCAACTTGAAATTTTCTGTAGTTATTAAATGTGTTGTCCCACACCTGATGATAACAAAAAAAAATGAAACATTTGTTTTTATCTATATTTTATGAACATAGATAAGGAGATAGTAAAACAAAAGTTTTTTCTAAGGAATCGAGTTTAGTCTATAAAAATCGAAAAAAATGGAAGTATTTCAAAAAAATGTTCATTGAATTTTCGACTGCTTACTTTTTGAGTTATTACCAAAAACGAGTGGTTTTTTTTGTCCCCCCCCCCCTTAACTTCGAACATTACAAAAGAATAAATTTAAAAAAATTCATGGGAGTAGGGATTTTGCTAAATCGAAACTGAAACTTTTTTTTTGTTGTTATAATTTCAAATGTTCATTAGAGGGGTTTTAAAGTAGAAATTTTGAAAAAAAAAAAATTTTTTGATCATGGCATGTGGGGTGTCATATGAAAGGTGATTTTTTTTTGTAGTGCACAAGAGTTTTTTTTGTAATTTTCGAAAGCACAGTTTTCGATTTATTTTCAAAAATGTAAAATTTATTTTTGTCCCCCCCCTTAACTTCGAACATTATAAAAGAAAAAATTTAAAAAAATTCATGGATGTAGGGATTTTGCAAATCGAAACTAAACTTTTTTTTGTTGTTATAATTTCAACTGTTGGGGGGGGGGGGTTTAAAGTAGAAATTTTGAAAAAAAACTGTTTTTGATCATGGCATGTGGCGTGTCATATGAAAGGTGATTTTTTTTTGAAGTGCAAAAGAGTTTTTTTTTGAATTTTCGAAGTTTTCGATTTATTTTCAAAAATGTAAAATTTATTTTTGTCCCCCCCCCCCTTAACTTCGAACTATATTTTATATATTTTATATACTTTCTATATATTATGAACATAGATAAGGAGATAGTAAAACAAAAGTTTTTTCTAAGGAATCGAGTTTAGTCTATAAAAATCGAAAAAAATGGAAGTATTTCAAAAAAAATGTTCATTGAATTTTCGACTGCTTAGTTTTTGAGTTATTACCAACAACGAGTGGTTTTTTTTGTCCTCCCCCTTAACTTCGAACATTACAAAAGAAAAAATTTAAAAAAATTCATGGGTGTAGGGATTTTGCTAAATCAAAACTAAAACTTTTTTTTTGTTGTTATAATTTCAACTGTTCAATAGAAGGGGTATAAAGTAGAAATTTGTAAAAAAATTTTTGATCATGGCATGTTGGGTGTCATATGAAAGGTGATTTTTTTTTGTAGTGCAAAAGAATTTTTTTTGTAATTTTTGAAAGCACAGTTTTCGTCTTATTTTCAAAAATGTAAATTTTTTTGTCCCCCCCCCTTTCTACGAACACTACAAAAGAAAAAATTTAAAAAATTCATGGGTGTAGGGATTTTGCTAAATCGAAACTAAATTTTTTTTTGCTAGTTATAATTTCAAATAAACGTGAAACTATACTAACAAAAACTGTTTTTTTTCTCAAATATTATATACACGGAGCCCTCAGCGAGCGCATTATGTTCGCAATTGCCTGACTTTTTTCTCTTTACTTCGGTTTTGAAAAAACCTAAGTATTGCATTCATGAGCCAAAAGTGAAATTCTTACCCCCACTTTTGTGGCATTTCTCGACGTTTTAGGACCTACTGATTCGAAAAAAGCAAAAAGAAATCATTCATTCATTTTAAGTGATTACGAGTAGGAACATTGAATTTGGAGAAATCTTGATGGTCGGGATTGGTATATTTGTCAAAAAAATGTTGTCAAGTGTGTCAAAAGAATGATTTTCATTTGTTTTCCACACAATTTTATGCGAAAAAACGAAATTAAATATTTGTATGACATGAAATTTTGTTATTATTATTGAGAATTATGGCATTATAAGTTTGTCAAAAAAATGTTGTCAAGTGTGTCAAAAGAGTGATTTTCATTTAATTTTTTTGGAAAAAAATTATTTAAAAATAAAATCTAAAAATTATCTAAAGATTTTATTTGTATGAAATGTTAAATGTAATTGAACGTGAAATTATTATTATTGAGAATTTTATTGCATTATAAGTGTGTCAAAAATGATTTTCATTTACTTTTTTAGCCAATTTTTTGGAAAAAAAAATTTAATTATTTGTATGACATGAAATTGGACACGGAAATTTTTGAATTTGTTATAAGTTTTTGGAATATTTTTGGAATTTTGAAAAAAGTTTCAATTTTTGATTTTGTAATAATTTTTGCAATATTTTTATAATACATATTTGAAAAAGTTTTAATATGTGATTTTGTTATAAATTTTGCAATATTTTAAGAATTTTGAAAAAAAAATAGAATTTTTGAATTTGTAAAATTTTAATTTTATACGTTTTTTTAGAATTTTGAAAAAAGTTTCATTTTTTGATTTTGTAAGAATTTTTGGAATATTTTTAGAATTTTAGAAAAATTTTAAAATTTTGATTTTATTAAAAATTTTGGAATTTTGAAAAAAGTTTCAATTTTTGATATTGTTATAATTTTTGCAATATATTAAGAATTTTGCAAAAAGTTTGTATTTTTGATTTTATTCAATTTTTACTATATTTTTCAAATTTTGAAAGAAATATGAATTTTTGATTTTGCAATATTTTCTTGAAACGCTAAATGGAGAGGTTTTTGAGTAGATTGCTCTTTGTATCTGTTTTCACTTAATTATGTTAATTTATGATCTGTTATAATTTTGCGGCAACGTATTGATGTGTTAGTTTTGTGATAAACTTCTAAACAGAGATAAAAAAAATACATGTACATTAACAAAGAGTTTTATGTTTGATATACATCGCTGCCCAAAACTAAAAATAATGTCCTCATAAAAGTTTTATGCTGAAAACTATATCAAAATCCTTAACCAAAACCGAAGTCTTGAAATCGCAGAGATTGAGATTTAAACCTCTCTACTCATAGAAATACATATTTTTTGATTGCTTTTTTAGAATCAGCAGGTCTCAAAACGTCGAGAAATGCAAAAAAAGTGGAGGTAAGAATTTCACTTTTGGCTCACCTTAGACTTAGGTTTTTTCAAAACCGAAGTAATATAATGTCTCAATAACGGAATTTGATGTCGGTGTGATAAAAAACATTCGGTGGACACAAAAAAACTGGGATGGCCGAATTTTTGTGATAGAGTGCATTAAACAGAATACAAGATTTTAACAGTCATTTCCTATACCAGAGATTTTTAACAAGAGGGCCACAAAAAGTATTTTTAGGGCCGTGTAAATATTACTATTTTTTTTTAATTTTAATATTTAAATTTTAAATAATTTTTTAAAAATTGTTTTTAAATCTGGGTGTACGAACTTGTACATGCTTTTTGCAATAAATACTTTAATTACTGACTGTTTGCAATTGCATATCATTTTCGGATCGCTTTATTTCGAATATATACAACACATACGAAGCTACAAAGCGGTAGTAAGGATGTAGAAAAACAATTGTTAGAGACTAGAGCTACACTTCATCATTTTATATAATTTCTTTCAAACACATAAAAATCTTTTAAGACTCAGGTCCCACAACAAAATGCGTTTTGAGGTGCTGGTGGACGCAAATCTATTTTTATTGATACTATTTTAGTTTTGAAAGAATGGGTAACTGAACAATAAAGTCTATCATATAATAAAATATGACATAGGTCAATACTTTATTATAGAATAAAGGAAATTAAAATAAAATAATGTAGGTAAAAAGCAAATCTTTTAAACAATTTGTAACAACACAACTTAACTGGGGCGGCCAATAATCCAAATTATTGCATGTTTCTTGAAGATATGAGCAATTTCGTATTCTTGAGTAGGCGATAACGTGACATCTTCAATGAATATTCCATAGCTAAGTTTGAGGTTGCTACCGTTAACTGAATATAGTTCATCCAACAACTCTCCAAAGTTATTATCTTGGCTACCTAGTAATATTTTACTGCTATTTCCAGTATGTGATGTCTCATGTTAACTCATATATCAATAGCAGGAACTGGAGTTTACGTTGTTGTCGTGCGCGTAAATAAAAAATTGATTTGCGTACAACTGATAAACGAGATCATGTGAAAATTGACATTCTCTCACCGCTAGTGCTGATGGTTAGTGCTGGTCAAAATTACAGGCTAAAGTTCGCATGTTGTCATACCCGTCGATTAAAAATAAACAAAAAAAATTACATATCAACAAAAACTGATCACTGCATGCGGACCATATCTCCAGGATAAAACAAATAGTATATCCTATCTAATATGAAGAATACTTCGACGGTAAAAATGGGCACTGTTTTATTTGACGTTGTTCATTATAAAGTATAAACCAACTTTCATTTATCCATTCGGTGTAACAAAAGCAATGAAAACCAAATTTCATGCATAGATTCAAAGTACAGAACCGTTTTTTAATGCTTCCCAATTATCTCGATACAGATAATTGTGAATTTGATACAAAAACAAATTATTTAATTTAAAAAAATAAAAAAATTGGATTTTTTTGCAAATAAAGAACTCGATAGCAGAATACATGTGGACACGAGATCCCTCTGTTAAATAATATCAAATTATCGCCGATGATGACACTTTGATTAAATTGAGCAAGGAAGTTTTGAATTTACTTCTCAATTTTGCAAATATTTCTTACAAATAAAGATTTGTAATGAATATCTGCAGCTTTTCATCATCGCAATGCAATATTTATTACTTTTGCAAAAGAACGTATCTGTAAAATGAAAAATCCCTCCTTACGGTCAATAAAAATATGAAAACCATCGAGTATGAAGAAACTCTGGTATGCGAATAGGACAGAAGAACCACATTTGTGACACATATTGTAATTTTGTGACACATATTATAATTTCTACTACATTGAAAAAACGCATACATTTCTTTACAATTATTTAGAAAACAGATGTTGGTTTAATTACATAAACAATTGGTTTTTTATTGGTTTTTTATTATGAATTAAATCACCAATATTCCCTTAATTAATCAACGAATTAATTCTGGAAAATGTAGGTTTAACATGATAAGTACTACTTAGCAACATTTGGAACGCAGTCTAGGAGTGAAATAAAGCAAATATTTTTTATAAGGAGTATTTATAAGTTTAAGTTTTTATAAGTTTTGAGTTTTTATAAGTTTAAGGAGTTTTATAAGGAGTGAAATAAAGCAAATAATAAAGCAAATAGGTAATATCCCGACAAATATTCTGTGCATGGTGCACAAGTCTATGCACATTTCGTGCACATTTTTATTTTACTACATTTTAAGTTTTAAATATTCTAGTGTAGATTTTGAAGTTGAAGTTTAAAAGTATTTGAATGCTAACGTCAACCCCATTTGTTTTAATTTACCATTTTTAAATCATGTAAACATATATACAAAATGTGCATAGAACTTTCAGGCATAAATACATTAATATTTGATGTATAATTTTTATATCTAGGATTTTCCTAGACGAATAGTTTTGGTAACGTTATTGCGACAAATGAAGACTGCGGTCGTATTTTGAAGTTTTGAAATGAAAATGTATGACTATGTTAATGTGATTGAATTTGTTGATGAAAATTAATTTATTAATTGAACTAAAATTAATTATTAACAAACGGGCACTTGTTTTCTGTGAATGTTCTTATTAACTTTCACAAAAAATTTTACAAAAATTTATTTCTTTCGTTAACTCCTTTTTCACGCTCCATTTGTTTTATTCTTTGTTTTTTATTCTTATCATTAAATAAATTTCGTTTCGCTTCGTTTTTTATTATCTGTGAAACATGCAGTTAACGTTTGTGTGCACATATGTGCTAAAACGTTTTACGACATGTGAACGGTATGGTGCACATAAAGTGCATGACATGTGTTATGAATGATTTTGTGCACGGAGATTTTGTAACATGCACAATTAATGCACATTACAAGAGCTTTTTTCAAAATTGTTTTACGGGGTTCGTACTATCGAAATCACTCAACATTTTACCCTTAAAAGTAGGTATTTATTATTGAAAGTTTTCGTATAGGCTTATGCACAAGTTTTGTTGGTTGCTGTCGATAAACGGTATTGGTTCTTCAACTGAGGTCACGGTAGTGATGTGAACGCGATCGTGAATATAGCAGTCTGAATGGTGGATCAAGGAACCTTTGCAAATCTTTATTTCATTAGGGTTTGATTTATAATGGTATTCAACATTTAGATTGATTCCATTAATTGATTAAAAATATATCAAAATGTTCATCGTTTTAAAATAAATATCAATTATTATTATTTTATAGGAATCGCATTTCCTATAAAATAATAATAATTGATATTTATTTTAAAACGATGAACATTTTGACATATTTTTAATCAATCAATGGAATCAATCTAAATGTTGAATAATACTACGTTCACATTGCCATGATTTTAAACAATTTTTGATTTCAGCTCGATTATCAGCTTGTTTTGATTAATTTTTCCATACCAAACTAAAATCATGTCGAAAGTTGATTTAAATCAAATCCATTCTAAATCACGCTAAGCACCCCTGAATATTTGATTTTCGAAAAAAAAATACAGCCCTACTTCAAAAGTGACATTTAATAAATCAAATATTTTGTTTTGAATTCAAATAAAAAGATGGCTATTGCAAAATTTCAATAAAATTTTGAATCATACAAAAAAACTTTTTCTTTAGATGGAGGTTTGGACTCAAAAAAAAGTAAAAAAAAACAGACAAATCTATTTGGATATCTTTAACATAGCTGAAATTACAATTTTTTTCACAGATTTGGAATGTGTGCAAATAGATTTTAAACTTAATCATGTTATTGATAATGTGAACAGTTTTTTGAAATCTTTAATTTTGGGTGATTTCGAGCTTGATTTCATCGTAATATGAACGTAGTAGCAGTGCACACAAACGTTAACATTATAAATCAAACCCTAATGCAATAATGATTTGCAAAGGTGCCTTGATCTACCATTCCGACTGCTATATTCACCACAACACATTTTATTATAGGAAGCCGCGACAACTAAAAGGTTATTTTAAGGGGGCCGCGACTGTTAAAAGGTTAAGAAGCACAGCAGCCAAATTATGTAACTGTGAAATGGTGAAGTGTTAAAAATTTCTTCATTTCTATTTTATCATTAATTTTTTATCGTTTTACCATTTTTGCGATTCTATATGCGATTTGAATGTTAAAGAATTTAATAGCAATCGCCGCACTGTCAAACGTAAACAATATGTAAAATTAAATGTTTATTCTAACTTTTAACACAATTTAAACGTAAAACATTTACAAATTTAAATATATATAAATATTTTAAAAAATAAATTTGAAAAATAAATCTGTATTTAATTTAGAAATGCAATTTTAAAAAATCAAATCACATTGACGTTATGGTGTTTTTTGACATAATGTCAATAACAACAAAAGAAACGATTTCATTTTATTGCCAAACAAAAAGTCAGTGTTAACTTTATAATTTTAAAACTTCATTCGTTAGATATTTTTGCGGTGAAGTGATAAAAAACTTATCACTTCACCGCTTCACAGTTACAGAATTTGGCTGCTGTCCTAGACGAAGTTGTGAATACTTGACCATTTTAGATTTCTCTGAAACGTGGCATATAAGTAATATCGACAAAATAAAAATAAAAGTTTAAAGTGCATAATTTGAGCATAGGGGACACCCCAAAATGCACGAAAAATGAAAATTTTGCAAATCTGAGGATACTTCAAAATTAAATTGCTCAAGAACAGCTTTACCGATTTCATCAAACTTATTTTTGTTAGATGATTAGTTAATCGTTTGAAAACAAATTAATTATTTGTTTTTGTTAATTTTAAAATTAAAATATTAAAAAAACTTTTTTAAAGATGGCGCTAAGGTCGAAGATCAATTGGAATTTAATTTTTTTTTAAATAGTTCTATTTCAATTGAATATCTCTAGAACACGAATAACCGCCTCTTTGTAAATTTGACATATTTTAGAGTAAGGATAGAACAATTTAAAAAAAAAAATTAATAAAGTTACAATTGATCTTTGACCCTAGCGCCATCTTTATAAAATTTTTTAATACTTTAATGTCAAATTAATCACAAAAACGTTTAATTATTTTATTTTCTAAAGATTTACTAATCACCTATCAAACAAAAAAAAAATGTGTGCCTCATCCACATAAGCTCACGTTTAAAGTGAAACTTCTTTAGATGTAGATGTTGTTTAAATTCCAAGAAATAAGTATTATTTAAAGTTTACGAAATAAAAATCACCTGATCACAACTGTCACGTTTTTTCGGGAAAAAAGGTTATATATTTTGTTCACAGAATTATCAAATCTGAATTGATAATTGCAAATTTAACTTGTCCATGGTTTTTAAAATCAAAACCTATTGTAAATAAAATAAACGAACAAAAAATTGACGTTTGTAATTAATAAATAAATTTATACATGTAAAAACATTAAAATAAGGTTATTATGTATACGTACATAATAGTATATTACATATCTAGAGTTGTAAATAGCATTTTACCTGCGAGGGAAAATATTGCGCACAAGACGCGTAGCGTCGAGTGCAGTATCTTCACGAGCATGGAAAATGCTTTACAACTCGAGATTTGTTATATACTTTTTCGACAACTTTGTTTTAATGCCCAAACGCATATAACTTGAAAAAATGAACTACTAATTACAAATTAAATGCAAATAGTTTATTGTGGTAGGCTTTGCATTATTCTGTGTCAACATGAATTGAAATATTTAATTTTTAAAAATCAATTTTTTCTTTAAATAAAAATTTTTCTTTTTATTAAAAGTGTTTTCATATGTATATGAAAATCCATTACCGCACACTTTTTTTTACTTACCGCACACTATTTGAAATAATCAATTTACATGTCATGTGTAAATTTTACTGTGATAGGAGTAGAAAAGTACTTATAACAGCCGAATTGATCACAACATGTAAAAAATCAAATCAAATGCAATTTTTTTTTTATTCAAAGTAAGGCATGTTTAGTGTTAATTATAATAAATTATAAGTTAACGTCTCTGAATATCCGAAGATACCATGCCAACTAGGGATAAGAATCGAATGCAAATTAAGTTTCTCTGAGAAATTTATGAACGACAACTTTAAACCTCTGAGGATTAAAGTCATCTGGGAAAACCCACGAAGGTAAGGCATTCCGAAGATGAGAAACTCTGTTGAAAAAGTCACGTTGGAAGGCTACAGTTCTACACCTACTTATTTGAACCGTATAAGGATGGGCCGCTAAAGTTGCTCTGGTGTGACGCAATACCAACAAATACATGTAAAAACATTAAAAATATAAATGCTGAATCACATATACTATATTTAAACTTAACGTTACATCTCTAGCGTAACAAAAATTTCAAACAAATACGTCGCTAAAGAAGTTTCACTTCAAAGAAGATAGTTGAAATCGGTTAAGCCGTTCTTGAGTAATTTAATTTCAAAGTTGCATTGGATTGGCAGAATTTGTATTTTTCATGTATGTTGGAGTGTCCCCTATGCTTAAACTATGCACTTTAAGAAAATTCAAAAATAAGTTGTATTTTTATTTTGTCCATACCAGTGTTGCAAAACGAAAAATAAAATTCACAGCGTTATGCGTTTCGTTTTTATAAGAGTATATTTATTTTTTCGGTACGTTATTTCGTTATGAAACAGAAAAATATTATATTTTATCCTTAATATAATAGCCGTGAGTCTATCCCTCTATACGGTCGTAACGCTGATGACGTAGTACATTTTTTATTGTTTTTTTTTTTCATTTTTTTAAAATAGCATTAAAATTATTGTTTTTTTGTTATTGTTTTAATAAAATTTAGAGGGGGGATTTTTTTAAAAGTTATTTATAGTTTTTGTTGTTGTTTTAATTAAATCTGTTTTTTTTTTCAATTAAATTAGTCACAATATATGTAATATGTTTTAATTTTGCTTTTGAACCTATATAGGTAAAAACATGCTATATATTATATTTGATTTATAGTAATTAATATACTTCACAAAAAAACTTAAATCGTTTAAAGCAAAAACATGAGAAATTTCAGAGAGGATTTTTAAAATGATTATAGTTGTGTTTTGTATGTAAGCTTGTGCTTTTGTATGTATGCAAATCTACTATTTTTCTTATCTATATTAATGATTTTTTGGACTCAACGGTTCATCCTATACATAGTTTTGCTGATGATAGCACGCTTCATGCGTCTCATGAAGCACCTAAATTATATACACCCTTAGCGCTTAGTGAGTGTAGGTCAAAATTGATAGATTCCCTTAACACTGATCTTAAAACAATTATGGATTGGGGTATTGCTAACAGTGTTGAATTCAATACAAGCAAAACACAGGTTTGTCATTTTTCTAGGATAACGACACCCAATCCTTTTCCATTAACGTTTGGCCCCAAAAATCTTTTAGAGAATGAGTCTGTCAGACTTCTGGGAGTTAAGATTGAAAATAATATGAAGTGGAATTCTCATATTTTTAATCTGGCTAAGAATGCTGTTCAAAAGTTATGATTTTTAGGGCGATGTCGTAAGTTTTTCGATAGCGAACAACTTCTTTTAGTTTATAAATCTTTTATACGTCCCTGCATGGAATACTGTTCTCACATATGGGGTGGAGCTTACTTGAGTAGTCTCAACTGCCTTGATTCTGTACAGCGTAGAGCTGTTAAACTCATTGGTAACCCAAGTCTTACTAACGGTCTTGATTCCTTGCAGCACAGAAGAAATGTTGCTGATTTGACTATATTTTATAAATATATTATGGATGAACGAGCTTCTGAAGAGATCAAATCGATTTTACCTAAATCAGCAAACCTTTCGCGTCACACCAGAGGAAACGTAGCAGCGCATCCCTTTACAGTTCAAATAATTAGGTGTAGAACTGTAGCCTTCCAACGTGACTTTTTCAACAGAGTATCTCATCTTTGGAATGCCTTACCTTCCTGGGTTTTCCCTGATGAATTTAATCCTTAAGGCTTTGAAGTTAACGTTCATAAATTTCTCAGAGAATCTTAATTTGCATTCCATTCTTATCCCTAGTTGGCATGGTATCTTCGGATATTCAGAGACCTTAATTTATAATTTATTATAATTAACACTAAACATGTCTAATTTTGAATTAAAAAAAAAATGCTTTTCTTAGCTCCCCTTTGTACTTTGTTAGCACTATTATAGCAGGAGTCAGACCCAGAAAATTGTTCTATAGAACAGCAAACATAACAGCATAGCAAAATATAGATGTTTAACAATTTTTAAAAACAAGTGACAAAAAACAGTTTGTGTTATAATATACATTTTTAAACATTTAATAATTTAAACCGATTTAATAAAATGATGCTTAAAAAACTCAGTATAAAATTTCGTTGTCATTGTCGATGTAGAGGGTTGTGAGAAAGGTTCGGGGTTCAACGCGGATCCTATATTTATTTTTTATTGTTTTGTTTATTTTTTTTATAGAACATAAAAATTATTTCTTTGGGATTTTTTGTATTAAATTTCTAGATATCCACGGCTACAGTTCATTTACGTGTAACTACATTTTATAAAAATTGAACAGAAGCTCAGAAAATGATTTATTGTGATTCTAAACAAGCTTGAAAATAAAAACTTTTTATCAGTAACTCAAAAAACTATTTTGTTTTTATTTATTGATAGTAATTTTTTTTTTAAAGCTTGTTTAGAATCGCAATAAATCGTTTTGTGAGCTTCTGTTCAATTTTTATAAAATGTAGTTACACGTAAATGAACTGTAGCCGTCGATATTACGATGTATGTATTCATAAGATGAGAGAATATTTCGTCAACATTCTAATCAACATTCTAAGTTACGAGTGTAAAGTCATCACTGATTGTTGCCAATAAATGCGAAACTTAATATCTGACGCATGGTCAATTCATTGCTATATTTTTGGTTAGGAAATATAGACAACTTCAGGGGAATTTTTAATTTGGAAGGGTTTTTGTGAACAATTAAGCTTAAGTACATATTGGAAATCACTTGAATTTTGCAATTCGAAATAACTTTTCATTTTCTCTAAAATTCCTTTACAAAAATTTTTTGTGTTTCGTGCCATAATGACTTTACACTCGTGACTTAGGATGTTAATTAGAATGTTGACTTAAGTGTTGACGAAATATTCTCTCATCTTATGAATTCATACATCGTAATATTTAGAAATTTAATACAAAAAATCCCAAAGAAATGCAATTTCCAATATGTAATCATAGATGAAAGATTCAACTTAAGTAAATATGAAAAATGATGCAGTTTCAATTTAGAAATTATCTGAACATGAAAATTAAAATATGGTACGTCATCGCCGCTGTGGCTAAGTTGTGTAAGACACACTGGATTTGAACATACGTCTCTGATGCATGTGAGTTCGAATCCTGGCACGCAACACAAAAAATTTTTCTGAAGGAATTTTAGAGAAAATGAAAAGTTATTTCGAATTGCAAAATTCAAGTGATTTCCAATATGTACTTAAGCTTAATTGTTCACAAAAAACCCTTCCAAATAAAAATTATTCCTTTTTATTCATAAAAATTATTCCTTTTTATTCATAAAAATTCCATTTACGGCATTTTTTCGATAATGTAGTCTTTTAGCCATATCGTTCAAATTTATTATTTATATCATTGCGATATTAATAAGAAAATTAATTATTTATATGACAGATAGTTTGTTTTCCATCATTATTTTTGCATAGTTTCATTTTCTGTAAATAAACTAAAGAAAAACAAAAGCTGCTATTTCATTATTTTCTTAATACATATCGTTATTTCCAGCCATTTGTGATTGATCGTATAAAAATTTATAGTATGTACACTTCACGATGGTTTTTTTGTAGAATTAGAGTTAAGCAGCAGGTGCACACAGAATAGATTAGAAGAGGTTGGATTATGATGGAAAGTACTTAGTAATTGTATCAAAGCCAGATGAAAAGGCAAAGAGTGTATTGGTGTGCGGGGGAAGCGGGGAGGGGCGCAGCCCCCGGATATCCTCTAGTTATCTTATAACGTTACAATTACGTTATTTTAAAATCACATGTAGTGTTTAAACGGTTAGTTTTAAACATTACATTTAATTTTAAAATAACGTTACTATGTATAAAGTTATACTTAAATGTACAAAAATCGAAAATCTCTCATGAACAATTATTTCTTTCATGTATAAGTATAAAAATATTAATTTTAAAAATCATAGTAAAATATGTAAAGCTAAATAATTAATACATTAAAAAAATTTGACTCATTTCAAATTAAAAATAATTAAATTTTAACAAAACTAAGCATTCGTATCAGGAGGTTTCTGCAAATCTGATAGTTTGTTTATAACTATTAGAGTTGCTTTTAATAGATCTTCAGAATTATTTATCGGCCAGCATAAAAATATTCTTTCTTAAAATTATTCAAAACACCTGTGATGCAGAAACGGCTAGTAGAGACTTGAAATTACTTAAAATAAACTTAAAATTTTACAAAATTTTAGAACAACCAAAATCTGTAGTTAAAGCGTCCACAAAAATTGATAAAGAGCAGATAAGTTGGATTTTATTCAACCGGTTTTTGCGCTTTGATTTCCAAATAATTATACAAAAAGTCATCCAAAAAACGAAATAAAATATTGTTACGTTTTACGTTATTGTAACGTAGTTTAATTTTTAAAACGTTATGAACGTAATTATTAGTAATAACGCTATTTCATTTCGTTATTTCGTTTTTGCGTTACGTTACGAGTAACGTTTTGCAACACTGGTCCATACTACTTACATGTCAAGTTTCAGGAAAATCAAAAATGGTGAAGTTCGACTTTCGATTTTTTTAACCTGTGCAGATCACGTTTTTCATCTATTGTCGATAACTTTCATTTAAATATCTTCCGTCACAAAACGAATTTTCTTACCATAATTTTTAATAACATTTACTATCCGTGCGTATATGGCCTAAAACGTGCTACACATAAAGTTAGTTAATTTTTCGAAAAAATTCAAAATATAATAATAAAAAAACAAGATTTACTTTCGTTGTAATCATTGATTAACACAGTTTTGTATATCAAATTAAGAATCAAGTATTCTCACACATACAGTGTAACAATGGCTACAATATCATTCTTCTAACATTTAAAATCTCATACGCATGGGAATAGAATTGATTAGTTTGATTATTAAATCGTTAATAAATTAATTCAATTGATTTAGTTTGATTAGAAATATAACAAAAAGCATTAACATTCCTTTTTGTTCAAGTGATGCACATAATTGAGGTAATTATTGTAGTTAGATATTATTGGTTTGGGTAAGAAGTAGGCAAAGTTGTATGAATAGAATAAAAAACATGATGTAATTGAACTTAGAATCAAGTTTAAAAATCTTTGATTGAATTTTAAATATTTTTTCAATGAAAAAAAAGTATATTCTTGTATGAGTTTAGAATGATGGCAATTTTTTACGAGGATGAAGTTTACAGAACGAACGTAGCTAGTGGAGTGAAGAATTTAAGTGAAGAATTCCCAACATACAATGCGAAGCGAATACAAGATGCTATTTTATAAACCACTTCAAAATATTTCCTATAAATTCCTGTTTTCGTGCTGCTTTTTTATTAACCATCGTAAATATTCTTAAACATCATAGAAAAACATTTTCACGTTAAATTTGCATTCAACATTTTTTGTTCGTAAATAAATAATCTTTAATAAATATGTAAACTAAATAATAGGGTATTGTTCTTCCATTATAATAAAACAGTATTTATAATACATTAATTAATTCTTTATTTATATTAATTGTAAAATTGGAAATTTCAATTATTTCCTGAAGTTGAATTTATATCAAATTTATTATACGTTATTTCGTACAATGTTGTTTCGTATACATATAAATAAATATATTTAAAAAAATGTATATATTATTTTCATTCTAATATATTTGCTAAGGGAAATATTTAACAAACTATGGAATATTTACCGGTCGTCAACTATTCTACAACAGTTTGGAATGCATAACATTCCAAAGGAAGAAGCACACATGGATTGCATATACTTTATAGCAGTCGTGGATAAAGTCTTTTATCCACGACTACTAAAGAATATATGCTTTCCATGCGTATGTCTTTCATTGTAATTGTATTCATTCCACAACTAGTGAATTTCATTAAAATTCTCTAACAGCTCTATAGTTTATTAAATATTCCCCTAACAAATTAAACAACAAACTTGTTTTGTTTTTCGCTATCTTTGATGTTTTTATTTCAATATAGGGATACAAATTTTTGCATGAAAACTGGAAATTAAACGAAATATTTTACAGTCGTGGATAAAATAGCATCTTGTATTCGCTTAGGATGATGGCAATTCTTCACTCGGATGATTCCCTCTACGGGAATCTACTATTCTACAAATAGAAGAGCATGAAATAATATTCAATAAAAATGCAAAGAATATACTTACAATAAAAATTTTTTTGACCAAGTTGATGCTGAGTTCACCACAACTCTGGTGCAGAGAGCTCATCGCAAGAAATAGCTCATCGAAACAAAATATTCTGGATATATATAGTGAGCTTAAGTCCATTAATTTTTTTGATTAATGCCAAACCACTCTTATAAATTTCCCATAGCTCTAATTATAAAAAAAGGTACTCCGGAGGACCACTACTTTGTCCAATATCGCTTAAAAGATTATCAGTTCCTTTTCAATACTCCAAATCTCCATCTTTTGCTAAAGATTCGTGAAAATTGTTTCATTAAAGAAAAGTGTAGTGTCCGAAAAGTGTAGTGTCCGAAATGTGTAGTGTTCTTATAAATTTCCCATAGTTCTAAATTGAAAAAAATGTGCTCCGGAGCCCCACTACTTTGTCCAGTATCGCTTAAAAGGCTATTAGTTCCTTCTCAAATCTCCGAATCTCCATCGTTTACTAAAGTTTCATGAAAATTCATTAAAGAAAAGTGTAGTGTCCGAACAGATGTTGTACGAATAGAAAAAGCAAACAAAAATCACAAAAGTGAAAAACCGGAAGTTAGGATGCGACACATACCGAATGCAATCAAAATCAATAATCAAGACGAAATTTATTGAAGTTTCAAATAAACAAGTGCTCGAGAAGCCTCCTTCCACTTGTCCCAACCCAATATCGTCCAAAAACCAAACAGTCATTTGTCATTCATATGTTCATATTTTGTCATCAAAAGTGTCATCACTTTTTAAAACAACATGATGGCTGTGTTCATTTGTTGCGTTTTATTCATTAAAATGAACGCAGTCATCATTCAAAATGTCATATTACTTTACTTCCGCTGTTAAAACATGGAAATTAAATGGGGACACTTTAATGCCGTCGTAAAAAGATGGAAAACATGGCGAAACTTTACAGCCGCAGTAAAAATATGAAAAACATGGCTTTACTTTACCTTTGATGATATGTTAAAAAAGTAAAAAAGTATAAGACTTTAACCTTCTCCCTAGCGGCAAAAAAAAATTTCTTTCATTTTAAAATTAGTTTCATTTAGTTTCATTTTAAAATTTGGATTTGTTCACCCACTCAAATGAGTGATAAAACGTCCAAGTGGCAGGAAATCCAATAGAAATAAGTAGATTTCATCATGGCAGAAGACGGTAAATCTGTGATTATAACAGATGATGAACTGGTTAACGATGAACTGGTTAACAGATGATGAACAGATAACGAGATTAGCATTTTGTACTAAAGATAATAGTTTTAACTGTGGTTGATATGCTACTACTAGATGATTTGTCGCCCTATCCCTCTGCAACGGGCCTCTACTTTCAACCACAATGCTTCTTTAGTGTTACTAAATCCCCTCCTGCATCTACATCATCGCGGCAGTCCTGAAACAAAATTCCTAGTGTATTTATTGTTTATTGGGCAAATTTAAATAATTTGCAATTTCCTTTGGAAATTAATTTATTTTATCAATACCAACGCAGCCTATAACATTTTCAATGTTGAAAATTAATGAAAAACCTTGTTACAGTGTCATCGGTATTAACTGGACGAAGGTTGATGTACCTTTTCAAAATCTCATAAAAAAGTCACTTATATGGAAGTAAAACAGAACGACAGATATACCAAAAATTAATATTACTTGCGAACAAAATAATAATATATCATTTTAATTATAAGTTTTGCTGTTCAATGTATACACCTTTGGTACATACACCGAATCTGATCTACGCGATGAAATTTCCTATCGTCCCTGCAGCCAAATTCTGTAACTGTGAAGTGGGGAAGTGATAAGTTTTTTACCACTTCACCGCAAAAATATCTAAATGAGTGAAGTTTTAAAACAATAAAGTTAACACTGACGTTTTGTTTGGCAATAAAATGAAATCGTTTCTTTTGTTGTTATTGACATTATGTCAAAAAACAGCATAACGTCAATGCGATTTGATTTTTAAAAATTGTATTTCTAAATTAAATGCAGATTAATTTTACAAAGTTAATTTCTAAAATAGTTATATATATTTAAATTTGTAAAAATTTACGTTTAAATTGCGTTGAAACTTAAAATAAACATTTAATTTTTTGTATATTTGACGTTTGACATTGCGGGGCTTGCTATTAGATTTTTTAACACTCTAATCGCATATAGAATCGCAAAAATGGTAAAATGAAAAAAAATTAATGATAAAATCGAAATGAAGAAATTTTTAACACTTCACCACTTCACAGTTACAGAATTTGGCTGCAGGTTTTATTGGTAGTAAAATTTTTTCACTACAAATGAAACACCAAACTTCAGATCAAAAATTTTTTTTTTTTTATTATAAATATTTCGGTCCTTTTTTGGGACCTTCTTCAGTATAATTCTTATGTGTTATCCTGAACACTCTTTTGAACTTAATACCGGGTATTAAGTTCAAAAGAGAGTTCAGGATAACACATAAGAATTATACTGAAGAAGGTCCCAAAAAAGGACCGAAATATTTATAATAAAAAAAAGTCATTTTTGATCTGAAGCTTGGTGTTTCATTTGTAGTGAAAAAATTTTACTACCAATAAAACCAGGGACGATAGGAAATATCATTTTAAAATAAATTCTAATTTCTTACTTTTGTTATTAAGTATTTGGAATCGGATGCATTTTTTAAAAAATTTTGAATTTTTGAAATTTTGGATTTTTGGCTTTTAAAACCATTTGATTTTCTTTTTAATAAAGCACACAAAAGAAAATATTAACTTATGCCAATTTTTTGCTTCAAAGAAATCGTGGCTTTTTACATTGAATACGACCATAATGTGGCTGTACAGTACATTTTTATTGTAGGAATTTATATTATTTTTCTCATCCAATTCTCAAATTTTTCGTATAATTCTCACTGTCTTTTATTTTCATTTTCTGGTAGTACCGAAAATGAAACTGATTAAGCTTTATCGCGTATTTTCGGTGAAGTTAGAATAACACAAATGTCATCAATATCCGCTTTTCATAAAGCCGTGTGATTTGGATCCGCTTAAGTTTTATATGCAAAATGAAATCCAATTTTGTTTTTGGATCTTCAGTTTGCATGGAAAACTTTAGTTGATCTGGATCACACGGTTTCGTGAAATTTAGCTAATATTGTTTGCCATTTTGAATATTATTTTGATTTTTGAATATTTTTAACTCAATCAGCATTAAACAATTTGTGAATTACAATATTTAAATTTTGATCACTACTAGATCTTCATACAAGATTAAAGTGCAATTTTTTTTTGCTAGATAACGCTTTCAAATTAGATATAATTTAAAGTACATATTTCAATATAATTGTAGCGTTATATCGCAAATATAAACAGTACACTTATTAAATTAAATAAATTTTATACTAATTGTAATAATTTTATAATAATTCATTTATAATAATTTTAAAAACTCTATACAATCCATCTACCGCATAGTAGTTACTGAGTTTAACATACGGCTTATATATTGATCAACATCGTTAGTTTAGAAATTCTTTGTGATATAATATATTTTAATCCGGGATTTTTGTTAGTAATTAAACTCCAGTAACTAAGGAGTTAATTTGAATTTTTCCAATTCGGTTGGAAATATCTCAGAAAATAACTCTGTTTTTCTCTTTTAAGTGTTTCGGTTGGGATTCGAACTCGTAACCTCATCAGTACCGTAGCGAGCTCAATTCCTTTTTTTTTTTCAAATTAAACTTTAAACTATTTCAATTACTGCAGAATATTTTTACTATTTAGATAAATAAATGTTGATTACTAAGCAGATGGCTTTTAAGAAATCACTTTTGTAACTAGGGACGAAAGTAATTTGAATAGGTTTTTACTGACAAAAATAATGTTTTCGATGCTGATTCGTAGCTTCGAAAGTAGTAGAAAATATTTTTTTTTAATTAAGTTGCACAAATAAATAAAAGGAATAATAATGCACAATTTTATTCAATATAATCGATTATACATTCTCCAAGTGAAACTCATGCAGAAAATGAATTTATTTGTTAAAAAATTAATACAGACGAGGGAAACTTGAGGACAGCCTACGATCTTATATCTGAGTATCACCGAGCATAAAGACTCAGTGTGAAAAATGAAAATAGCCCAGGTTTATTGGTTTTGTGGTTATTGATCTTAATTTCTATATTTTGTCTGAACACTAAAGGTTAAATTTAAAATTACACAACAAAGGTTTTCAACAAAAATTAAATTAAAACTCAAATTTAAATCATTAAATTCAAACATCTTATTTCATTCAACATATGCTGCAAAAAGTAACGATCACAACAACAAATTGTATTCTAGCGGAAATTGTAAAAAACAAAATATACGATAATTGTAATTAACCACCTCACAACACACCTCATAAATCAAAGGTGAACATGCATTTGAATCGGCAATCCAACTAAATTCTAATAAAGAAAAATTTTCAGTTCAGTTTATATAATTATTATATAAACAAAATTTGTTTTATTCCTATGTTCACGCTTGTTGACCTATTCAAAACCGAATTAAAAAATAATAGAATAATCGTAAAACATATCCAATTATTTTAGAAACTGAAACAATAGATCGAGATAAAAATATATTTTTCATATTTTAGTGTAAGAATATTTTAAGCAAAAGAAACAAACATTAATAAGAAAAAAATTTTGAATATGTAGATATTTTATGAAAAATGTAGAAATTTTAGTGAATAATTATATAAAATTTATTATATTTTATATCAATAATTAATTCACAAATTTTTAGTATGTCGTATGTAGTATGTCTATTTGAAAATACAAAAGTTTTTGTAGAACGAAAAATTATATTGTAATACATTTTTTTTAATTTCATGATAGGTGCAACGTACAAATATAATAAATAAAAAAATTATGTATAGTATTATTTCATTCTTCGGAATATTTCTTATTTACGTAAATTTTTTTTTGAGGAATTACTTGTTGTTTAATAGGTCATGAATTATTCCACAAGAATTTGTTAAATTATATTGCACACATAAAATGGCTTTCAAAATTTCAAGTAGAGTTTCTGCTTAAAATCTCGTATCGAGATTCTCGAGAAAAATCTGTTATCTTGAGCTCTCAAATCTCGAAGAATTATTTCCACATTTTTGGAGATTCTCATTTCTCGAGAAATACTGTCGAGAATTTTGAAATCTAACAAACCACCATAAATACGATTCAATTCTACAACAACATGAACCTTTAGATGACTGTTTCGGACGTCAAACCGTCCTGGTATACATGCTGCTTACAACGTTTCCGAATAAAAAACTTAAACGTTTTAATTTGGAATCAACTTTATTTTATTTGATATTAATTTTAACAAAAAAAAAGGTCTTATTCACTTAACCCGTTGACGGTCTACATCGGAGTCCCACAGTTTTACCAAAAGTATTCTTAAAGTTGAAGTAATTTATTCTATTTTGGAGGGAAGTGTTAATATATTCTATTGAATATATTCTTTTGAAACCATGATTGATCGGCTTTTGCGAGTCAAAGCAGCAGATGTAAAAACTTTAAATTAAAAACTTTAAATTAAAAACTTTAAATCTCAATTTCTCTCTCTCAAACAAAAATTGATGAAGTTGCTTTAAATATTTTGAGTGCCATTCAAATAGCCAGAAAATCAATAAAAGCTCTCAACCATCAGGATGTCTCATTATTATCTGCAGAGGGAATCCTAAAATTTCTATTCAAATCTCTCCTTAAAAGTAATTCAGATATATGTAAACTCCAAATTGTTATTTGAAATACAATCTACGTCTCACATGCAAGGAAATGAATATCAATTTGAAATTTCACTTCTAAGAAACGCTCTAATTTTTATAAAACCTATGTACATTCAATTAAATCCGAGAAAAATGATTCTTTATCTGGAAATTTTTGCAGTAAACGGAGAGTACGATTGAATGATAGATCTCTAGACTGAGTGACAAAATCGCTAGACTTTTGTTGTAAAACTTTTTAAATTCAAAAATTAAATATAAGTTTTAAATTTTTTAAATTGAAAAAATTAAATTTAAATGTTCTTTTTATTCTATCTATATTCAATGAGATATGTATATATTATTTTAAAAACAATTAATTTAAATAACTTAAATAATTTGAAACATATATTATTTAATGCATCTTGAATTCTTTTATTTATTGAATATACAAATTCATATGTGTCTGTCTAAGGATTCGAACAAAGCACGGAAGAGGAGGTTCGAATTCACCCGAAACACGTTAAATGAGAAGTGGAGTTTTTTTCTGAGACACTTTCAACCATACCTTTGAATGAAAAAATTCAAATTGAGTTTAACTGATCTCAAAATCCCCAATAAATTCATATGTATTTATTTAGTTGATTTATTATTTTTTTAAGGATCCATTTCTTGTTTGTTTTAATTTTTCGAATTGTAATTTTTTTGTTTTAATTTAATTAATTTATGTATATAATATAAAAATATATATCAGTGTCTGGTCTGGAAATCTGGTAATCCCAATCAGGAATCCCAATCAGGACCTGATAGGGAAAAAGCGTTACACTCATGATCAGGACCCAATCAGGCTACACTACCAATGCCTGATCCGGACTAGGGCAAACCTGATCAGGACCTTATTTGAGCCCTGACCCCTGATTTCTGTTCGGGATTTTTATATATGTACATATATAATTTTAAATACAATTTCAATAGAAGACAAAGTGTAACTCAATTTATGTTTAGTGTTTACGACAATATTGATATTGATTGTCATATACATTTAATTTACTTGTATATAGTTAAACTAAAGAAAATGATTTATTTAGCATAAATAACTCAACTCGCGGACAAATTGTAAAAAATCGGGACTGTCCCGCCAAAAGCGGGACGTCTGGTCACCTTAAACTTAGCCGCTTACAACTGCTTTATGAATAGGTTATTAACTGAACCATTAAGCACTGTCAATTACGCAGAGGAAGTAAAAACACTTAAATACATAGCAAAATCGAACGGTTACAATGCAACTTTAATAGACAACTTAATTAAAAAACACAAAAGCCGAATTAACAGAAATACAATAAACCCAAATACTGATGTAAAATATATTAGTTCCGATTATTCGTTGTTCATACCGTATGCCATTAAAAGTGTATTATACAGATACAACATCAAAATCGGTGTAAGGACGAGACACAATGTGAAAACCCAATTAAAAGAAATAACAAACACCGATTTAACAAAACCCACAGGCGTGTATAAAATCGAGTGTCAAACATGTCACAAATTTTACATCGGCCAAACGGGAAGGTCTCTTTTAAAATGGTATAAAGAACATCTACCAAGAAGGAATCACACAACAAACAGCACTTCCAATTATTCCCAACATCCAATAAGCTCCGGCCATAACCACACAAGTTTTAACGACGAAGTGACATCATTGCACCATTGTAATAAAGGTAGACACTTGAATACACTGGAACAATTTGAAATTTATAAAGCTTTTACAAACAATAGTCATCAAATTCTCAATGACAAATTAATATTTAAACAGAACTCTCTTTTCGAAACTCTACTTGCAACAACTTACTGAAATCACCAATACAAATATATTATAACAACAATACCAACACCTCATACAGTTTTATATGTAGCATTTTTAGCCTTATTTGATTTTTAATCTGTTGATTTAAGTTAGTTTAATTTTAGCATATATAACTAATGATTGTAATCATATTACCGAAACATGTATTAATTGATTAAACTCTTTTTTAAAAACGCCACATGACGGGATAAAAAACCGCGTATACAATAATTCTGTGATATTAAATATAGTTTAGCTAATTTTTTAACTTTATGTTCTATTTATTACTAAATTTGTGGCGTATACCTGTGTCTGTAAAGTCGAAAATTTAAAATATGAAAATCAAAATTTTTTAATAATTGGTTTATTAAATGTTCATATAATTTTCCAATATCAACTAATTATTTTTTGTAACACATGCACAAAAAATATCCAATTTTGTACTAAAATAAAATAATCGAAAAATATATATTTCACACATATGACTACAAAATATTTTCCATGCTTCGAAATAGTATTTTGTGCACGCGAAAAAAATATGTCACATATCAAAATAAGCAAAAGAATTTTTGAGTTGACAGTTTATTTTAATAATAAACTAAGAACTAAATTTCCTTTTGATAGTTTCCCTTCTGATTGTTGTTCTTGCGGTAAATTATTCAATGATAAAACTTGATCAACCTCTCCCAACCTTTGTTGAGCATCAACGCACACCTTCTCAATTTATCGTTTCACTTCATAATATATGTTTTTTGATTCATTTCTAACATATGGGTAGTTCTACAAACATAGGAATTTTGGACGGCTTTGCTTATTTCGTATATTAATTTTTTTTTTTTAAAAATAAAATGTGTTGTGTAATAGGGTTTAGAATATGTGTCACAACAACACATAAATACCTTTTAAGACCTAGGTCTAGACCTGGATCCCTCAACAACTGGCGTTCCAAGGTGTAGATTAACGCTTTTTTTAAACATCTGCGGGTTGAAGCCACCTGAGACTAAGTGTTCCGGCAAACTATTCCATTTGTACGCAGTTCGGACAAAGAAGTCTCTCTGCGATCTGCCAGTATAACAGCGCGGGATCTTTACCGTTTCACCGGTTGCGGTAGCCGATTGCCGAGTGGAACGGGGGTAAGAATAAGTTTGAGGCATGATGCCGCTGATTTCATCTGAGCACTGCTGATGACGATATTTGTAAAAAACAACGAGGCCAGCAGCAGTGCGACGATGTTGTAGGGAATCAAGTTTTGATGTCAAAGTTCGATCACCCACAATTCGTATAGCCCGCTTTTGAACAGAGTCCAAGAGGGCCAAGATAGAAACAGAGGCAGCACCCTAAACTTGGCAACAGTACTCCATACAGGGACGAATATAGGACTTATAAACATGGAGCAATTGGTATGGAGTGAAAAATTTTTTGCATCTATTTAGGAGGCCGAGTTTTTGGATGCGCTTTTTGCCATCGCCATTACATGATCATTCCAGAGTAGGTCATTTGAAACTGTGACACCCAATAAACGAATGTTTTTACATTCACCTATTGGTTCATCACACATATTGAATATTGAATATTAATATGACCTTAACTATGCCCAGCTGGTCACCCAAAATAAACCTGTTTCGAAATATATTTCTTACAAAAAAAATTATTCAAAACGTCAAATTCTCAGTCCCCTGGCGTGTTCCACCTTGAAAGTCAAAGCTGGTAAACTAAATAATTAATGATTCTAAGTGTGCAGAGACAAATTTACACTGTAGTAATAATTTTGAATAATGATGCTTTAATAATGTGTAAATAATCATAACATTACTCTATATTTCATATAAGATATATCCTATTAAAGTTTGTCCCACGAATTTGTTATTATTCTCCTGCCCAATCAAAACACATTGAAAATATTGGAAATTCATATTTCTATTAAAAGTTATCGCTCGTCACAGGAATTAATTAAAGTTCAATAAATATAATATTGCAAGTGTTGTACTTAGTCCGAGGTTTTATCAATCAAAACAGTCATCATTACTAGCAAGATCGTATTTTGCTCAGTCAAATTATCAGTCCCCTGGCAAGTATTTTCGTAAAAAGTATTTTAATTACAGGTAATTTTGTAGTTTTATACGACGTGAATATGTATTGCCTTGGTATAGAATCCGTTTATTTTTTTTTTAGACGTAATTTTGTCATTTTTAAGCGAAATACTGATAAATTGATAAATTCTCAGTCCCCTAGTCTCACAGTGACTTAAATATTTGGGATTTTGACTTAAATAAATGTTTATTTCGTATTTCGAGATAATATTGAGATAATTTTGAGTTAATTTAGGAGTAAAAGGATTTTTTTTATTGTGACTTGTATTTTTTTTTTTGACTGGCCACATTCAGAAAAGTTGAAAGAACGTCATCAACTTTAACTAAAACTACTTGCCAGAACTTATACGCAAAAAATATGTCGTGCCGTAATTAGCTCCATTTTCTTCCTTCGTGTGTAGAACTACCCATATATTATAAAATAAAATATATTAAATTCAAATTTTAAATTCGTATACAAAATGTGAAAATGTTTTGGATATATATGTTATTTTGAATATTAAACAGATATTTAATATATATAATAAAATTAACAAAAATATTACCTATTGAGTTCCCTGTTCCGTTAACTGAAGGTTTTAGTTTTTATTAATTGTATTAATTGTTTATTTTGATTGAATTAGGTTTTAAAAATTTTCCCACGTGTTTTGATTTAATGTTTATGTTTGACAGAAAGAAATTGACATAACCTTCAAATAAAACGTTAAGTAAGCGTAATATAAACGAAGAACTCAACTGTAACTCTAATATTTCGTTTTTGTTATACGTTTTTGTGAAACGTTCGCGTAACGTTTATGTTATACTTTTTCTATACATATTTTTTCTCAGGAAAATAAGAGTTCATAAATGTTTCGCTTTTAGCGAGCCGTTTCTTTTGCTTAAAGTGAATTGTGCCAAGTAAAATACCTACAAGTTAATGAAATATTAGTGTTTACCTTCCCTTGAAATTAAGAGAATCAATAAAATCAAGGCACGTAAAATTTGGCATACAACTCGACCTCTAGAACACAAAACTATTTTAAATAATCTGGCATACAAGTAAAGACAGCTATTAAAGAAGCAAAAAATGCATCAATTAACAGATATCTTTCAAGTCTTTCTGGTGATAAAAGCAATACTCACTCTGGAATGCAAGAAAGGGACTCAAAAGGCCAGTAGCGCAGATATATCCGATTAAAAAAGTTGATGAAAGATGGGCCAGAAGTGCCCAAGAAAAAGCAGATCTATTTGCAGTAGCTCTAATTTTTGGGACTTGCGAAGAGAAGAGTTTGCAAATATGTTTTTGAAAGACAATGTAGATAGAGAGATTGTTTATTAGTCTTAATTCCGAAAACGAAAAAATGAAAATAATTTTTACAAGTGTAGCAATTGTAGCAACAATGCTAATTGTCTTAAATTATTTAGAAAAAATGCTAATCTGCGGCTTATTACACTTGATAGTTGCTTGCTTCTACGTTCAAAGCAGAAGAAATTCTGACACACCCAACCTGCGAGAAAAAATGCATTCGGTGTTATACCTTAAAAATTTGCTGAATATCTTAAACTCTTCAGGATTGTAAAAAGGCATGCAGGGTAATTTTGTTCTTCAATTATTGTTATTTGAGTTCTACACGTTTTTCATTTATTTCTAGATTTCATTTATTTTTAGCCAATTTTTTGGGAAAAAAATGTAGCTGTTTTTATGACGTTAATATGTGAATTGAAAATGAAATTGGACATGAAAATTTTTGAATTTGTTATAGTTTTTAAAATATTTTTGGAATTTTGAAAAAGTTTGTAGTTTTGATTTTGGAATAATTTTTGCAATATTTTTAGAATTTCGGAAAATTTTTAATTTTTGATTTTGTAAGAATTTTTGGAATATTTTTAGCATTTTGAAAAATTTTTAATTTTTGGTTTTATTATAATTTTTGGAATTTTGAAAAAATTTTCAATTTTTGATTTTGTAATAATTTTTGCAATATTTTTAGAATTCGGGAAAAAGTTTGAATTTTTAAGAATTTTCGGATTATTATTGGAATTTAGTAAAAGTTTAAATATTTGATTTCATTCTAATTTTTGGAATATTTTTGGAATTTTGAAAAAAGTTTCAATTTTTGATTTTGTAAGAATTTTTGCAATATTTTTAGAATTTTGAAACAAATAGAAGTTTTGAATTTTATATAAATACATATTTAGAATTTTGAAAAAAGTTTCATTTTTTGATTTTGTAAGAATTTTTGGAATATTTTTAGAATTTTGAAATATTTTAAATTTTTGATTTTATTATAATTTTTGGAATTTTGAAAAAAGTTTTAATTTTTGATTTTGTAATAATTTTTGCAATATTTTTAGAATTTTGGAAAAGTTTAAATTTTTAAGAATTTTTGAAATATTATCGGAATTTAGAAAAAGTTTAAATATTTGATTTTATTCTAATTTTTGGAATATTTTTGGAATTTTGAAAACAGTTTGATTTTATTTAATTTAACAATATATTTGGAATTTTGATTATAATTTTCCGGCAACGTATTGATGTTTCGTGTTAGTTTTTTAATATATTTTTAAACATAGATAAAAAAATACTTGTACTTAAACAAAGAGTTATGTTTGATATACATCGCAGCCCAAAACTAAAAACCATGTCATCATAAAAGTATTTTGACGCAAACTATATCAAAATCCTTAACCCAGACCGAAGTCTTGATATCTCAGAGCTGTGAGATTTTAGCCCCTCCATATTTTAATTTCAGTTCGTGAAATGATAGTTTTTCGATTGAACGTAGAGTTTTAGGTAGTTCATGATAGGTTCATTATTGTGAAGTTTTTTGTGAAATTTTGTTTGATCTGAAAGTACTCAATGTAAGTTACTTTATGCTCTAGACTCTAGAGCGAAAAGGTACTCTTTTACGAATATTTTAAATTTTCTTTTTAGCATTAAAACAATTTAAATGTTGTGTTTTAAAAATTTAAACTATATTATTTTATCAAAATGTTTTGGAATATTTAGAACTTCTGATTTATTAAAAACACATCATGTGTTTTATTAAAAAATTTGTAAAGGTAACGATAAAAAGTCAGTCAAGTTCGAGTATGACTCGGTCACTGAGAGTTCTATCCATAGCATTTGCTTTTAGTATTTTTGTAGTAAAAAACATGTTTGGCGCTTGTAAATCATAACAGTGAGGAGTGTCAATATATCGTTTACTGTATGTCAAAACCTAAAATGTAAGTTTTTAGAACATTAAACGAACTAACTCATAAAGTATGTAAGCATGCAAAAACACAAAAAATTATGTAAGTTATACACACAACCAGCTCTTTAAAGCTTTGAATTACGAAAATGGTGCAGCTCATCAAATTTTTCATTCAGTTTTAATCAAATTTTCTATCTTTTCTATCTTCTATGTTTAACTGTATGTTTTTTATTAAAACTTGCAATGTTACTTACAAAAATCAGCCGCATTTATATGACAGTTCACTGAAATTCGCAAAAAATGTTTGTTCACTTGAAATTAATAAAATTAACTCACTCAATTGACTAACAAGTAACAGCTCATTAATTTTCTTCTTTCCACCTTCTTTCAAATTCGTCAGTTAATTCTTGTTAGCTTTTGACAAGATACCTTTTGCTTACCAATCCAGTTAAGCACGCTTATCCAGCTCTACTCATGCAAAACTATTCGGCTTGCTTTAAATTTTACATATTTCATTACTATTAGACATCATATCAATTTTTTCGTTTGCTTAAGCCGCAATTAGACTATTGAAGAGCCCTGCAATATTTCTGCAATGGTAGTGTGTAAAATATTCATTGCAGAAAAGTTTGGCAACTAACTCATTTTAAAACATTGCAATATTTTGCAATGAGTTCATTGCCAAACTTTTCTGCAATGAATATTTTACACACTACCATTACACGACTATTGCAGCTTCAGCAGCTTCAACAGCTTCAACAACTCAATAAGAAATAAGTTAAGCCAGAAGACAACAAACAAACACATGAATTAAAAATCATATTTCATTAATTACTGTAAAGCTTATATTTAACAAGCTGTAATAAAAAATTATGACTCCGCATTAAAACAAAATTCAAGTTCTCAAGTTCAGACCACAGTGGTTAAAAATAAAACTTTTTATAAGTTTTCAAAAAAAAAAATTGTTAGGTTTTACGTTTCTTACTCGCGTCAAAGTAAATAGTAAGTAATAAGAAAAATAACTTTTTTGTTTAGCACGTTTTAATACGGTTTGAATATTACGATTATTTTCTGCGTATTCTATGATTGAGCGGTATGATTAAACTTAAGGTGCGATTAGAATGCAAGAAATAATAATGTTGGTTAGTTTTATTATTAGACTAAGATGTTTTTTTTTATGTGAACTGTTTTGACAGATGATTGATTCTGTAGATGAGTCGGTTAAACTCGGAAAGTCCATGCAGCGTTTTGAGATTAATTTTGAAACAATCTATGTTTACAATGTGAGCTGGAAGACTGTTGTTTTGAATATTAAGAAGTTATAACGAAACACTTTTGTATATACCTATCTGCACATCTATTCAAAAATTATTTTTGTAGGGATTGAGATAAACCATGGATCGTTTTATATACAATCATGAATAACTTTGAAAATTAGAATAGTTTGCACTCTGTGCTAGATAGAATAGGGGTGGACTAAGTCGAAGTGATATGAAAATCTCGCACAGCAGTCTCAAAGTTTTTTGATATACTTAACAATATATATTCAAACAATAAACTCAAAGAATAGACATAGGAAAACATATATGTCAACCGTATTCATTTGGTACTGCTGGATGAGAATAAGAAGAAGGAATTAACTCGATTCCCAAATAATCAACCAAGATTGAATTATTATTTTGGAATAATGTTTTTGAAGTTGGTATGAGTTTCTAATTTTTGTAACGATTTAATACATTTTTAACACACTAATAATTGAAATAAATATATAGAAAAGCCGGCTCTTTACCTAATCGAATCTTAACCGAGAAGATCTCTTTTAAAAAACTATATAAAACTATATCAAAACAAATCAATGTTAAATGTTAAATATAGATAGAGAATTAAGAAGCAAATTTCCTAACTTATTAGCAAATTACAGTGGCGCGCAATATTTAGTGGATACACTCAAAGAATTCTGTTATTAAATACTATCAAAATAGCCATTAGATTAATAATTTGGTGATTATTATACAGCTAATCACAACTTGTGATTATTTTCACTAATTTCGTAATTACAGGCATTATTAAACTAATATTATTTGTTCGTAATATTTACTAACAAAAAAAATTTAAATTTTAAATCTAAAAACGATAGCTTTTATATTTATAAAAATTCTTATTGAATTAATTACATAATGGATTACATTCATATTAGGTATCCATTGGATAAATGACATATATTATTAGAATAATAAAGTTGTTTTTAAAATAATATTATGTTATCAGATTAATAATACAATCTAATTAAATTAATAAAAGGTTCTTATTAAATTAATAATAAGTTGCTATTAAATAATAATAGAACTTATTAAATTAATAATAAGATGTTATTAAATTAATAATGGAACTTATTAAATTAATAATGGAAATTATTTAATTTAAATAAAAGAGAACATAAATTTTTTATTAATTAATTTTAATTAATTTTATTAATTTTATTTATTTCATTTATTTTCATTTAATTTTAAAGTATTTATATTTCACAGCTTTAATTTTAAAATAATTCATAATTTTGTTTTAAAGTATTTTTAAATTTATATGTGACAAAAATTAAAAGAAAAAAAGGAGTCTATGTTCGTATATAAAATAAAAAATATAGTAAAATATATTATATTTTACTATATTTTTTATTATTAATTAATTAAAAAATAAATTTACATAGTTAAACTAATAATATATATTATTGATTTTAATTTAACAAATCAACCAACAAATTGATCGAATAATGTGTGCTATTTCTTTTTCGCCTTTCAATGTATAAAAATACTTTTGTATAAAATTCCAAAATTGGTTGCTGATTGCGGATATTTTAAGTTGTATAAATAAAATATTTTGAAGCACACATCAACTGCTTTCCATGATGTATAAAACTTCATACCGTACATTATCAAAACATACTAGTATTGGCTTAGTTCTAGATCCAGTAATTAACAAAAGAAGCTGAATTGGTAATTTTTGATCCAAATACTTTTGTAACATCTCTTCAACATTTTGAAAAGTTTCACCTATAATGGCCAAACTGTTTTGAGAATCTCGAATCTCAAGTTTTGTTGGTTGGACGAAGAATCCTGTGCAGTAAATACATAGTTGATAGCAGAATACCATCTAAATAATATAAAACAGAAAAATAATTATATTATTACAGACTCTAACATTGAATAGGTTTAATTGTTTTTACTCAAAAAAAGTCGGACAAGTGCGAATAAAATTCGCTCGCCAAGGGTTCCGTGAATGTAAAAGAACACATTATCAAAAATAAATGACATAAAGTTGTGTTGTAAAGTCTTTATATCGCCAGACTATGGACGAATAACAGAATAAATATTTAAGCGTGGACGTCAATAGTAAATGTCAATCACATCTATATACATTGATCAAAAATGACACAAAAATTGTTACTTATACCGCATTTACTCTGACATAGCAAACTAGTAGATAGTATATTAATTTGCATCTTGTCATATTTAATATGAGTTTACAGCGTAGATATCAAAATAAATCTTTTATAACATAAACATATTTTAATTTAGTTTAGTTTAAATTGCTATCTGTCAAACTTTTAAAAAAGCAATAAAAATATGATAACTAGACCATTCCTCAAGTTCTTTCTCTGATTGTTGAAAAATATTTGACGGAGAAAAGAAATTTGATAATCTAAAATTTTTAGGAACAGGAAACGGTGTGGAAATCAAAAATTTTTATTTGCAATGGTGTTTACGTCAATATTAATTTGAAAATAATTTACTAGACAGTAAAACTAGATCTCAAATTAGTTGCAAGCTCTTAAAATAAAAAATGTTTATAGCACTGATTTGTATTACATCTACTAATTTGCTATGTCGCTGTAAATGCGGTATTAAGGTTAAATATTATCCAAAGCTGTTTATGTTAACTAAAGAAAGATTTAGCCAGTTTTTTAATGGTTTAAATTGAGAATATTTTTTCTATAAATCAGAGTCAAAGTTTAAGGTAGTGGTGGTATACATATACTTAAAATAAAACTTTTTTAACAATAACTAAAAAACTGTGGATCGCAAAATTCTAAAAAAAATTGCAATGTTTCTTAAATTTGGTGTTCTTTCAAATGACATCCCACTCGCTTGGGTCAAAAAAGTTTTTTTTACCCCCCTTACACCCATCCCTTAAACACACAGAAATATAATTATTTGAGAGTTCGCTATAATTTTCGTTCAAAATATAGCAAACTTCCTGTCTCTGTGAATTTTTTCAATTTATTCTCTGTGAATTTTTTCACCAATAGTGTTTCGTATAAAAAACGGAACCCTAAAAATTACAAATGACATCTCTAAAAACAACTTTTTAACTTACAGTCGGATATTCAAATACATCAGAAAACAGAAACAGAATATCATACAAATTTGACAGCAAAAAATTCTGTTGCTGTAAAATTTGAATGGAATTCTGTTTCTGTTGTATGTGATTTTCAAGTTTTTGGAGCCAAAAAAAACAATTTTAAAAAACTTACTTTCTGTCATATATTCTCTGTATTGCGAAGCTTTTCAACAATCTCTCTTAACTTTTCATCTTTAATTTGTTCTTAAAAAATGGGCTGAGTTTTCTAAATAAATGTTGGTAATTTACAGCCAAAATCGCTGGCTTTCAATGTTTACACTTAAAAATAAATGTCTATCTGAAAATTTTAAAAGGAATATTATTATAATTAAAATGTTATTGAAATATACTAATATTGAATTATTAATTACCAGTTTATAACTAAGCGGTAATTTAAATTGCTTCCATTAGGTTAAAATTTCCGAAGTTGATTTTAATTTTTAAATGTCGCTGAGTCTCAGTTGTTTAGTCCTGTCTCAAGCAGACTCAATTTCAGCCCAACTACTCTGTTCATCGATCAAAATTTTTACATGTTCTGATGAATCTGCTTCAGGAACTGAAAAACCAATTTTTTTTAACACGGAATAGACAGCACAAAAATTTACAAAGTTTCATATTCCAAACGTATGAATTCGTTTACTTGCCAACTATTTGTTTTTGTTTTAAATCAAATTTCTTATTGTTTAATAAAAGAATCTTACTTCTTCAATTTTCTTAACAACACTTTTAACTTTTCACAAAACTTTTAAATATTTTTTAAAGTTGTCTATTTAGCGTCTGTATATAAACTGTGATTCTTACCAAGATTTTATTAATCGTTATTAAAAATAATAATCTAAAGTTAGATTAATGTATACTATTATTAATCTAATAACCTACGTTTTGAAAGTAAAAACATCGATGATTAATCAAATAAAATGGTTATTAAAATTAACTACAAAAACAATAATTTATGTTTTTATTTTAATAGCTCTACGTTAATCACATGATTTTTTTTTTTACTGTCCAAATTCATTATTTTAATAAAAATTGGTTATTAGTTTAATCAATCGTTGTGATTTTTTTAATAATATTGACCGTATTTTTATTTTAATAAACATTTTTATGAAAATAATAACAAAAAGTTTTAATCGAACGAATGTGGCAATTACTTTAATAAAAATCGTTATTAGATTGATAAAATAACTTATTACACATTTTTAAAACGGGCGGTTATTAAATTTACTAACAAAATTCTCTGAGTGTATATGGACAAATGACGATTTCTGACATGTTGTCGATTTAGCAAGTTTTATATATTAATCGTCTTATTTTAACTAATTTTGTTTACATGGATAAAATGGATACGTGGACAAATGGAATTACATGGATAAAATGCATTAATTAGTTTTTTATTAATATAATAGAACAACTGAGCTACGCTCATCTATGGTAATTTACATTAGTTAGTCCCATTTACATTATTTTATTAAGTATGCTTTTGATTATAAGATCAAATCTAGGGGCTTCATTCTTTTAAGCCTTCTGTCAGCAACGGGCACATCCATTGGCAGGCATATTTCAATTTTTTCATGTATGCGAATTCGAGTGGTGTGTTTAATTGCACATTTTTTTATTTCATCCTTCACGAACTTTATCTTTAGGTCCCTATGGAGTTCTTCATTTCTGATGTAACACTGAGCATTAACACTGCAACGCAGGACTTTGTTTTGGAACGACTGGATAATTTTCGCGTTCGTTTTCATAGTACAGTCCCATAGTTGGATACCATACGTCCACACTGGTTTCAATATTTGAATTTTGTTTTGAATAGATAGTACTTTCTTCCAAGTAACCAGTACATCTTTTCAAATTTCAAATTCAGTTCTTCTTTTTTCTTTTTAACATCTTCCTTCCATCTCAGTTAAGCATCCAGTGTCATACCTAGATATTTTGCTGCGTTTGCATAAGCAACTTGTGTGGAGTTGATTTTCATAGGTATTTGGCTTACCTTTTGGTTAGTGAAGTTAACATGAGAGGATTTTGTTTCATTTAGCTTAATTCGCCATCGTTTTGTCCAGTTGTGGATTATATTAGTAGCTAATTGTAGTTTGCTAGTTGCTTCTTCTACGGTTTTTCTGGTGGTCAAAATTGCGGCATCATCTGCAAAGGTTGCAATAGTTGTTTTGCTTAGGCCAGGCAAATCTCTTGTATATAGCAGGTATAGTACCGGGCTTAGGACGCTACCTTGCGGAACTCCTGCATCAATCTTTTTCAATGAGGAATAACTATCATCATATTTGACTCTGAAGTGGCGGTCATCCAAATAAGAGCTCAAAATTTCATAAAACTGTTTGGGCAGATTTCTATGCTATTTATACTTTAAACCAAGGTGCCAAACTTTATCAAAAGCTTGAGCGACATATAACCGGCAGGCTGGGATTAAAGATGCTGGGTGATTGTACATAGCCTCCGAACATCGGAAGACAAGAGATTGTCCATGAAGTTAAAGTTAAATGGGACATTGAAACGTCTACAACTATGTTTTTCACCCAACCGAATATCTGAAAATAGCCCACCGGAAATATAACAAATATCGGGATGCGTTTTAGTGTAGCCACAGGCAGTCATTCCACGACTTTTGCTCAGACTGGGGGTGGGGTTTGGCTACACGCATCTCGATGTAAGGGACTGCCATAAATAAAATAATGCAACAAAACCACGACGGTTAAGAAAACAAAAATTGGAAGGCAATTCATTTCATACAGGTCAAGTGCACGTTGGGGGGGGAGGGGGAGATGGGAAGGGAACCCAGAGGTTTGACGAACCTCATCTCACACCATGAGACTTGAAAATTAAAACATATTTAATTTATAAATTTACAACAATAAACAAAAAAAAACCATATAAACATTAATTTACCTTAACTTAATTCTACAAAACAAACATAAAAAATAAACTCATACCTACAGTTGCTTCTTCATGGATGAGATGCAATCATACCTTTTTGAAGGTCCTCAAATAGATCCTCTAATGGCCGATTTAAATAAAACAGACACAACTTTTTTTATCTCCTTATATTTTACAGTACGGTGTTACAAATTTTTAAAGTGTACCAAAGTGTGTACAAGAATCTTGTACAAATAAGCAAAGCTTTCCTTTATCGTTTATAATTTATTATTATAGTTTGTTTCTTTTGTTTTTGTTTTGTTTCCAACTATTTACTAGTCTTAATAGTTCTGAAGTATTATAATACTTACATATTAGCTATAACTCATATATATATTAAAATTTGCTTTTGTTTTTATTATACAATACTAAGTTTTCAATAAGTTACACAAAACAGTACAACTTTACACCAAATAGTACATAAAACTTAAAATTCTCACTCGATGCCTTGTAATACAAAAGAGGTACACAAAAATTTAAACCGCTCACTTCACGACTTATAAAACCTAACCGTAAACTGTACTACTACACTACACGTTAACTTGTGCCAACACCAAAACAAAACAAAATACCGAATTCAAACGGAACATCTGTCCATTTCAGAATTCAGAACTCGACTCCCTATTAAACCAATAAATTTTCATTCCATTAGTAAAAAATATTGTTGGAAAATTTTTGCCAATTAATTAAAAACAAAAATATAATAAAATTTGTAATTTGATTGGTTTTCAAATTACAATCAAATAAAATTCAATTTACTTACACACCAAGGTTAATGAAACTTAATATCGACACATTAATTAGTTTAACGTAATTCATGTGTCGTCAATTAGTTCATTTACCTTAGTTTTGTGTAATAAAATTGCAATGTAATACAATGCAAATATTTCCATCAAATTTTATTGTTTGTAAAATATCAACCAGTTTTTATTAAACAAATAGATTTTAGATAAATTTTGAAGACGGTTTTTTATAATTTTGAAATGAAATCCAATTAAGAGAGTGGGGAAATGTGACGAATGGAAAGAAGATGGATAGGAAAGATTTTCCATCCGGCACAATCGTGGGGACGTACCACACGACCTGAAAGATAAGAGCTCTCATATGGCCCGGGCATTTTAATAACACCAACAGAAAGTGAAGTCTTCCATAGATAAAAATTCGATTTGAACGATATTCGAAAGATAATGTGCGTGTAAGTAGTTAACATTATAGAATTTGGCACTTAAAAATTTGGAAACAATTGAAACGCAAAAAAAATAAATATGAATGTGACCGACTTAGGCCAAATTAAGAGCCGCGAAATTAAATTTTAAATATAAAAACGATTGTGAAATTGTTGGAAAGGAAAACGAAAAAATTTTTTTGAAATATAGTAAACAACAAAAGAAGAAAAATAGGAAAGAAAAATGATTAACACGACCACCCAGGTCGCCACTCCTTGTACGTTGGTACGTTTGTACACCCAGGTCGCCACTCCTTGTACGTTTTCACGACTACAGAGATTATCAAATGATTATTTCTCGAAGAAAATTGTATTTTCGACACCTTATGTGCAAAGCTGTCTGATGAAAAGCGTTGTTTTAAAAACATGAGCCGTAATAAACAATACTGAGCTCGTTCAATTTTATTCGAATATAACCCTGCAATTTTCTTTAATCGAATCCGATTGCTCAATATTTTATAGCAACAGAAACGGATTTTGTTATTTGGAAAATGTTTCTTTCGAAAATTAGTTGCATGTACTTTTTGGGAATGCCATGGAAAGAAAGATGGGCGTTTCAAAACATTTGTTATTAGGGTTTTGGCATGTGGATCATCAAGCCCAACAGATGATTCTAATTGGTGGCGCTTTTTCATAGTGGAATTCTCGGAAAATAAAACATCAAACTCATTAGTGGAATTACGAGAGATTTCGTTTGGCTCTTGCAAGGTTAATTGATTTAAAGAGCTAGCATTACTGATGCTCGTAGGGCTGGAATAGTTTATCACTGGTTGGAAGAACGAAATCACGTTAGATTCTTGACAGCAGATTTTCTCGCTCGTCTGTGAAACACTTGGTATTTCAGTTATGACTAATTCTGATGTAGAACAGAGAGAGAAGCGGGTGACTTTATCTATGGCGGAACCATTTGGGATATTATTATCATACGGGCTAGCTACACCTGCCGTATTCCGGACAGGTCTGGCAGTTTCATCTACTGACTGAGATTTGTTCAGCACTTTGTTTTGGGTTGGGATTGTGACGACTTGGTTTCCTAGGAAGCTTGTTTGAAGAAGAGCTTCTTGTAAACCATTTGACAACATGTCACACCACTCTAGCAACGAGCAAGCTTTGGATCCAGTGAAACTTTTTATACGATTTAACCGTCCTCGGATATGCCAAACACGCGAAGTTGCAATCTCTAACGTATTAATTTTGATGTCATCACTCAACGTGACAGTATCTTTCAGCACACGCGTAAGAGTAGCAAGTTTGGAAGCACAAAGACTAAACTCTTCCTCTGGACACTCTGAGGCTTTTAAATGTATTTCACTTGGAGGAGCTAAACTTCCATCTGATTCTTTAGACAGACAATCGGTGAGATTTTTAATTTCTTCAATAATTGTGTGACCAGGGATACACCGGACCTCACACTCAACCTGCAATTCATCCACCATCAAGTGCTCGGGGATTACTCTCAGCATTTTGACTGTTGCAATGTGATCTTGTAAGATTTGTAAAGTTGATACGTGTTTTTACAAAAAAAATTTAAATGTTACTATTCTAAAAGATTAGCACACAAGTTATAAGAATTAGCTAGTATGAATAAATGAAACAAAAAAAAACTAATACTCAAATAGAAACAAAACTTATACGAATCTTTAATAATTTAAAAACTAACATAACATTACTCTAAGTAATCTGAATACAACATATTTACTACATAAAAATTCCAAATTTTCAATTATAACTGCATATCTAAAAAAAACATATGTAAAATATAAAATTAAATATAAAATTTAATGTAGTCGACTCAAATTCATAAAATTATTTTTGTTTACATAACAAAAGTTACCTTGAACTTAATATATAATTATTAAAAGTATAAAAAAATTTAACTTTCAAAACTATTTCCTAAAAGATTAAATTTCATCAAACTAAAAATTAAAACTAAATAGTCATCAAATTGCACAATTGATTGTACATACTAAACATACTAAAATCTTTAAATTTAATGAACTTCTTGAAAACCCAATATGAATTACACATAATAACAAATAATAAACATATAATGGATGAAAAATTATTTTTCCACAATACGGTAAACATAAAATTATACTTTAAATAGATTTTAAATTTATATATTTAATAAGAAGAAAATTCGATTTGATTTTATATTATACAGTAAATAGGCACGAGATAGTTATCTTAATATAAATAGGTTTATTGCTAATTGAATTAATCTCTTAACCTAAACAAAACAATACATTACAATTACCTAGGAACAGTAAAATTAACTCCAAAAAATTACCTCAGATTGACTTAACAAATACGCAAAATAATCCATACACTATATTAACAACAATAACTAAACAAAACAACAATAACAATACTATCAGCAATATATTTATAAATTTAACATAACATAATACATTAGATAAATTTTTTTATATTAACGAATTTATTTTAATTAATTATATTAAAAATTGAGATTTGATTTTATAGAAAATAGGTGTGAGGTAAGATTGACAAATTCTGGGTATATAAGGAAAGGATGAGGGTGGGCTTTGGTAGAACCGATATTTATCAAGATATTAGAAAACGCAAAAACTTTGAGTTGCCCAGAAGGATGATTTCATGACTAACACCAATGATCAAACACTAATGCGGACAAGTTTGGTGCGCTGAAAACACCATTCACAACAAACAAAATTATTGGTTTGGGGCGGATAGTAAAAGTTGTTGAGAAACGAATGTACTACAACTAACACTACAGATCATAACACTGAAAGTGGACAAAGTAAGTGCGCGTAGGTACAAACAAATTACAACATAATGTGACTGGAGAACTCTGTCCGAACTGACACTACCGATCAAAACACCGAAGTGGACAAAGTAAGTGCGCGAAAAGTGATCTTCATCACACAGTAAAAGCCTTCAATAAATACCGTACAGTTGTGTTGACACACCTAATCAATCAGTTCTGAGATATCGTAGTGTCACACACACTGCAAACGAACGATAAATGTAGCCCAACAAACATTATGTATTCACGCGACGGATAACACAATGCGATGCTACACTAGAATGTAAAACCAAACAATAATGTTCTACCGGAATTTACGACTACCCAACATCACGAAGTCTACAATATATGGAATTCATGATGCGAAGTCACTTATTACAAACCTGTTTAAAAATGAATTGCTTAGAAAAACTTGAAAATTTTTAAATGGGGATAAACTAAGATTGCACAAACTCTCATGCAAAACGATACATAAATATTAAAATTACAGAAGCCAATTAAATTGGCCTATAATGAGCCATTGCTTTGGGCGCCAGCTATAACCGGCAGGCTGGGATTAAAGATGCTGGGTGATTGTACATAGCCTCCGAACATCGGAAGACAAGAGATTGTCCATGAAGTTAAAGTTAAATGGGACATTGAAACGTCTACAACTATGTTTTTCACCCAACCGAATATCTGAAAATAGCCCACCGGAAATATAACAAATATCGGGATGCGTTTTAGTGTAGCCACAGGCAGTCATTCCACGACTTTTGCTCAGACTGGGGGTGGGGTTTGGCTACACGCATCTCGATGTAAGGGACTGCCATAAATAAAATAATGCAACAAAACCACGACGGTTAAGAAAACAAAAATTGGAAGGCAATTCATTTCATACAGGTCAAGTGCACGTTGGGGGGGAGGGGGAGATGGGAAGGGAACCCAGAGGTTTGACGAACCTCATCTCACACCATGAGACTTGAAAATTAAAACATATTTAATTTATAAATTTACAACAATAAACAAAAAAAAACCAGATAAACATTAATTTACCTTAACTTAATTCTACAAAACAAACATAAAAAATAAACTCATACCTACAGTTGCTTCTTCATGGATGAGATGCAATCATACCTTTTTGAAGGTCCTCAAATAGATCCTCTAATGGCCGATTTAAATAAAACAGACACAACTTTTTTTATCTCCTTATATTTTACAGTACGGTGTTACAAATTTTTAAAGTGTACCAAAGTGTGTACAAGAATCTTGTACAAATAAGCAAAGCTTTCCTTTATCGTTTATAATTTATTATTATAGTTTGTTTCTTTTGTTTTTGTTTTGTTTCCAACTATTTACTAGTCTTAATAGTTCTGAAGTATTATAATACTTACATATTAGCTATAACTCATATATATTAAAATTTGCTTTTGTTTTTATTATACAATACTAAGTTTTCAATAAGTTACACAAAACAGTACAACTTTACACCAAATAGTACATAAAACTTAAAATTCTCACTCGATGCCTTGTAATACAAAAGAGGTACACAAAAATTTAAACCGCTCACTTCACGACTTATAAAACCTAACCGTAAACTGTACTACTACACTACACGTTAACTTGTGCCAACACCAAAACAAAACAAAATACCGAATTCAAACGGAACATCTGTCCATTTCAGAATTCAGAACTCGACTCCCTATTAAACCAATAAATTTTCATTCCATTAGTAAAAAATATTGTTGGAAAATTTTTGCCAATTAATTAAAAACAAAAATATAATGAAATTTGTAATTTGGTTGGTTTTCAAATTACAATCAAATAAAATTCAATTTACTTACACACCAAGGTTAATGAAACTTAATATCGACACATTAATTAGTTTAACGTAATTCATGTGTCGTCAATTAGTTCATTTACCTTAGTTTTGTGTAATAAAATTGCAATGTAATACAATGCAAATATTTCCATCAAATTTTATTGTTTGTAAAATATCAACCAGTTTTTATTAAACAAATAGATTTTAGATAAATTTTGAAGACGGTTTTTTATAATTTTGAAATGAAATCCAATTAAGAGAGTGGGGAAATGTGACGAATGGAAAGAAGATGGATAGGAAAGATTTTCCATCCGGCACAGACATCAACAAAAACTGCGAAGCATACCATTTTGGCTTCCATCGTTCCTTCAATAATATTCGTGATTCTGTGCACTTGTTCGATAGTAGAGTGGTTTTCTCTGAAACCAAACTTATGCGCAGGTATATGAGGTTTCTATTTTCTATTACTGGCTTAAGTCTTTTAAGAAAAAGTTTTTCAAAAAGTTTCGATATCGTTGGGAGTAATGATATCGATAGTAATACCTGTAAAACAGTGTAAGAACTCCAACCACTCTTCTATGATGCAGCGAATCAATACCCGATGTTAACATTGGATCATAAATTAATTTCAAAGCACGCCTGTGAACTCTGGCGACAAAATTTAAAGAGGTTTCTGGTGCTGCAGCCCATGAATGTGAGTCGAACTCGAGGATCGGTCGTATATATGCGTTATAGATTGTAGTAATTTCCGATGGAGAGAAAAAGCTTTTACAGCGCCGTAGGAAGCCAAGTCGTTGGGATACCAATTTTGCGAAGGAAAGAATATGATCGTGCCATTTCAGTTTGTGATTGATATTAGTACCCAATAGTTTAAGTGTAGGTGAGTTTAATAATGGTTGCCTGGAAAACTTTACATTGCCGTTATATAGTGAGGTTTTATGGGACATAACGCACGACTTCGTCTTCATAGAATTAAATATCACAAGATTCCGTTTACCCCAGTCCAGTATTAATTCAAGATCTAAATCCAAGGATTCAACCATTTTTCTATGTTGGCAGTTAAAAGATAAACTAGATGGCTATTTTTTAAAAGAATAGGAGTGGAAGATAGTACTATCGTCGGCAAAGCTATATATTGGATTTATGGTGATAGATAATAAATTGTTAATAAGGATCGGAAAAAGGGTTGTTGATAGGACCGAACACCGGCTTGAATTGGGAATTTAGACGACATAGCTCCATCCAGCACTACTCTGATAGATCTCTGGGATAGAAAATCTTCCAACCAACATATCAAGTACAGACTCCAAATGAAATTAATTTGTTGTTAAGGGTCCGATGCCAAACTCTGTCAAACGCTTTTGATATGTTTAGAGAAATGATATGAGACTCCCAAAGTCATGAATTGCTCTACCCCATTTCTCTGGGAGGACTGAAATGACCGTGACCGAGGTCACCAGTAGACCGTGTTTTACGAAAGCCATACTGGCGGTCATGGAGAAGATTGTTATTTTCAAGATATGCCATTAGTTTGTAATTGATAAATTTTTTCCATGACTTTAGCAAGTATCGAGGTTATTGCAATGGGACGATAGTTTGATGGGTCAGACTTCTTGCCCTTTTTCGAGACTGGTTGAACATTAGTCAGTTTCCACATTGATGGATAAAGACCAGACAATATAAAAAGTTGTTAGAAAAATAATACATTTTTATTAAATCTACAAATTTAATAATTATTTAATTAATAACCAACTTGGAGAACCTTGGAGAACCTTGAACAACCAATTCCATAATATATATTTTTTACATTTATGTAAATTATATATTTAGCCATGTCTAAAGACCAGAGCTTAGGGATAAATGAAAGAGATTAATTAGTGGAATACACCAGGGTATCAGCGCAACGTTTTAGTACAATAGGTGGTAAAACCGTCCGGACCAGCAGATTTGCTAAGGTTCGGATTAAGCAGTGTTGACCGCACAATTCTTGGACGAAAGTAAATTTTGTTCATTGATGATTGGACAGGTGGAATGGTCGGCGGATTTATACCGGCATCATTAACCACAGGGTTTGCAGCAAAATTTGCAGCAAAGAGATCTGCCTTCGCTATGGTTTCAATTATAGGGTTGCCATGCTTATCAATCAATGGTGGAATAGAAGATTTGATAAAGTTGCCAACCTCTCGGATAAAATTCCAGTATGACCGGCTGCCTATAGTGGCACGTAAAATTTTTCGCTTAGCATTGGAGTTCAAAAGAAATTTAGCCTTTTTAAATATACTATGTCAGTTGTTTCTAGCCCTGATATAAAAAGATCTACTACTGGGAGATTTATCGCTCTGGTATTTGTCAAGTGCTAACATTTTGTTAATTTTAGCTATATAATATTCGTCAGAAAACCAGAATTTGGATTTATTTCTACTTTTCACAATACTGGTTGGTATAAAAATGTTCATTCCCAGTAAAATAATGAATGTGATCAATGCAGTAGCTTGTTTAGATATTTTTATCCTGCAAAAATAGCCGCCAGTCGATTTTATTGTAGAATTTATTGAGGTTCTGCCAATTACATCTATTGTAATGCCAGACCTTACGAGGAGGAGACAATTTTGGACTTGGAGCTTGAGAACTTATTTCAATATAGGCCGAAACTACACAATATCTGATTTGCCAAGAGGAGCATCGACTGAGCAGGTATATTTAGCAGAATTAGTTGTCATGAAAAGATCAAGTAGGTTAGAAGAATGGCAATATTTGGAATATGGGTGGGTCTTTCTACTAACTTGGAATTAGCAAAAACTTTAGCATATTGACCTTCCAAAGATGTTTGAGAAACGTAGTCAATTTTTGTGGTGGACGTTGAAATCACCATGCTAAGATAATTTCTGCATTAGGCGCGGTGATGAAAATGTCATCGATTGTGTCTGTAATATAATTAAATGCCTCCAAGGTTTGGTTATGGTGGTAGTTAGGACTGCGGTATAAATAGATGTCATGTTTGTTTACGACAACTTTGAGCAGAATTCAGAATTCAGAAATACTACTTGTTTCATACTGGAGGAGCCTTGCATATTTAACATCATTGCGTACATATATGTCATAACACCACGGTGTTCAAAAAATGAGATGGTATTGAATGCTAAGAAAGTTTTTTGAAAGACCCTGAATGTTAGTAGAATCGATTACGAAATTTGGCAAAGAAGTAGGCATTATGTATTGAAAATTAATGATTTATGGAAAAAAATTAAAAGTTTAAAACCAAAGCCAGAAGGAACAGATAGAATAACACAATAAAAATCACGAAGATAAAATTGACATAGGCCATAAAAAATTTCGCGGTCATGTGAGTTCACACTATCCCACCGGCGATGATAGACACTAAACATAAGATAGAAATTTAAAATTGTAAGTTGTTTATTAATTGAGTTGCATTGTAATTGGATTAGACATTAAATTAATTAAATTAAATTTGAGTCAATAAAATTGAAAAAAAATCTGAAAATCTGCTTTGTATATTATGAAATATGAGAATTGTCAAATTGTGTGTTGTTGGTATGAGTATATAACAGAAGGAGATGGATCAAAGGAGTACCGTTAACAATTATACTTTTATATGAATTATTTAATTAGAGGTTTTATTCAAAATATTTTGTGATTTAAATTTAAACTTTAGCACAAACACTGATATTAAAATGTAAAACACTATTAACACAGAACTAAACAAACTATTAAATACAACATATGGTTGTATTCACGTCAAATAAAATGTATTTAGTACAACAAAAGGTTGTACTCGTCAAGAGGTAGAATTATAAAAACGAATAAAATAAATTAAAATAATAATGAACAACCGACCGGTACGGATTGAGAAGAGCAACTTCACCTATTGTCTAATGAAAATATTCCTATAAAAAAATTATCATTATTCAATGGGTCAAATTGTTTTGATTGTATTAAAATTATTTTCAAATTATAATCACAATGGATTTGATACGTTTTGTTCAAAAATCAAATTTTAAGTTAAATTCTCTTATTTCTTTTAGTTGAATTTGGTTGATTGAATGGAATCATCAGGGTTTTTTTAAATCAGAAATTTGATGAAATTTGATTTGTGAAATAATAATAAATTTCCTATTTAAACTTTGATTTTTATTTTGCATAGATATATAGATGTGTTCATTTTTTGTCCTAGGACAAAAAATGATAGTTTTTGGAACTGCTACCATGACAACTATAGATGCAATACACAAATGACATATATTTTGTAAAATGTACCCAAACAAAAGGTGCAATTTTTTGTCCGGTTGGAGAAAAATAAAATTTAAAACTTTCCCAGCAAAGTGTATGTGCTCGTTTAATTTGAAATTAAATTATTTGAATTAAAATGGCAAGCGCTTATTATGAAATAATAAAAGTTTTCAATTTAAACTACCTTAATTTTGCAATTAAATTAAAGCAAGTTTTTAGAACCAAAATTGTTTTATAATTTAGAGCTAAGTAGGGTCCCTTTTGCATAAAATCTATAAAGAAAAACTTCTGAAGTAAAAACCTTTAGAAAAAATACTTTATTGAGCAAAGTGATGAGGGATTGTTTTCAACAGACAGAATCGATCATGCAGTTGTTTGTTTTAAACTTAAAACAATGATACTTGATTTTGAAGTAGCCTTGGTATGAAACACATTGTTAAAATTCGCACACGCCAAATACATTCGGAACACACCCCTATATATCAAAACGGAAACCTATTTTCGAACTGCACGAATTAATTATTAAAGTATTATAAAAGATTATGGCATATTTTCTGAAGAAGTTGAAGAATTTATAAAAACATTCCCCCCCAATTAATCAAAAACAGTTTTCAAAAATGTCATCACCCCTCGCTTATGATAGTAACAACAAATTTGAAGTCGATAAGTTTTTGATAGAAAAATGTTTGAGGAATAGAAATATGACCTAAGATCACGGAAACGCCAACCATAACAACTAGAAAAGTAATATTATACAATTAATATGAAATCAATATTTGTCGTAATGTTCCAGTAACAGATTTGCACAAATGCGTGCTATTTAACATTTTGTAAAACTGTTTCCTTTGCTTCACTGATTGAATTTCTGTTTCAGTTTAAATCAACTGTAGTCACGCAAATCAATTTATTATTTAAATAAAAAATCGAACACATTATTTGTTGTGGAAAAATATTTCAATTAAGACAACAAGGAGTTGACATGATTGTTGAGTGAGTTTAATAGTTGAATATTTTGAAATATAGCAATAGTAAATTGGTTCTTAACAAAACGTTTTTTTGGAGGTTTAGGCCTAATTAGTTTTGACATAAATCTTTAATTCCATTATTAAAAAATAGTTAGCTGTTTTTAATAACAACTGGCTAACTAATAAAACAAACTAATTTAATTTTGCTTATCAGTGTTTTTAAGGAAGACATCTTTTAATGTGTTAACCTTTATCTATTAAAGCTATTAAAAGTTTTAATTTTGTTTGTCTTAAACATATCGACGTTTTACAGCTGCTAATAGAGTGGTTGGAGATATGTTTAACGATATTCGTTTTCTTGTGAAATAACAGTATGATGAAGAAGAGTTTATGATAGAAGTCAATGATTCCTTGATTTATTGGTTGTGTGCTTGTCGCTTGAGTAATTTGTAGGCTATATTAAGTTTATTTTCGATCGGTATTTTGTCTATTTCGTTGTGAGCTTACAAGAAACACGCAAATCTTGTTTGTACAAAATTATTAAATTTTTTAATTTACCCACTATATTTGACTAATGTGCATCTCTATTACACAAACAGAAAAATTTCGAACAATAACTCGAACAACAACAAACATTTTGCACGCAGCTTTTAAGCAAACAAAAAGAATTAAATAAAAATTCCAAATTTTTTTATAGTAAAAATATACACATAAATTTATAAACCAGTTGGCGGTTAAATGGGGCAAACAGTTTTTCAAAGTTTCTTATTGTTTTATTGGATTAATTTTTTCGCGGGTACACAAACTTTTCAAGGACGAAAATTTAAATTTATATATTTGTGGTTCGTTTTCC
>OY856188.1:180985340-181220340 GCA_963693315.1 Diogma glabrata
TGATTCAGAATACCCTAACTTAAATTCACTTGTTAGCCCATTTATAGATACATGGCAACGTTTTTATAGCTCAAAGGCAATTTAATTTCCGCCATTCTTCCACTTTTATTAAAAACCAGATTTCGTCGTTTGCTTCATTTCACTGAATAAACTTATGTAGGAAATGTAGTCTGTTGGTGCCTTTTACATAACTTATGTATTACAGAAAAAATTTTATGCCAGCTGATGCAGATATGGAAATAAATGGAATATATGAAGAAGTTGGTTCGCAAAACAATAAGCCTAATAATTTCATCAGCAATCAAAATCGACGCCAAGTGCTGTTCAATGAATTGATTGAACAAAATATATTGCCTGAATACATTTTTTAACACAGTAAGTATATTATATCACATTTTTCTAATTCATTAAATGCAACTCACAAATAATAAAATTATAAAAATAATAATTTTATTGCATAAAATTTTTTATGTTTTGCAATTTTTCCTTGTGTTGGTTCCCTTGTGTTTTTCTTTTCATAATCCCAATTTCTCTAGCAGTTTTTCTTTTTTTTTTGCACGCTGCTTTTAAGCTCCGATCCTCTCTATTGAACTAGCAACTACAGTTTCCTTTGTTTGTGTCAATGCTATGCACTGACACGTTACCACACATTCACTATTCGGGGTTGATAAATCTTCTGTTTTGAGGGTCAGGGTCAATTCCAAAAATTTCATCCCTCAGATCCTCAAAATACGCTTTAGTTAAAGTGTTTTCAGGACCCTTAAGGTCATCTCTGGTACTTTTATAAGCTCTTTATAAATTTTTGAGTTTTGCTGTTTAACAACTCCACTGTTGTTGGTTGTGTGTGACAAAACATAAAAAGGTTTGCGTTACTACCAATTCGTTTTGAAAAATTAAATCCTTCAAGACGTTGGACATCGCAAATTTTTATTTCACCACAATTTTAAATTGTGTGAAGTAATTTGCAACCTATTGAGAAAAAAAATCTTACACACCCCAAATTTTGTTTTTTCTTTTGTTTTGGACCCGTTCTCTATCTAAATAGCCAATTAAAAGTTTGGTGTACGTCTGTGTGTGGGTGGGTGGTTGGATGGTTGGGTGCATGACATTCTTGCATAGGATCTTGATGAAACGTTGGCAAATGGTCCTGGTTCACTTGAAAATGAAAAATCTGGATTCATTTCAAATTTGGACAAAATAGCGGGGGGTCTCCTGAACGTTTAAGTTTAAATCTAAAATAACTTCTAATCACGGATTATGATCTTATGGAAACTTCGTATATAAGGTTTTGGTACTGTTTCCAATATTTATACATACCAACTTCCGGTTTGTCACTTCCGGTTAAAAAAGTTTTTTTTTCGCAGGTGATTATCCCATCTCTAGCCTACAATTACCGTTCAATTTTCATGAAACGTTGGAAAAAGCTTTCAAGTAACATGAGAAAGGTTTTATTAGATTTTGGAGTACGTTTGATAAAGGGTTGGGGCCCACCATACAACAGGCGGTTTTCTCCACCATGTTTTTTATGTTTGTTGGGAGCGACATTATAACAGCGAATTTATAACAACGCGAAATCTATAACTACGCGAAATCTATAACATTGGTTATTAAAGCATTTGATGGATATTAGTTCACTATATATCTAGAACAATATGTTTCCAGAGCTGTGAAGTCAGCAATATCTTTTTGGCGTTTTCAAATTCATGTTTTTGCCTGAAATACACACACCAGAAATGTACGCGTTTTTTCCGTCTGCCAAAATCGTTTGCTACTGAAAGAAATTAAATTCACAATTTAAATATTTTGTATTAATTTGTAATATTTTGATAATAAATATAGATCTATTTACTTTTTGTTCATATTTATTTGTTTTCTCGGTTATTATTTTTAAAGACTGAATGCAGTTTTCAATTTTGTTTTATTATGAAATCCTAATGGGACATTTACATCCGGCCTCTATCAGAAATCACACCTGATTTCACTACCAGGGCGTCAGTTTTTGTCGGGATTTCAACAACCTATCTCATCCCTAGTAGTAATTGCCGGACCAGGACCGTATCAGAATCATATCTGATTTTCCAATTAAGGTATGCCCTATTTGTGCTGATCTGAGCTCTATTTCATTTGAATAAATTTCATTTGGTTAAAACTCAATAGAGTGTTATCCATTTTAGATAAACATTGTTCGCAAAATTTCACATATATAGTGTAGTTATCGCTTCTCTGCGTTATGACTACATATAGGTAATTAAAAGTTAGAATATTTTTATAAACTTTTTTTTTCTAATGCATTTTCTAATTTTTCTAATGTTTGTTGGAGCAAGTTCCCTATTCTAAATGATCTGGGCTGATCCGTTTTAGTTGGGCTGCCTGATCCGATTTGGGATAGTTTGAGGCGTTACATTACCGATCAGGACCTGTTCAGTGTGCCTGATACGGTCCCTCTTAGTAGTAGAGAAAGCTATATCCGGTCCAGATCTGACTCCTTACATATTGCTAGTCGGGATGATATGTGATCCAAAAACAAAGGTGGATCTGATTTTGTTGTATCTAAAACTTAAGCGGGTCCAAATCACTTGATTTCATGAAATGCAGCTATTTACATTCACAAGTTATATTACTATATTATAAATTAAACATAATTCCCAATTTAAAATATAGCGAAAATAATAAACGTTTTTTTATATATGTCTTAATGTTTATAAAATGAGGGATAATAATTGCGAGAGCAATTTAATTTTTTTAATTTATTTCCAGTTATTATTTAAGTAAAATATTTTATAAAGGACAAGCAATATTTTCTAACGGCATAGACAATTATTTTAATAATTTTTGTAATTTCTTCCGAGCACATTATAGACTAAGAGCCCGCGATGGCCAGACCTTCGTTAGAAGTCACGTCACTCATTGCCAGATACTTACTATCGTGGTAACCCCCTGTTAGACACCCTTAAACATTATCAATTTGTTAAAGTTTAAGGGTGTCTGGCAGGGGGTTACCACGATAGTAAGTGTCTGGCAATGGGTGACGTGACTTCTAATACTATCCCAAAGAATATATAAAAAAATTACCTTTTATACTTTCACGAACCTTTGGAGGCCCCTTTGTTCCCCGCTCCCTGCCCAAAAACACTATGATCCAAACTTCATATGTCGCTAATCGTTCCTACCTGAGTAGGGGGTATGCGCAGAAAAACTTTCAGCTTTAATAAAATAACGAAGGTCTGGGCGTCGTGGGCTCTCAGTCTATTATGATTATTTGCTTTTCATTATTGGCCAATTTATTTTTTATTGATGAAATTTCAAAAAACTGTTTATAACCAAATAAATCTAGGAGGAAATACAAAATGTATGAAGATAGATGAAAATCGCTATAGCAAATCAAATCTGTCAAAATTAATTACTCTTTTCTTCATTTTGATTTGTTTTTTAATGTTTATGTTTACAGCTACAAATAATTTTAACAAATAATAAGTTAAACATAGTTTAAAATTTAAGATGACTAAAGTTATAGTTGTGCTAATTTTTATCTATAAATGAATAATAATTATTACCAGTGTAATTTAAATTTATTGAGTCATTTTATAAAGAGCAAGCCATATTTTCTAACGGCATGAACAATTATTTAAGTTTTGTAATTTTTCTCTAAGTATATTAATATTATTTGCTATCATTTTTCATTATTTCTCTAAATAATCATATTATTTGCTCGAACAGTTTTCATTTTTAGTAAATCTATTTTCCATTGACGAAGTTTTAAAAACTTTTTTTTTTAAAATTAGAGTCAATATAGAGAGAACGTAAACACCAAAATGTAGGAAGAGAGAAAAGAAATCGTGATGGAAAATCTGTACAAATTAATTTCTGTTTTCTCCATTTTGATTTGTTTTTCAATGTTTATATTAACAGCTACTAATTATTTTATTGAATTATAAATTAAACATAATTTCAAACTTAGAATGGCTAAAGTTGTTTTTGGCTAGATGGCCAAAAATGTTATTCATAGTTGTGCTAGTTTTTATAAAATGAAAGACACAAATTACGAATTTAGTGCGTCATTTAAAGAAATTATTTAAGTGAAATATTTGATAAAGAGCAAACAATATTTTCTAACGGTATAAATAAATATTTAAATTTTGTAATTTTTCTCAAAGTATATTAATATTATTTGCTATCATTTTTCATTATTTCTCTTTACGCATGAAGCGATCAGTTTTTACTAATTTGTAAATTTTCCACTTTTAATCAACTTGTTTGACAGTCTTGCTTGTTTCAGTTCCTGCTATTGACATACAAAATACCGTAAGGTACCCGATACTACTGGCAATAGCAGTTAGAGGCCACTTGCCAAGGTAATATCTTAAGGATGCTGGATGAACTGTATTCAGTCAACGGTGGAACCCTCAATCTTAGTTATGGAGATATTCTTTTATGATGGCACACTATTGCTTACTCGGATATACGGGCCTTCATATAACTCTATATCTAAACTTTAATCATTGAGTATAACCTTATTCCCTTTTATTTTATTTTAAGTGTATTCTATCGTATATCCTATCATGACATGAAATATTGACTTGTGCTATATTTTGTTGTGTAATAGGATTTATTGTTTCTTTTAGATCTCTATCTTACCACAATGTCAGATATTACGAGTGTCGATGTCGCGAAAGGTAGTATTGGAAATTTTGATCATTATTTAATTTCATCAGTTATCAAAACTGATTTACTTAAAACTACAGCTCCCAAACCCCGTAAAACATTTCACTACTCAAAAATGGATAAGAGTGGTCTTCAAAATTTTTTCCATGGTTTCCCTTTCGACCGTCATTGTTTTTACATTGACAATGTAAATGTTTCTGCTCAAAACATTACAGAATCCATCCAATTTGCTATCAATAAATTTGTCCTTTTCTCCATAGTAAAACCCAAACAAAAATACTTGTATTCGAAAGTTGCCAAAACGGCACATTGAAACAAACGTAGATCATTTAATATTTGGATTCATAACAAAACTCCCACTAATCGATCCCAGTATCTAAAGGCCAACAAAATAGCTAACCAGATTATCTCAAACGAAAAGTCTGAAATTGACAGAGCGAAAGCCTCAAAATTTACGTCTATGTCTATTTCTGACAAGAGTTTCTACAGTGCCATTAATTCGTTAAATTTTGGTACAAAATTTTCTATTCCCCCTATTATTGATGGTGATTTAATCGTCAATGATCCCGCAAGAAAAGCTAACTTGTTCGCTGAACGCTTTGCTCTGAACTCCATGTTTTGGAAACTCCTAAGGAAATACCTCAAAGTTAATATGAATGAACTTCACTTCAAACCCAAAATAGTCGCTAAACTTTTAAGGCGGTTACACATCAACAAAGCCTCAGGAATGGACAATATTCCACCCATTATTTTAAAAACCTTTTCCAAAGAACTTGCACCAACTATGACTAAAATATTCTACCAATCCTACAAATCTGGTATATATCCCTCGTGCTGGAAGTTGATAAATGTCCAGCCCGTCCCAAAAAAGGGACCAAAATCCGATATCTCAAATTATAGGCCAATAGCTTTACTATCGGTCCTTTCCAAAGTCTACGAGCATTATTTTAATATACACATTTCAAAATTTCAGGAAGAAAATCATTTAATGTTTGACAGCCAATACGGTTTTCGAAACAAAAGATCAACTACCGATCTATTAAACTATGTAGCGCATTGTTGGAACAGCATACTTGATAAAGGTGGTGAAACATACGTTATCGCTTTAGACATCTCCAAGGCATTCGATCGAGCCTGGCATGCCAACTTAATCAACAAGCTCGTTGCGTATGGTTTTCATCCCCAATGTTGTGAAGCTGATTCAAAATTTTCTATCCAACCGATACGTTTCGGTCTCCTTAGACGGATTTTCTTCTGAGTCTAAACTAATTAACGCTGGTATACCTCAAGGCTCAGTATTGTCCCCAGCCCTATTTTTGATTTATATCAACGAATTGTTGAAAATCACCAGCAACCCAATAAATAGTTTTGCAGATGATAGTACTCTGCACAAGTCGTTCGAGCCCCTTCCTTCAGAAGGTAAAATGCACGAACGAATTAATCCCACCCGGAGAGACGCTGCCATAGACGTGAATAAAGACCTAAAAAAAGTCGCCAATAGGGTGACCAAAACCTGGTCAATTTCAACTCTACCAAAACACAGCTGTTGATTGTTTCCAGATCAAAGACCGAGTTCCTCAAAGAGGTTTTATTCAGTATATATGATGAACCAATAGGTAAATGTAAAAACATTCGTTTATTGGGTGTCACAGTTTCAAATGACCTACTCTGGAACGATCATGTAATGGCGATGGCAAAAAGCGCGTCTAAAAAACTCGGCCTCCTAAATAGATGCAAAAATTTTTTCACTCCATACCAATTGCTCCATGTTTATAAGTCCTATATTCGTTCCTGTATGGAGTACTGCTGTCAAGCTTGGGGTGCTGCTTCTGTTTCCATCTTGGCCCTCTTGGAATCTGTTCAATAGCGGGCTATACGAATTGTGGGTGAACTAGCTTTGACATCAAAACTTGATTCCCCACAACATCGTCGCACTGTTGCTGACCTCGTTGTTTTTTACAAATATTGTCATCAACAGTGCTCAGATGAAATCAGCGGCATCATGCCTCAAACTTATTCTTACCCCCGTACCACTCGTCAATCGGCTACCGCAACCTGTGAAACGGTCGAGATACCGCGCTGTCATACCTGTCTAGACCTAGGTCTTAAAAGGTATTTATGTGTTGTTGTGAGTTGTGACACATATTCTAAACCCTATAACACAACACTTTTTATTTAAACAAAGAAAAAAAAATTATCGATTCTTTAAAAAAATATATAAAAACAAAAAACGAAATTTGCGTCCATAAACGCCTTTAAACATCTTTGGGTGACTTTGGTCTTTATGTGTTTATGTGCTGTTGTGACATCAAGATGGAGAAATGATGTTATCCCTTAAACGCCTGGCAATCATTCTTCTATCTTTATCCAATTAATTTAACCCCCGCTTTATTATTATTATTAATAAATCTACAAGCAAACATTAGCTAAGCTATGGATATATTCAAATAAATCTATTTGAATTTTCATTTATTCTTCAATTTAGGTTTTTTTGATTGACATCAAGCAGTGTAAATTAATTATTTGGGAATTAGATATTGTACGGATTTAAAAAAAAACTAACTTAAACATAAATCGTGATCAAAGTAATTGACCATTGAATTTTTTTTTTTACCGCTTTGCTTACTTTTTCTAAAGTTTTCTAAAGGTAAAATCAAATCAATCAAATCTTATTAGAATTATTGTTGTACAATTGGCATAACTTGGTTAATCTTTTCAAAAATGTTGTAATAGAAATCAATTGTAATCTATGAGAACAGTTGATTGAACAAAAAACTATAATTATCTTTGATTTAGATATTCAATGTCAGTTAAAATAATGTTGTGAAAAATAGAAGAATAAATTTCTATGAAAAACATTACTAGATGTCTGCTTGTTTATATGAAATATTTCAAATAAAGTGGTGACAGAGTGTTAAACGGTCTATCAGCAGGACTTTACAGCAGTGATGCCAGATTTTCAAAAACGAATTTCCCGTTGACGTATCCAAAATTCCCGATTTTTCCCGTTTTTTTAAGGAAAAAATCCCTCAGAAATTCCCATCAAGCTTTCAATGAAAATATACATATAAATAGAATTATTTATTGAAAAAACTTCAAAAACCACCACAATTATAACAATATTTATCCTTCCGACAACTATAAATATAGGTTTATCTCTGTTTTTTACGGCTATGTTTGTGTACGTTATTAGTCTTAATATATAGAATGAAACAAACAGCTGTTAATTTTATTCTGTACCGCGAATGTGGCGGAACACAATAAAACAATTTATTTGATTGTATTGAATGCTGAAATAAATTTTATTTTATTTTATAAAAATTTGATTGCATGTTATAAAAAATCAAAAGCAAACATTTTCGACCTGTAGCCCTATTCCGGTACATCGTGAAATAGGAATTGGGAAATAAATTGTAGCAATTTTTCATAACTAGTATTCCGTGCCGCGGGAAATAACAAATTCGTATTAGAAAATATTTCGTTATTTCATTTATTGCACTTTTTTCTCAATTCACAATTCCCAGAGAAATGCCGGAATAGACGTACTGATTATATAAAAAACAGTCAATTCAAACTGAGGCGCATGTCCCTCTCTCGAATATTGAAAAAGACAAAGACTACTATGATTAAATTGAATAAAATTTCCAAAAGATTGTTTTTTGGTTTCTCATTAGTATAAAATTTGATGTCTTTCATCAGGTAGGGCTTTCATTAGGCTTTTTATAGACTTTTCATTTTCAAAATACCAAATAATTAAATAGATATCGAAATTGAATCAAATTTATTTAATTGTTTGGAATTAATTATTCAAAAAATACAATAAAATTCATTGTTTTTTTTTATTCGTTTTACTTGTTTTATCAACAAATTTTAAAATAATTCAATTTAAATTAATAAATGTTACTCTATCGGAGGATTAAACGTTGTATTGGGTTCGTTTTTAATGAATTTTATTCTCTCGAAAATGTTTAATGCTCGCTTATGCCTCGCTCACATCGTAAAATTTTCCTTGAAAAATAAAATATTGCATTAAACACTTACACAATATATTACTATTGTTTCGATTCTCCATACAACTTGTGGAATAAGAAAGAACTGCTATAAAAGGGAGCATTAAATCTATTAAAATTGAGAAGCAAAATTTTTTAAAAGAAGTAAATATGTCTTGATTTCATGATTTTCAAAAAATTTAAAAATTGTAATAGCTCTTTTTCGATACGTAAACAACTGCTCAGAAATAAAATAGTGATGCCAAACATCCCAATTTTTTTAATATGTTTAAAAAGGATGGATGCATAGAGAGCCAACTTGTAGTTCCAGGCGATTTCATTTCTCGTTTAGCAGCATCAAAATATTCCTGAAATTCAGATAACATGGTGGCCCGTTGGGGTTTTCAAAACGTACCTATCTCCCTAAGAAATATTTAAACAGCAAAAGGCTTTGACAATACTAAAGCCGATAGATGGCATATGCTTTTAGGGCCTGAAGCCTGGTAAAAAATTGGTTGGTGCAACCATTTCAAGATAAGTTTTAATTTAAAACGATTCTTTTGTATTGAAAAAATTCCAATTACTTCTTTACTTACTTGAGTTTAATTGATCATAAAAATCCAAAATTAAAACGATTCTATTATTAAATGTGAAAAATCCCGCACTTTCCAAGTTTTTTCCCGCTTTCCCGTTTTATATGAAATATCCCGCAAACGGGAAAAAATCCCGCGATCTGGCAACACTGCTTTACAGTGTATGTAAAAAACTAGAAGTGTATGTGCAGGCGTAGGGTAGGTGGTAGGTGCTAGGTGGTATGTTCTATTAGCCTAGATCAATCAATACGTTTACAAGTAAGTAAAATCAGACACAAAAAAGGAAACTTAACAAAAAAATTATTCTTGTTCAATGTGAAAATTGTTATAAAACGTAAAAAAATATTTAACAGACCAACAAATAAATATCTAATCTAAATTTTCAATGTCATAGATAGACTAATCGGGTTTAAATATATAATTTAAGTGTGTATTTTAAATTTAAATTCTGCTTGTACCTATAGTACCCTCAGGCTTTAGCTAACAAATATTAACCAATAAAACATATTTTCACAAAACCGCAAAAAGATATATAAATGTTTTATTACAATAAAATAAATTACGCCAATTATTAACCAAATCTTTTCGTTAATCAACCGTTCATAATTAAATTTCGCAACTTTTTTTTGCTATTGTAAAAAATTATAACAAAGGCCCGATCCGACATAATTTAGCATAATTTTTGACCTTTTTTCATTGAAAACGTATCTTTTAAACCTACCGTTGTTTCTACTTGGTTTTTTGCGAACTCATAAAATGCTGTAAGCATAGACTGTCAGATTAAATTTTCATAATATAAATGCAAAATCCTATTATAAAAACAACAAAGGAGATATATTGGTTATTTATACAACGCTAGATCGCTCTGATCGAAGGGAGATGTATGATTACAGTTTTATGAATGTTTTATTTGGAAGTTAAGAAGTAATTAAATAATTCAAGTAAGATCAGTGGCGGTATAAGTTTTTTATATGTCCTTCGACAAATAAATCTTCCATGCTAACCATTTTATAGTTTTATAGTTTTTTGGTGTCTGATCAAGTGTATGAATTGCAAAATTACGCTAGACAGAATTTTTATTGTTTGATGAATTTTACGATTGTTTAATGATCATTGTTACGGTGTAAATTAGTGTATGTATTCGATTTGAATTTTTAATTTCAAATACCCGAATTAGTTTCTTACTATTTGAAAACAAAATTAAACCAAACAATAGAAGTTTGACGCTGACGTATAGGTTGACTTCACCACAGCTCTGTTAACAAAATGTTTTGGATATATAGTGAGTTTTCCATCCAATACTTTAATTAATGGTTAACTATTGTTATAAAACCGGAGTCCCGGCGATCACTTGCACCACTGTGCCTATTATCGCTGAAAAGCTTATCAGTTTCTTCTCCTATGAATCGCTATCTTTTGCTAAAGTTTCATCAACATTTATAGTTAATGAAAGAAAGCTGTAATATCCCAACAGGCAAAAATTCTATTGTACAAATAGAAAAAGTAAATATAATATTTCACCGGAAGTTGAAATACAGAACTGTTGAAATACAGAACTGTTGTCATACTCAAAAATCTAAATATATTAACCAGTTTAATAAAAGTCAATTATCAGAAACTGTTGTTATTGAAGTTTCAAACAAACAGGTTTTGTCCAATTTTAAAATAACGGAATGTTCCATTTGAAGTAAACCAGTATCATATATGTACTAAAGTTTCATCAAGATCCTTTGCATTTTTGTCAAAGGCAACTAGATATTTGGGAGTGTGACGTTACGGCTAAAGCCAAGAAACATTTGCATCGTCAGTATAAAAACAATGATGATCGAAAGTAAACCTTGGAAAAACTTCGGGGACAATTTGTGTCCATTTTTGAGAAGGGACACATTTGAAAGGATTTAGGAATTCCAGTTTTTAGTAAATCAGTTATGATAAATGATATAACTTGACTGTAGTCAGAATTTGCATTACTGTACTTGACGAGAGGGAGTCAAATAAAAGGTGAAATTTTTTCTAGTACAAAACAATTATTTTGTAAATTTCGAAAGGATTTTGACCTGCAGAACACGAATATCATATTCTCTAATAACCAATTTTTTCGGTGAAAAAAAATGTTATTCCGGTTTTTGGATCACATATTTTACAAAACAAACAATTTCAATATATTAGTAAAACAAGTGCATAGTAAATATGCTAACAAACATTTTGAGCTATTTTGTAGAAATCCATCAAGAATTCTGGAAGTTACACTCGAAAAAATTTGTAAACAAAAGTAAAATTTAAGTTTTTTTTTCAAATTTTTCCATATTCAACGCCATGAATTTTGAGCGAACAGTAATTGTAAATTTAATTGCTTAGAGCTATATAGTAAATGCAATGCCCTTACTTTAGCTTAGAGTTATAGTTTAGAATATTATATGCAGGGAACTCTCGACGAGTGAGTTGCATTCGCACTTTTTTATTTCTACTTCAATTTGTTTCCTCAACTTTCAAAATGTGAATAATTTCTCTCTAACATCTCTTGTGTTCCTATTGCACGGAAATTGATTTCATCGTTTTGTAACAAAGGCATCCTGAGAAGTGGTGTGACCTGAAATTTAGGTTTGGTCAAATTTTAGTGAAATCGGTTGTCTTTGATTTGAAATCGGAGCACTCGGTTTTGAGTCAGGTGAAAGTGTTTTTCATTAAAACTATAACTACAATCAGCACCGTTTTCCAATTAACAGAAAAAAGCCCACCAACACCAATATGGATCTTTAAAGACACAAGCAAATCTATCGCACAAACTAGGTATCTGGCATTTATCATGTTTCGGTAACCAAAACTATGTGAAAATATTATCTTGGATTATTGAGGGCTAAGTTGTTGGTTGGCCTTTTATTAAACGTGAACTAGCATTTAATCGTAAGTATTAGGGCAGAACTGAACTAATCCTCGCAGATTACCATAGGTTTACACAAATTATAGAGCAAAATTCTAAAATATTATATTATATTCCGACAAACATTCATGTGCATGGTGCAAGAAATGTGCATAGAACTTCCATGCATAAATATATAAATATTTGATGTATGACTTTTGTGACTAGGATGGACGTATAAAAAGCGTAATGAATTTTTCCTAGACAAATATTTTTGTAACGTCATTACGACAAATGAAAGTTGCGGTTGTATTTTTAGTCCTAAAATATATTTGTGTGGTTGTATTTGTTTAACGATACAATTAAAATGAAAAAAAATCACAAATAAAAGAATTGAAATATTTGACTTACATATAAAAAATAATATTAATTTTCAACAATTTTCTTAATATTACAAAAATTGATTTAGATATTAATAAACCCACATGAAAAATGACCACCAAAAATACTAAATAAATAAAATATTTTTTTTCAATCACTAAGATTAATTATTCAAAGTGCCCGTTTGTTTTTGTAAATGTCTTAGTTAAGCTTCACCAAAAAATTTCTTTCGCACATAATTTTAGGTGAAAATAAAATAAAATTCATCAATTTATTATTACGAAAGTCATATTATCTCATAAAAAGTTATTTTAGAAAATGTTAAACTATTTTTCACTTAACATTTTTTTAAATTCTTTATTTATTATTCTTATCATTACATAAATTTCGTTTAGCTTCGTTTTTTTATTATTCGTGAAACATGCGGCCAACGTTTTTGTGCACATATGTGTTAAGGCGTTTTACGATATGTGCACGGTATGGTGCACATTATGTGCGTGACATGTATTATGTACAATTTTCTGCACGAGGATTCTGTAACATGCACATTTGATGCACATTTCACTAACTTTTTTCAAAATTGTTTTACGGGTATTGATTACCCAAATAATTTGTTAAACCTCTTTTTAATAAACAAAACAGATACTACAAGTATGCAAAAATGAAAAGATTTGTTTACAAAATAAAGTATTTTTTGCTCACCACAAGTAACTTAGATAACTTTGAAGTTAACGTTATTATTAAGCTGCTAAGTTTAATTTGTTCAACATATGTTGATGTGGATAGCTTGCTCTAATAAATCGAGTTGCTAAAGGGTTGGGTTCTAAAGCGTAGTCATATCGTCTATATAGTTTTTGTAATATTTTAAATTTAGAAGCAAGTATTTTAGTTGTAAAGTGTACTAGTTTAATATTTCATTATTCTGGCCATCTTCATTTTTGCAATTTACTTCGTTCGAACCAAACTTTATTGAAAGCAATTTCATTTTCAATTGCATTTCCAATTTTTTTTATTTTTTTGGTCAAACTACCACAATTTTGAACTTTGTGAATCATATTTTTTTACGAAAATTTAGTTGATTAATTTTTTTAGCTTACATAAAAATTTTATGAAAAAAATATAAAATGCAAATGTTGCTTCCAACTATAGAAGGTTTCGAGAGTGATTTGTAAAACTTTGGCAAAATCGTAACTGCCACCGGAAAGCTAAATTCTCATGAAATTTTGTTGGCTTTTTGTAGATAATAAATATTACTATAATATTGTTCCTTTATTTTTCTAATACTAATTAGTTCCTCCTAACAGGAAATTAAAGCATTATTCAAAATAAAAAAACAATTTGTCTGAGTAATTATAAAATTATAGACGTTTATTTCAATATTTTTTATTTCTTTGTTAAATTAATAATATTCATAAACCAGTGTTGTTTATTATCCATACCGCCCAGAATTTCTAATAATAAAAAATTCAATTCAAATCAATTATTGATTTTGATAGAACTACTTGTAAATGTTCTCACGGTATCATGCTGTTACACTTTTAAAAAAAATCAAACTTATTCTCTTTACTATATTCCAATAATTTTTTTTCTTAACAATAAATTCAATAGCACAAAACTATATTTAAGCATAATTCGTTTCAAGTACGCCCTTGTTATTATAAACTATGTACATTTAATGAAGGCGTTGACTATTATTATACGAAAAGAAAGTTTTTCTTATTTTAATGATTATTTATTTATTTATTTTTATAGTTTTCGTTAGAAAAAAAATAAATAAAATAAAATGAAATTCCGTATTGATAAGGTATAACAGTCAAATTGAAATAATTAAAAATCAAACGAATGAATTAATAAATAAATATTACTGTTTATAACAGTAAGCTGAAAAGTTGTAAGTATGCATGTCACATTGTCACATATTAGTTGAGAAAAGCTTGGCATGATTAGACTCGCGTCGAATTTTTTGCATTTTGCCTAAACATTTCCACAATGAAAAATGATGGAACTGTAATTAAAGTTTTCAAACCACTCTCGTCTATGAATCAAAGTTTCAATTTAAAATCTTATTATATTTAACCTGTTTTCCAAGATACAAGCATGAATATCAAAACTCTTACAATCATAATAATATTAGGTATAAATTATAATAGATCTTGATCTAAAGAAGAAGAAAAAAAAAACATTGTATGAAATAAATGATATGATTTTGATTATAGTGAATCAATTCTGCCGATTAATAAATCAAAAAATATGCGTGGAATTTTCGTAGGCGGGTTGTTAGATTTTAATTAGATGTTGAAACGATCAATAAAATATAAATTTTTTTTGCGTTTAAACAATATATGATAGTTATTAGAAATTTAGTCTGCAAATTTTTTTTTTTTTTTTATTTTCCGAAAAAAATTATACATTTTGTGTAGGAAAACATAATTTAAATTAAATCAGTAAATTTCATTTCCAAAATAGTTAAGTACTTATTAATGTCTTATTCGACTAATCAAAAATATTAATACTAGGCAGAATGTATGTAACAACGTATGTATGTAACTAAGAAAAAAGAATATACATATAAAACTATAAAAAAAGGAACAATTATATATAAGCAATTCAAAGATTTTCATTTTTAGTTCATCAGCAAACCGGATCAACAGCAACTGCAGCAACAATCGTAAGATCAACATCAACAACGATGGACATGAATATTTCTGGAAATTTAGATTATTATTTGACAGGTACAAGAAAAAAAAATTTGTTCATTATTAGTCAATGAGCAACACTGCGATGGATTGTTATAAGAGATGACTCTCATCATATTCAATATAGAATTTTTCATATAGACTTTGTTTTAATAAGCCTTTTAATTTTCCAATTTTGCAAAGTTTCCATTCCAATGGTATTTCATTATATAATTTAATTCCGTGGTAGAATTCCTTTTCATTGCCACTGTACTACTAAAACGCGGTAACCGCCAATGCGAAGCTGTTCGACTAGCTCTGTTTGTTGTGCTAAAATTGGTGTATAGGTTAGTGCTTACATTAATTAGAATGTTATTGATTTTATATATTAGCAAAATATATTCGTAGTCAAGCAGCTTTTTAATTGGAAGTATGTTATTATTATACAAGAATTTAGATCTTGTACTTGAAGGAAGGCTAAAAATAGCTTTGATGGCTTTATTTTGTAATATTTGTAGTTCTTGTAATTTCGTTTCCAAACATCCACCATATATAGGTAATAAATAAAGAATATGCGACATTATATGGGCATAATAGATAGATGATAACGTCATAGGATGCAGGAACTTGGCAATTCTCTTCAAAACACCAACCATAGGAGCAATTTTTTGCTTGACCTTATCTAGATGGTATGTCCAATTGAGTTGTGACTGAATATGCAGACCGAGAAAAGTCGCCTTTTCAGATCTGGTGATTGTATCATTACTAGTTTTAATTGTACGAAAGAGACAAGAATCATCAATAGGGCGTCTAAGATATAGGAAAAGATATTTTGATTTTTTAGTGTTAAGCGCAAGCTTATGATTATTGAGCCATTGTTCAATTTTTATCAAATCAGATTCCATCTTATGTTTTATTTGATCATAAGAATCCGCTTCATAAATAACAATTGCATCATCGGCAAATAATTGGATTGCTCCTTTTAGGTTTATAGTAAAAATATCATTTATATATATTAAGAAAAGTATAGGTCCGAGAATGGATCCTTGAGGAACGCCACATAAAACATCAACAAGGTTGGATTTATTATCATTAATTTGCACAAAATGCTTCCGATTGCTAAGATAGTTTTTTAAAGTTTCGTAAGCCATATCTGAGATACCTAAAAGTACATTTTTCGAGCAAAATTGAATGAACCACGCAATCAAAAGCTTTTTTCAAGTCAAGTAGCAAGCAACATAATTTTTTCTTATTTTCGAGGAGTTTGTAGACCGTTTCCATCAGATTAATGATTGCCGACAAAGTACTGGTTTTTTTCTTAAACCCATATTGATGTTTGTTAAACAAATTATTCACATTTAAATATTGTAAAAGCTAGTTTAAAACCAATTTTTAGAGCATCAGGAAATGTACCATTGTTTAAGCATTTGTTGATATCACTGCAGATAACCCATGTAACAATTTCGCCTAAATTTTTTAAACTATTCCAACTTAACTTGAAAAAGCATTGTGTAAGACCATATTATTCAAGCTTTACCTAACAAAAGCTTGTAAAAGACTAGATTCACTAAGTTTCTTATATAATTCCTTAAGTAAAGCTTAATTCAATAATAAATATTTAGGGCATATTCAAGCAACTGTTACTCAAGTATAATACCTTTTATAAGGTTTTATTCACATATAACTTTTAAGGTAGTATTCAAGATGTTTTTACTCAAGAATTCTATCCCTTATATAAACCTTTATTAAAGTACAACTTTTAGGAAGAATCCAAGAAGATTCTTACCCAAGGATAGTTCCTTGTATACGACTTTATTTATGTATAATAATTTTAGTAGTATTCAAGAAAATTGTTACTCAAGTAATATTTCTTATATACGGCTGTTTTCAATGAATATTAAAAGATTTACAACAAATCGATCTGTCAATATTTTTGACAGTTCGTTGTTTAATTCGCAATTGTGTGTTTTTTTATCGATGTGCTTAAAAAGTTAACAAACCTTTAAGAACTTTAACAAACTATTATTGATTAATACAAAAGATTATTTCAAAATGGTAGACATATTTTCGTCAATGGAAATTTGCAATTGCCATTATTCCGCAACCATTTAATCAAACGTTTCTGATGATGGTTGATATATTAATTGAGATTTACCATTTCTGATGATGGTTTATATAATGATTTGAGTCGGTCAACCAATAAATAAACTGATGATAATTTGTCATACAATTCATTTTTGTATTAAAAGTATGTAATTGCCATATTGTGCGCAATTTGGTTGGGAAAAAATTATATCAAAACTTGCAACAGATTGCAACTGACTTATGGAAAATATAACGTAGAACGTTTATTTAATATGGTCATTTAACATTTATTTATTAACCAGCCAAATTGTGCAACTGAAAGTAATTCCAAATTTTTATTTATGAATTTTATTTTCCTTTTTTTTATTTTATTTTTATTCTTCAATTATTTTTAATCGTACAATTGAATGGAAACACATGCGTAGATATCGTATATGAATACGCAAAATTATTTTCATTTCGAGATTGTCCTCAATCATAACCAATATTATTTTTAACAAAAACCCATATATTCTCATTTTAGGAAACCATTAATACACTTTTATATGCATTCCTAATCAAAATGTTTGAATAAAAATTAATTCATAGTCGTGGTAGTGGTCCGAAACTTGAAATGTGTACAAATAATTTGTTAAACAATAGTGATTAAGTTTCAATTTTCTTTATGACAGCTGCTAAATAGAGAAGTGGATAGCGTGCGGTCCTGGAGAATCAAAGGTTACGAGTTCGATCCCAGCTACAGGCGTTTGTAAAGATGCGAAATGTGTAAAATAAATTGTAATTTCCGATAAAAGATTAACTCAATAGCAGCAATATACAAAAAAAAAGGAATTTAATGCGCCAATTAACCAAAATAACTAAAGGAAACAATCACCAATTTTTTTTCAGTGGCATCGCTTCTTGAATAGGCACTGAGTAATTCTCTTGAGAAAAGATTTACTCAAGCACTTTATTCAAGTAACATTTTGACAGTATTTGAATAAGCCTTGAATAACAACTTATGTACCACTTTATTCAAACACTTATATAAAACATGTATAAAGCATTATATATGTCTTCTTGAATAAAGAATATTTTTTCATACGCCTTTTCTCCTTGAGTAGAGCTTGTATAAAACTTTTATCATGCATATTTCAAGAATTTTAAATTTCCCCTTCCATTTTAAATTCCTCTTTTAAAGCTTTACTCAATGGTTACCTAGGTTAAATTGTTACCTGGGAAGTTTTATCGCTTTAGTGTCAAAAGATTTTATTAGCTTAGTAGGAATACTGTCATACCCCTTTGCTGTGTCATTATTTAAATCATTGATAATATTTATAACATCATTTCCAGTAATTGGAGTAAATCGTGAAAGAGAGCAATTTAAATTTTGGGAATGCCCTAGGCTTTGATTTATTATTGGAATAATTATATTAGATACTTCTCTAAATTTTTAATACAATCTAGCAAAAAATTGGGTTGAATGTACATTTATAAAAAAGTGATTTTTATAACCAGTTTCGCAGATATTTTAAAGAAAAATATGAAGGGGCTGAAATCTCAAGGCTTTGAGATATCAAGACTTTGGTCTATGCTAAGAGTAGTTATTTAGTTTTCGGCAAAAGGTTTTTATGAGGGCATTATTTATTAAAAAACTAACACGTTACACGACACAGCAATACGTACCGGAAAATTATAACAGATCATATAATATAATTTAGTGAAAAGATGATACACTCAGCAAACTACTCCAAAAGCCCCTTTCATTGACCGTTCAACAATTTCAACTTTTCAAAAACAAAGAACCCATTATCTACCAATTTCATGTTTAGTTACATTTCATGTTATACAAATAATTAATGTAATTTTTTTTTTTCAAAAAAAGGGCCTGATAAAATCAATTTCAAAAAATCATAATATAATAAAAAATTCAAACCTTTTTCAAGATTCCAAAAATTAAAATTAAATCCAAAATTTTGACTTTGTTGAAAATTACAAAGATTATTCAAGAGAATAAATATTACAAAATCAAAAATTCTTTTTTTTTCAAAAAATACTTTAAAAATTATAATAACATTCAATTAATTCTATTAATTATTTCTAATTTCTATTAATAAAAAAAATTATTACAAAATCAAAGATTGAAACTTTTTCAAAATTCTAAGGATATTGCAAAAATGATAAAAAATCAAAAATTCAAACTTTTACCAAAATTCTTAAAATAATGCAAAAATTATAACAAAATCAAAAATTTAAACTTTTTAAAATTCCAAAAATATTACAAAATTATAAAAAAACGGGTTTTCTATGAAAACGATAATTATCTTTTACACAATCTATTTATTCCAATATTCAGAAATATAATATCTCGATCAAAAAATTAGGTCGCTATTTTATATAGGGTATGTCTTCATATCTGTTTCTGTCGCAAAAAAATACGTCCATCACAACCAATTATTTCTTCCCTCTCCACATCGTTTAAAAAAAAGGAAGTTCCAGCTTAAAGGAGAAATCAACAAACTGAGATTTTACAAATAACATTCCGCTCAATACACATATCTGATATCAACGTAAAGTCAAAGAAACCTAAAATTAATCAATTTTTGAACATATGATCCAGTTTCCCCATCATTGAGATAAAAAGAATAAATACAATAAAAGACGGTTCACGATTCATATGATTGTATCAAAATTCAATACGATTCAGCTTGTGTAGGCTTATTAGTACAGTCTGTGAAGGGGAGAATTAATTATAATGAAAACTACATTTTTAAATCGAAAATTTTCTTTTATAACATGTTATTTATACCCTCAGGACCATTCGTCGGTCATAAAAAGTTGGTGCTCGACCTCCCTTATTTTACTACCCCTTAATATGCCTTTTATCAAAATAAAATATTTTTGTCGATTTATAAATTTTTAAATAATACGATTTTTAGCCTGAAAATAGGTACCTATACGTTTTTTTGGTCGCTGATTACGAATCCGACGTCAGTTTTCCAAAATAATAACGTGAAAAGCGGAAAATCGAGAAAATTGAACCGAATTTCCAATTTTAGAGTATTATTACGAGTTGCATATCATTTTCAATGTTTTTAAGTACGCTGGCAACGAATTTTCACTCAAAAAGTAAAAATCTAAAATGTATTGGAAAACTGTGAAAATTATTTGGAAAATTTGGAAAATTATGATTGCAAAACTATGCAATATATCGTTTTAGTGTTTTTTTTGGTCAGTCATCATTTGAGATCAGTCTCAAATTTAATATTTATAATGACGAAAATTTTCGATTTTCCCGGAAAATGGCAAAAAAAATTTTCCGATTAAAATATTTAAATTTTTTATTTAAAATTTAAATGTTGTATAGATGAATGTATAAATTTTTAATGCGAGTTTACTGCGCTTTAGTAGGTGCAGGTAATTTTGTCGTGTTTTTTTGATAAAAAAAAAATCAAATTTGATATTTATGTTTAAGAAAAATTTTCTATTTTCTCGGAAAATAGCAAAAAAAAAATTTTCTGATAAAAAAATTTGAGAAATTTGAGTACAATTAAATACTACATGTTTTAATTTTTTTGGTGACTTTAATGTCAAATTTGATATTTAAAATAATAAAAAAAATTTATTTAGTCGGAAAATTATGAAAAACTCCTGCAAGTAATATTATTTGGTTTTAAGCTGTAAATTAATATTTTTTTATTGCTTTTAACTTTTTTTTCAATGATGATTGTGAGCTATCAAATTAGAATAAAAACTTATCCTCAAAAAATTCCAAAAATATTAATAAAATAATTTTATTTTACTGCGTAGCATACAAAATTTTATATATTTTTTTAATGTCCCTGAAAACACATTTTTTGTTATAAATATTGAATAACTTTAATTAAGAAAAAAAAAATGAAATTTATAATTTTATTTATTGTAAGTTTTTGAAAGTAATAAATTTTAAATTTTAAAAATTTTTTCTAAAAAATAAAATAATACATTATTTAATAAATAAATATAAAAAAAAAAGAGAGTGTGCTTAAGACCGCACGGCAGAAGTGAAAACTTCATTGGCAATCGCAATCAATTGATATCGTATTAGTAGTATTTGGATCGTATTAGTAGAATAAATGAGAAACAAGTCAGAACGATAAACCGCTCACTACACACACTAACCTATTTGTCAAAAAAATTAATATTTTATTACCTTTAATATTACAAATATTCAATTTTAAACATAAATTAACTAAAAATTTTAAATCAAATAATTATGGTAACATGTAAACAAAACCTATGCACTCTATAAAAAGAAATGATGCTTTGGAAAATAACGCGTGTACGAAGATGCATGTACGTATTTATTATTAATTTCATTTTTTTTTCTTAATTAAAATTATTCAATATTTATAACAAAAAATGTGTTTTCAGGGACATTAAAAAATATATAAAATTTTGTATGCTACGCAGTAAAATAAAATTATTTTATTAATATTTTTGGAATTTTTTGAGGATAAATTTTTATTATAATTTGATAACTCACAATCATCATTGAAAAAAAAAAGTTAAAAACAATAAAAAAATTATTAATTTACAGCTTAAAACCAAATAATATTACTTGCAGGAGTTTTTCATAATTTTCCGACTAAATAAATTTTTTTATTATTTTAAATATCAAATTTGACATTAAATTCACCAAAAAATTAAAACATGTATTATTTAATTGTACTTAAATTTTTTAATTTTTTTTATCAGAAATTTTTTTTTTGCTATTTTCCGTGAAAATAGAAAATTTTTCTTAAATATAAATATCAAATTTGAGGTCAGTGACAAGAAAAAACACGACAAAATTACAGGCACCTACTGAAGCGCAGTAAAATCGCATTAAATATTTATACATTCATCTATACAACATTTAAATTTTAAATAAAAAATTTAAATTTTTTAATCGGAAAATTTTTTTTGCCATTTTCCGGGAAAATAGAAAATTTTCTTCATTATAAATATTAAATTTGAGATCAGAGACCAAAAAAAACACTAAAACGATATATTGCATGGTTTTGCAATCATAATTTTCCAAATTTTCCAAATTAAAACAGTGTTTAAAACAAATTGTTTTTTTTTAAAAAAACAATGTTTTAAACAAAAATTTTTTTTTTTAAATATTGCAATGCTGCTTATTTGCTATTCAATATAACTGTTGTGCACTGTCGTGTTTTACCGTTTTTAATACATTTGATAATCTTAAGAAACCTTTTAGCACCTTAAACGTCATTAAAATTTTAAAAAAATTTCAGATAACCTAGAGAATCATGGAAATCTTGAAAATCTTTAATAATCTGAGAATATTTAGGATACTTAATTTCTTTAAAGTTTATTCACTCCAATTACATATTTTCATTTAAAACCAACAAAAACGAATATTCGTAGCATAAAACATATTCAAAACAAAAAAAACACAAAAAAAACAAAAAAAACTGTTTTAAACAATAAAAAACGCGTTTTAAACAAAAAAAACAGTTTTTTTTGTTTTTTAAAAAAAAAACAGTGTTTTTAACCAACGCTGTAAATAACATGTTATAAAAGAAAATTTTCGATTTAAAAATGTAGTTTTCATTATAATTAATTGTACGACGATTCCCCCTTCACAGACCGTACTATATGTAAATCAATCAACTTGCAATTTACATGAATATGCAATATTTTTTCTTAGTTAAATTTTTGAACTATTTTATTGAGCGTAGGTTTTTTTGTGACACATTAAGAGTAAAAATAAAACTTAAAATAGGTAGATTTTTCTATGAAATCTGCCTTAAACACATTAAATGATTCCGGGCGTGGTACATTTTTTGTTTTTTTTTGGAGCGAAGCTCCATTCTTCCCCGATTCGGATTTTCGATTGTCGCCATACTCCTCCCCAAACTATTAAAGATATCAAACTGAAATTTTGCATGTAAGACGACATCTAGCCATCGATGGTTTACAAAATATTGAAAATTAGACATACCACGGAGGAATAATCACCGAAAAACGGTTCCCATAGACTTTCAATGGGAAAATTATCATCTTTTCACAATACTTTTTTTTTTTTTATCTTTTATATTTTTTTTTATTTTTTTTTTTATTTTTATTTTTTTTTTATTTTTTTTTTGAACTGCAGAGATATTGAAAGTCTGAAAATAAAAGTTTGTTATTAGGTGATTTAAAAAAAATTTAATAACACACTTTTACCTACATTGAACAAGTTTGATCATGTTTTCAACCTGGACGAGTTTTTATTTGGTTCGTTCACCTTTTTTTCTTTGCTGTTTTGTTAAAGTACTTTTTATAGACAAAATTCACGATACGATCATTGTAGTCAGACATATCGGTTTCAAATCTGTTTAAAAAAATTTTCATTGATTTCCCACTAAATCTATGCCGGAGGTAAATGCAGCAATATTTAACCACACATTAAACTGTAGCCATTTTGTAGTTCTTTTGGATTGTAACATATCTTCGGACATATCTTTTGGATTGGACATATCTTCGCTCCTTTTTATCAATTGCATTCTGCATTGGTCACCGAGTTTAATTTTTTTTTAAATAATAATAAAATTATTAATTTTTTATTTTATATTTCCTTAATTTATAATATTAAAATTATTTTTTTTATTCATAAATACATAATAATCATAAAAATTTCGATCTACAAATTTTAAATTGATCGATAATGTAGTTTTTTAAAGTTATTGCTACTGTCTTTTCCCGTTTCGTTCAAATTATCAACATTTCGATATTAACCCAGATAATTAATTATTTTTTTAAAATATTTTATTTAATATAAAAATCACATAATAGTGGATTTTCGATAATTATTACAGTGTGATGTCTTTACTGAGTAAAATTTAGAATGCATTCAAGGGATTTTACGACATCTGCAATATTTTCTTCAGTTTTTTAATTGGAGAAATGTTTCGTGATAAATAAGATTTACTTTACTTTTTGTTGCTGTTTTCTTCCTTTTTCATTTTTAAAGGTTCATAGAAGATTCTATTTTTTTTAGGAATAATTCATACATTAATTAGGACAAAGCTGGTAAATGGTATTTATAATAAGGTGATTAGTTACAAGATTAAATCTGCCTTACAATAAACTGGTTAAAACGAATTAGATTTAATTTACGTATGTATGGTTTAATTTGAATAATCTACAATTATTTAGATCACATTGTTTAGTTCAAATACATAGTTTGTATTATTTTTTAGTTAATTAAACTAAACAAACTACGAAATAAAATACAAGAAACAACTGAAATGTCTACAATGTTCGATCAAATATAGGAATTTAATATAAATAAAGAAAAATAAAATAAAAAACAAATTTACCAGAAGAAAATTTGATGAATGTAATTGAAGGTCTGTTTTTTCACTTTTTGACACAATATTTCAGAAACTATTTTGTTCAATTAAATTGTACAATTTAACTGTAGATCTGCAGAATGTCAAACACTGAGTATTGGACAATTTTTCGGTTCCGGTGTTCACTGCAAAAGCGCTACATGAGAAAAAAATCACAAAATTTTCAAAGGATTGTTTATATACACACAACCTGAATAAGTTTAAAAATTGTCAGTAGTAATCTTCCAAGGGCGGTGATAATTCGAAATAATTTTTTTCCAAAAACTTCTAAAGCAAGTTTATAATAATAGCACGAGGCCGTAGGCCGAGGTCTATTATCAATACCACTTGCTTGAGGAATTTTCCAAAAAATTATGAGAATTCATCAACGAACGAGGGGAATTCGTTTAAAAAATTTTTTGCCATGTTTCATTTCTTTATATATTTTTTATGAATTATACGTTGGCCTACTGCAATATCAGTTAATTATTTCAAAAATTATTTGATAATTTTTAATATCCCAGTAGGCTAGACGTATAACTATTTGTTATTAATATAATTCAAATGTTATTGGTGAAATTAAATGATGTCATTTTAGAGAATTTCATTGGGTTAAATTAAAATAAAACTAAGGCAAAAAATTTTCAGTGGTATTTCTCATTGTACCACAGTCAAAATTTTTTAATTTGTTTATGTAGTTATTGATTATGTAGTTTATTATCAAAAATGTAGTTTTTTAAAAAAAATAAGTGGTATTTTCTTTAGCCTTGTTGAATAAGAAGACTTGATATTAAAAAGAAAATTAATTATAATTTATTATTTTGTTTTTCCTCTTTTAACCCTGTTTTTAATTAAAGTATAATTTTAATTTAAATTAAAAACGGAGTGAAAAGAGGAAAAACAAAATAATAAAATATGAAGGTGCTGAATTCTTACAGCTCTGAGATATCAAGACTTCGGTTTTGGTTAAGGATTTCGATATAGTTTTCGGCATAAAACTTTTATGAGGACAATGTTTTTAGTTATCGGCAGCGATGTATATCAAACATAAAACGCTTTGTAAAAGTACAAGTATTTTATCTCTGTTTAAAAATTTATTACAAAACTAAAACGAAACATCAATTCGTTGCCGGAAAATTATAACAAATCATAACATAATTTAGCGAAAAGATGATACACTCAGCAAACTACTCAAAAACCTCTCCATTTAGCATTTCGAGAAATATTACAAAATCAAAAATTCAGATTTCTTTCAGAAATCCAAAAATTATAATAAAATCAAAAATTTAAACTTTTTTCAAAATTCAAAAAAATACCAGAAACTATTACAAAATCAAAAATTTATTCAAAAAATTTTAAATTATAAAAATCAAAATTCTAGAAATATTTCAAAAATTATAACAAAATCAAAAATTGAAACTTTTTTCAAAATTTTAAAAATATTCCAAAAATTCAACCTTTTCCAAAATATTGCAAAAATTATAACAAAATCAAAACAACAAACTTTTACTAAAATTTTAAAAATATTCCAAAAGTTCCTAACATTTTCCGAAATTCTCAAAACATTGCAAAAAGTGTAACAAAATCAAAAAAACAAACTTTTTTCAAAATTCCAAAAATTACAATAAAATCAAAAATTTAAACTTTTTCAAAATTCTAATAAGATTCCAAAAAATCAAATTCAGACCAAAGTACCTTTTTTCAAAATTCTAAAACTATTGCAAAAACTATAACAAAATCAAAAAAAACAGACTTTTTTCAAAATTTTTAAAAATAAAGCAAAAAATATAACATAATCAAAAATACAGACTTTTTTTCAAAATTCCGAAAATCTTCCGAAAATTATAATGAAATCAAAAATTTACATGTCCAATTTCATGTTTATCACATTTCAATTTCCATGTCATAACAAATAATTAATTAAACGTCATAACAAATAATCAATTAAACAAATAATTAATTTTATTTTTTCTTCACAAAAATTGGGCAAAAAATAAATGAAAATCATTCTTTTGACACACTTGACAATAACTTTTTGACAAACTTATAATGCAATAATCTAGTTTTTAGTCTCACACACCAATCCCGACTATCAAGATTTCTTTTAATTTAAGGTTACTACTCATTATAACTAAAAATGAACGTTTTTTAAGCAAAAAATATGCAAATTTCCTTGTTTTGACAAACTTTCGGTACAGTTATCGAACACATCGTCCTTTCGGCTCTTCCTATTGAGTATACCTATTTTTAGAAAATTCTTGAAATTGTTGAAATTGAAATTTTTGAAAAATCCCTCCGTAGACACACATACACATTTTTTTTTCTTTTTTCGAATCAGTAGGTCTTAAACGTAAACGTCAAGAAGTACCAAAAACGTGGTTGTAAGAATTTCACTTTTGGCTCGAGAATCCAGTACTTTGTTTTCTCAAAATCGAAGTAATTTAAAATTATAAAACCGGCAAAACAAGTTTACAATATAAAAATTAATTATTTATATGACAGGTAGTGCTAAAAATTATATAATACATATTTGTTTTCCATCGTTATTTTTGCATAGTTTCATTACTGTGGATAAAATAAGGAAAAACAAAAGCATTTTTGTTTTTCCTTATTTTGTTTTTCCAAATTTTACAGCATTTTTGCCGTGGACGTTTTCAAAATTTTTTTTTTTTATACTAAGTTAGACATGTTTAGTGTAAATTTTAATAAATTATAAATTAACGTCTCTGAATATCCGAAGATACCATGCCAACTGTGGATTGTGGAAATGGATTATGTTTCTTTAAGAAATTGGTGGACATGGACTTTAAAAAATTGGGGATTAAAATATTTAGGGAAAACCCATAAGGGCAAGGAATTCCAAAGATAAGAAACACGGTTGAAAAAATCACGTTGAAAGGCGACAGTTCTACATTTTGTTATTTGAACGGTGAATGGGTGGGCCATGGCTGATGCTCTGGTTGAACGAGCAAAAATAGCGGGTTTGAGTAGTATTGATTTGATCTCCTCTGAAGAGTACTCATTCATAATGTATTTGTAAAATATTGTCAAATCAGCGACATTTCTTCTATGCTGTGACGAATCAAGCTCGTTTGTAAGATTTGAATAGCCGATCAATTTAATTGTTTTCCGTTGGACAGTGTCTAGACATTTTAAAGAGGTTGGGTATGCACCACCCCAGATGTGAGAACAGTACTCCATGCAGGGGCGAATAAATGATTTATATATTAAAAGAAGCTGCTCGCTATTGAAAAACTTACGACAACGCCCTAGACATCCTAACTTTTGATCCGCTCTTAGCAAGATTGAAAATGTGAGTATTCCATTTCATATCATTTTCAACCTCAACCCCCAAAAGTTTGATAGATTCCTTTTCTTCTAGATCGTTAAAATCAAATTTTAATGGAAAAGGGTTAGATGTAGATGATCTTGTAAAATGGCAAAACTGTGTTTTCCTTGCATTGAATTCTACACTGTTTGTATGACCCCATTCTAAAATTGTTTTAAGATCAGAGTTTAAGGAATCCGTCAAATTAGATCTATGGCTATTAATAACATCAGATGCCCGTTGCCTTTGTGTTTCATGGGATGCATGTAGCGTACTATCATCGGCGAAACTATGAATGGAATGAACGGTGGAATCTAACAAGTCGTTGATATATATATAAGAAAAAGGGTGGGAGACAAAGATGATCCTTGAGGCACTCCTGCGTTGGTAGAAAATGTTTGCGATCATATCCCATCGATATTTACTCGAAACTCTCTCCCAGTTAAAAAGTTGTGAATCCAAGAAATAAGTTGCTCTTCAACACCATAACATCTCATCTTACATATAAGATTGTCATGCCATACTTTGTCAAAGGTCTTGGATATATCCAGTGCAATGCCGATTTAATTGAAATTTTGACGTTTCTCGATGAAATAGTATTACTTCGGTCTGAAAGACCTAAGTATTACATTCATGAGCTCAAAGTGAAATTCTTACCCCCACTTTTTTTGGCATTTCTCGACGTTTTAGGACCTACTGATTCTAAAAAAGCAAAAAAAAAAAAATGTGTGTCTGTCTGTCGGCCGTCCGTCCGGCCGTCCGTCACAACCGACGAAATCTAGAAAACCGCTGGACGGATTTCAAAATTTTTTTTTTCTAAAAATAGGTTTACTCAATGGGAAGAGCCGAAAGGACGATGTGTTTGATAACTGTACCGGAAGTGTGTCAAAAAAATCGTCAAGTGTGTCAAAACAAGGAAATTTGCATATTTTTGGGGTAAAAAACGTTTATTTTAAGTGATTACGAGTAGAAACATTGAATTTGGAGAAATCTTGATGGTCGGGATTGGTATGTGAGACCAAAATCTAGATTATTGCATTATAAGTTTGTCAAAAAAATGTTGTCAAGTGTGTCAAAAGAAAGATTTTTTTGATTTTTTTACCCAATTTTTTGGGAAAAAAATTAAATTAAAATTTTGTTTGAATTGAAATTTTTTTTTATTATTATTGAGAACTATGGCATTATAAGTTTGTCAAAAAATGTTGTCAAGTGTGTCAAAAGAAAGATTATTTATTTTTTTACCCAATTTTTTGGAAAAATAAAATTAATAATATGTATGACATGGAAATATATTATTATTATAGATAATTATGGCATTATAAGTTTGTCAAAAAAATAATGTCAAGCGTGTCAAAAAATGATTTCATTGATTTTTTAGCCAATTTTTCGGGGAAAAAAATGTAGAGTAAATGACGTTAATGTAATTGAAAATGGGCATGGAAATTTTTTAATTTGTTATAGTTTTGGAAATAATTTTGGAATTTTGAAAAAAGTTTATATTTTTGATTTTGTAATAATTTTTGCAATATTTTTAGAATTTTGGAAAAAGTTTTAATTTTCGATTTTGTAAGAATTTTTGGAATATTTTTAGAATTTTGAAAAATTTTAAATTTCTGATTTTATTATAATTTTTGGAATTTTGAAAAAGTTTAATTTTTTGATTTTGTAATAATTTTTGGAATATTTTTAGAATGTTGAAAAAAGTTTGATTTTATTCTAATTTTTACATCAAGCATAAATTAGCTAGGTGATTAGGTGCATTTAAAGCCATGTCTCTCCTCCGATAAAGTTTCTTAACTTCTAAAGGTTGTTCTAGTTTAAGGCCCACTGCCAGTTTATGCCAAATTTCAACTACAACGGCAATAGTCATTTTATCTCTTTTGGCTCTGTCTAAAGCGACTGCTATTGCCTTTAGATAACAAAGCATATGTTTAGCATTCATACAATGTTTATGTCATAAGATTAGTTTTGTCAGAATCTATGTCAGCTTTATGGTCTTGGCATAGCTAAACGAGGTTACCTCGATTTGGTATGCGTTTTGCAAGCAGTGCTGCGACTGTTAACAGTTTTTCCAACTTTAAGGTAGGAATAATTAATTATTTATTTTTTTTATAAATATCAGGATATATATCAGGGAATAAATATCGTGATATATATCAATGATATATATTGGATATATATCATTGATATATATCATGCCAACCTTGGTATCTGGTATCTGTCATCTGGTATCTTGTATTTGGCAGCTGGTATTTGGTATCTTGTATTTGGTTTCTGGTATCTTGTTATTGGTATCTGATATCTGGAACTGGTATCCTGTATCTGGAATCTTATATCTGGTATCTAGTATTTGGTATCTGGTATCTGGAATTAGGTATCTGGTATCTGGAATTTTGTATCTAGTATCTGGTATCATGTAGCTGGTATCTGATATCTGGTATCTTGTATCTGGTATTTGGTATTTGATATCTGGTACCTGGTATCTGGTATCTTGTTATTGGTATCTGGTATATGGTATCTGTCATCTGGTATCTTGTATCTGGCATCTGGTTTCTGGTATCTTGTTATTGGTATCTGTTATCTGGATTTAGGTATCTGGTATTTGGTATCTGGTTTCTGGTAATTGTTATTGGTATCTTGTATTTGGTTTCTGATTTCTCGTATTTGGTATCTGATATCCGGTAAGTGGTATCTGATATCAAGTATCTGATTTGGTATCTGGTATCTCGTTTTGGTATTTGGTATCTGGTATCTGATACCTGGTATCGGATATCTGGTGTCTGGTATTTAGTATCTGGTATCTGTTATCTAGCATCTTGTATCTGGTATCTAATGTCTGGTATTTGGTATCTGGTATACAGTAGATAGAAAACTTTGTTATTTATTCTTCTTAATTTCGTTTGTATAGGATAAAAAGAGAGAAAAAATCATAAAAACGTTTTCATATGTATTAATTTATTTACAAAAAACAAAAGAAAATAATTAAAATGACGGTTAAATAACCGTCAAAATACTTTCTTATTTTTTCTTCCTAATTTTGGACTTTCTTTTAACACTTATTTTTAATTTTGATGTTTTTTTACGTAAGAAAACAATATCTACACGGGTAGATGTTTTTTTTTCCTTGGGTTTTATATGAATATGTTTTATATGTATCTGGTATCTTGTATCTGGTATCTAGTTATTGGTATCAGGTATCTGGTATCTGTTATCTAGTTATTGGTATCAGGTATCTGGTATTTTTTTTCTAATATTTGGTATCTGGTAACTTGTATTTGGTATCTTGTATCTGGTATCTCGTATTTGGTATCTGATATCTGGCATCTGATATTTGGTATCGGGTATCTGTTATCTGGTATCTGGAATTTAGTTTCTGGAATCTGGTATTTGGTTTCTGGTATCTTGTTATTGGTGTCTGGTATCTAGTATCTGGAATCAGGTATCTGGTATCTCTTATTTGATATCTGGTATCTGGAATCTTGTATCTGGTATTTGGTATCTGGAATCAGGTATGTGGTATCTGGAATCTTGTATCTAGTATCTGGTATCATGTATCTGGTATCTGTTATTTGGTATCTTGTATCTGGTATTTGATGTTTGATATCTGGTACCTGGTATCTGGTTTCTGGTATCTTGTTATTGGTATCTGCTATCTGTCATCTGGTATCTTGTATCTGGTATTTGGTATCTGGTTTCTGGTATCTGGTTATTGGTATCTGGTATGTGGAATCAGGTATCTGGTATTTGGTATCTGGTATTTGGCATCTGGTATCTGGTTTCTGGTATCTTGATATTGGTATCTGGTATCTTTTCTCTGGTATCTTGTATTTGCTATCTGATATCCGGTATGTGGTATCTGATATCTGGTATCTGATATTACTTCGGTCTGAAAGACCTAAGTATTACATTCATAAGCTCAAAGTGAAATTCTTACCCCCACTTTTTTTGGCATTTCCCGACGTTTTAGGACCTACTGATTCTAAAAAAGCAAAAAAAAAAAAAATGTGTGTCTGTCCGTCCGGCCGTCACAACCGACGAAATCTAGAAAACCGCTGGACGGATTTCAAAAATTTTTTTTTCTAAAAATAGGTTTACTCAATGGGAAGAGCCGAAAGGACGATGTGTTCGATAACTGTACCGGAAGTGTGTCAAAAAACTCGTCAAGTGTGTCAAAACAAGAAAATTTTGCTTAAAAAACGTTCATTTTAAGTGATTACGAGTAGGAAGATTGAATTTGGAGAAATTTTGATGGTCGGGATTGGTATGTGAGACCAAAACCTAGATTATTGCATTATAAGTTTGTCAAAAAAATGTTGTCAAGTGTGTCAAAAGAAAGATTTTGATTTATTTTTTTACACAATTTGTTGAAAAAAAATTAAATTAAAATTTTCTTTGAAATGAAATTTTATTATTATTATTTAGAATTATGGCATTGTAAGTTTGTCAAAAAAATGTTGTCAAGTGTTGTCAAGAAAAATTTTTATTATTTTTTTACCCAATTTTTCGGAAAAAAAATAAAATTAATTATTTGTTTCAAATGAAATTTTATTATTATTATTGAGAATTATGGCATTATAAGTTTGTCAAAAAAAAGTTGTCAAGTGTGTCAAAAGTTGTCAAGTGTGTCAAAAAAAATGTAGCTGTTTTTATGACGTAAATATAATTGAAAATGAAATTGGACATGGAAATTTTTGAATTTGTTATAGTTTTTGAAATTTTTTTGGAATTTTGAAAAAAGTTTGTATTTTTGATTTTGTAATAATTTTTGCAATATTTTTAGAATTTTGGAAAAAGTTTTAATTTTTGATTTTGTAAGAATTTTTGGAATATTTTTAGAATTTTGAAAAAAGTTTGATTTTATTTAATTTTTACAATATTTTTGGAGTTGGGAAAGAAATATGAATTTGTGATTAATATTTTCTCGAAACGCTAAATGGAGGAGAGGTTTTTGAGTAGTTTGCTGGATGTATCATCTTTTCACTAAATTATGTTAATTTATGATCTGTTATAATTTTCCGGCAACGTATTGATGGTTCGTGTTAGTTTTGTAATACATATCTAAACAGAGATAAGAAAATATTTGTACTTTAACAAACAGTTTTGTTTGATATTCATCGCTGCCCAAAACTAAAAACCATGTCCTCATAAAAGTTTTTTGCCGAAAACTATATACAAATCCTTAACCCAGACCGAAGTATTGATATCTCAGAGCTGTGAGATTTCAGCCCCTCCATATTTTTTTGTTTTGCTTTATTTTCATCTACAAAAATTAAACTACGAAAAATAATTATTGAAGAACAATTGTTATTTGACTTTCAACACAATCTGTTAAAATTTACTCAAGTAGGATAGTAGGATAAATTAAAATTTTTTAATCGATTTGCAGATTCAATTTCATCGGGAAATGGGCCACGGCATTTCTTATTATTATTATTTTCAACAAATTGTGACTGAACTTGCTTAACCAAACAATTCGAAAACACATTTCGTATAAAAATTTATAGTACAAAATACAGAATAGATTAGAAAAGGTTGGATTGTTATGGATAAGGGTTGTATCAAAGTCGGAGGCAAAAATAAAGAGCGAGTTGGTGTGCGGAAGGAGGGGGCGGAACGCGCGGGATACCACCTAGTTTATTATAATTATAACACTAAACATGCCTAACTTTGTGGAAAAAAAACCGTCAGATGTATCCTCTCTATCTACTGTTATGGAGTGTTTTTTGGGTCTTGGTCCACAAACTTAAAATTGAAGAAATCTATGGGAAGAGTCTTTCACTCACTAAGGACTACTGCATTCTGAGCTATTAAAGCTGAAATAAATTTCTCATGATGGCTGAGAAGTCATCGTTTTCACAAAGGTTAAATTTGGATTTACAGACCTATCAAAGACATTTCATTGGTCGTGTTTTAGTTTTAAAGGATAAGGTGATCGAGTTCACCTGTCATTTACACACTGCTTATCTTTCTAATAATTTTAAAATAATTAAAAAAAAAATCTAGTTCAACCTGTAACCTGTTGTTTTATTTTAACTATTTAAATTCGATGACAAGATATTAAGCGACAGCTAAAAAGGAGATCGAAAATAAATTAAAGAACCAAAACAATAAAAGTTATATTCAATTTTTTTATAACGGGTTTATTTATTTATAACGCTCACTTAAAAGCCTCAAAACAATAACAAAAACTTTATTATTTTTATTTAATTTATTTCTTGATCCATAAAAAGTTCAAAAAACTTGATCACATTCCTTTGAGAAAAAAAAATGTAAATAAATAAACCAATTTTTATATAAAAAATAAAATGAATGTAAATTTTGACGTTTTTGCCAAAAAATTAAAAGAAAAGAACACGAAAAAGAAAAGATTTTTGAATGAAAGTTTTGTTTTGCCACAACACGATTATTTTTTTTTTCAACATTGGGATGATTGATATTAATTGAACTTTTTTTTTGTGGAGTTTGTGGTTGTTTGGTTTGATTGAATGTTATACATACAGTGAATTAGAGAAGACATGAAACTGTTTACAACATGGATAATAATGGATTATATTTTTATACAATAAAGTGTAAATAAGAATAATCGCTAGAGACTTGTTAAAATAATGGCTGTTTATACTTGGTGGTATTCTCGGTGGGGAAGTTATCGATGATAAATGAGAAACGAAGTTTTTCATTAGTTTATTGGAATTTCAGTAAAATGAATTAAAATTTAAATACCAAGGTCCAAGAGACTAAATAAACATTTATTGTTGGAAGTGCACACTTTCTCCAATGGTAAAATAACATAAACATTGTTCTTGTGCAAATAAAATGTATAATGAAGATTCGAGCACATTCTAGTCAAAGAAAACGAAATAGTTACCGACTCGTCTATGATAATCCCATTTCAGAGTATTTTACAGTTATGGCTTGGTTTATTATAAGTATTGTTTATATAAAGTAACAAATATATTATAGGATTGAAAAAAACTATATACAACAAAATAATTATATTAGAAAGTAGCAAAGTCAATACTAGATTTGTAATTAAAGTTAAAAATTTACTTTATAAACTAATAATTGTTGCTTAGTATTTGAAAAAAAAAAACTAATTCAAATTCTGAAATTGTTGATAAGATTTTTGACAGAATTAGATTTGAGTTTACATGTGGTTGGTTGTAAATGTAAAATATTTTTATTTCAATTCAAGTTTCAGAAGATTCAAGGAGAATATATTTTGAGCTGTATCCTATAATGAAAAGAATTTTGAGAATTTGGTTTTTGAAAAATTATTCTTGTGGTTTTTGCTTATTAAATGGTTAAAATAGTTGAACTTGAATGCCATAGTCTTAACAAATTAAATATTCTGAGCAACGATTGATACCCGATCTGTTTGACCCAGTTATAAATCGCATTTTAATCTTAGTAAGTAGATTGGAAGACATCAGATTATAAGCCTTTAGTCTGGCAATTTTCTCCAAATATATTTTGTGCAAAGGAGCTTCCGTAGAGAGAAACCCTTACCTGTGTCTGCAATCCTCTTGCAACAGGCATTCGCTCTGATAGTTTTACCTCTCAATATTTTAAACTGTATTTCTACAATATTTCTATTTCATATAATACATGAATCAAAAATGATTCTATTGAATAAGGACAGTTGTGTTTTGATGACTATATATCAAACCATTGTTTTATAATAGTTACACTAGAGTATTGTAACACCAAATACGAGATATGAGCCTTGATAACACTTTCTCAAATGTAGAAAATCGGACGAAAATAACAACAATGACACAAACATCGGACATAGTGAAGCTCCTACAACTCAATTCCGCTCAATACTGCTCAAAAACTGATCATTCACCTGCAAAAAAGATTCAATTAAAGATTTAATTTAAACTATCACGAAACTGAATGCGTTGTTGGATAATTGTATACGATATAAATTAACAAATTGAAAGAGATAAATAAATTAACATATAATAACATGAAATGCAACGAAGGATTCCCTCTGCAAACTTCACATAAAATTCCTCCATTTAGCAACTACTTGATATTTGGCAACTGTTACCATTATAGTTGGAAGTAGCTAAATCATATATCATATTCAATTATATTTAATATTTATGTGTCAAATGCTTCTAGACGAAAACGTTTCCCACTGTATGTTTGCCAAAAGAAATATATTAAAATCGTCAAAGAATGATTATGACACTTATAGTTCAATGATCATGCTTCTGGTCACATATACAGATGTATCAACATGATCCTGCATTCAAAGTGACAACTTCTTGAGCAAACAAGTATGTATTAAGCAAACGGTACAATTATCGAACGCATCGTTCTTTCGGCTCTCCATATCCACTTTTTATGCTCGCATGCTCTCATGCGTGAACATAAAAAGGTAACCAACAACATCACGTTACCTTTGCACGAATATTACGGTGACTACACTCGTTGTCGATTGAAGTCAAGAAAGCCTCCACATAAAACTGCCAGCAACCTGCTGGCAACTAACTTCAATTTCAATTTGCGTTTCAATTTGCGATGTCATACCTGAACTACATTAAACCGAATAAGAACGAATCATGGACGTTGTGCTGATTCTTTTTACAAGTGGGGCATTTCAGAGTCCCCTGAGCGTGACTGCGGCGCTCCACAACAAACCATAAAACACATTGCAACTGTGTGTCCAATTCTACGTTACAATGGCAACATCTCAGACATCCGTTTGGCAACTCCCGATGTAGTAGCATGGATAGACTCGCTCGATGTAAACGTCTAATGTTCAAATGCACTGTCCAATGTTCAAATATTTTATTTTTTACTTCTTTACTAAAAGACGCTCAATCGATTGTAAGTTCATTTAATGTGTATCCATGTTTTGTTTTAGGTAGATTTCATAGAAGAGTCTACCTATTTTTAAGTTTAATTTTTAATGTGTCACAAAAAAAACCATACGCTAAATAAATAATTGTTGTTGTCTTCTAGTTTTCGTCGACGGCCGATCGGGCGGCCGGCCAACAAACAATTTTATTTTTGCCGATTTAGTACATAGTTGTGAGTTATGACCTAAACCGCATAAATGCAGAGAAAATAAGGGTGAGATTTTAATATGTTTCTCATTATTGTAGTCTTTCAGATCATACTAATAGCAAAGTTTAAAAAATATTCTGATTTCTGAAGAGATTGTTAAAAAATAGGCCTGGTTCTGGTATGGTAAATTGGTTCTGGGTAACGATGAACGAAATTTCGATCAGTTTGACCTACATAAAGAACATCACAATCTTCACTAGTAAATTGGAAAACTAAAGATTTTTTAAATAAATATTGTTATAATTAAACTAATAAAGTATATTACAGTAACAATACTATAATATTGAGTAGTAATAAATAATATTTCAATAGCTGTAATATTAAATTATAGGCTAATAAATAAGATTTCAATTATAGTTGTATTAACTTATATCCAATAAATAATATGTTAATAATATTATTCCTACATTGTAAATCAATATTAATATGTAATTAATAATAATACCAACATTTTAAATAAAAATTCACAATAAACACCGTTGTATGTATGACATACATATAAATACTTATTTTCTTCCAAATCAAAAAGAAAATAATTTTTTTAAAAAATTAACTTTTTTTATGAAATTAATTAGCAACCATCGTCTGTTTTTCAACTTTTTATTATAATTATATTTCTGGCTTTATTATAGACTATTATTTATATAACTGAATTTTGTTTAAACATCAAACGTTTCAACCTTTTGGGTAATCTTCAGTGTCTAAAAAACAACAAAATGCAGTTAAAACCAAACAAAATGATACAGCAAAAGGTACATAAAAACAAAACAGGATTGAGGATAATATTACTTAGAACTAACTTATAATAATTAAAATGTTTTTTCACACATAGAAAAACATCAAAAACCTTATTAACCAGAATTAATCAACAAATCTGGTGATGTTACCAGAAAAAGAAATAGAACAATAGACATTTTCGGTCAGCGTTGGCCAAACATGCTTTTGAATGCAAAGATTCATTTGATTTTGACAATCCCACCGTCCTAGAATATGAAGACAACAAATTAAAAAGAACTTTTATAGAAGCTTGCTATATATGGAACCAAAGTAACAACACCGTAAATTACAAAGTCGATACAAATGAATTACACGACAATTATATAGGGATTATTAACAAAACAAAATCAGTAACACACACATAATCACATTGGGATAAAATAATTATAGTAAATAAAAGCCTATAAATCTAAATTTTGGTTTATAAATAAAAAAAGACTTTTCTGTCTTTATTTTTGAAGGAACGAGTTTTGTCATTGGCATCTCTTTCTCATGTTTACCTTTATAATTGGATTTGTTAAGTAAAATGTTGACAATACTTTACTCAACATTTTCCGGAAAAAAACGGCAAATCTATAATGTTATGTTATTATTTTATTGACTTGATCACAGTCTGATCAAAAACATTTTTAAAGAATGTTTTTTAAATTGTTTAAGTTTTGGTAGAAGAATTAATTTATTAATATGAAAAGCCATATTAATTATTTTAATAATTATTTTAAATAGTTTAAAGTTTGTATGTTGATTTTTCATATAAAATGTAAGTGTGCAAAAACATTTTAATTATAATAAGTTAGTTCTAAGTAATATTATCCTCAATCCTGTTTTGTTTTTATGTACCTACTACCTATTACTGTATCATTTTGTTTGGTTTTAACTGCATTTTGTTGTTTTTAGACACTGAAGATGACCCAAAAGGTTGAAACGTTTGATGTTTAAATGAAATTCAATTATATAAATAATAGTCTATAATAAAGCCAGAAATAAAAGTATAATAAAAAAATAAATTCTTATATACATATATTAATAGATGGCAATCAGCTGTGTGAACTTGGAACCCGAACTTGAGGGAAAAAAAGAAAACAATTTTTGGAAATTGCAAACGACGGAGATGTTTGTAGTAAAATTTTTTTGTTTGTAGTTTTAATAAATATCACTCAAATCATAAAAACAGGTGAATCCCCTCCCCTGCACATAGTGATAGAATATTTCAACTTTTTAGTCAACTGTAATTTTTGAGTGAAAAACAAATTTCCAAAAGTATTCATCATTTCCATAAGATACTACAACCGATTTCGAACAATCTTGTATACTTGGATTATCAAAATTATCACTGTGTGTAGGGGATTCACATATTTTTATGATTTGAGTGATGTTAATTACAACTACAAACAAAAAACATTTACTAGAAACATTAACGTCGTTTGTAGTTTCTGAGATCAAAAGAATAAAAAGAATATTTCAACTTTTTGCTCAACTGTAAATTTTTTTATTATTTGAGTGAAAAACAAATTTACAACAATATTCATCATTACTATAAAACACTACAAACGATTTCGAACAATCTTGTATATTTGGGTTATCAAAATTACCACTGTGTGTAGGGGATTTACCTGTTTCAAGGATTGAGTGATATTTATTACAACTACAAACATTAACGTCGTTTGAAGCTTCCATAATTGTAGTAAATTTTTTTAGTTTGTAGTTTAAGTTGAAATATTCTTTTGATCTCAGAAACTACAAACGACATTAATATATGTAGAAAATTTTTTTTGTTTGTAGTTGTAATTAATTTCACTCAAATCATAAAAACAGGTGCATCCACTACACACAGTGATAATTTTGATAACCCAAGTATACAAGCTTGTTCGAAATCGTTTGTAGTATTTCATAGTAATGATGAATATTTTTGGAAATTTGTTTTTCAATCAAAAAATAAAAAATTTTTCAGTTGAGCAAAAAGTTGAAATATTCTTTTAATCTCAGAAACTACAAACGACGTTAATGTTTGTAGTAAATTTGTTTTGTTTGTAGCTGTAATTAAAATCACTCAAATCATAAAAACAGGTGAATCTACTCCACACAGTGGTAATTTTGATAACCCAAATATACAAGATTGTTCGAAATCGTTTTTAGTATTTTATAGAAATGATGAATATTGTTGGAAATTTGTTTTTCAATCAAAAAATAAAAAAATTTACAGTTGAGCAAAAAGTTGAAATATTCTTTTGATCTCAGAAACTACAAACGGGTGAATCCCCTTAATAAATATCACGCAAATTATCAAAATAGATGAACAGTGTTAATTTTGATAATTTGTGTACACACAGTGATAATTTTGATTATCCAAGTATACAAGATTGTTTGAAATCGTTTGTAGTATTTTATAGTAATGATGAATATTTTTGGAAATTTGTTTTTGATTCAAAAATCAAAAAATAAAAAAATTTACAGTTGAGCAAAAAGTTGAAATATTCTTTTGATCTCAAAAACTGCAAACGACGTTAATGTTTGTAGTAAATTTTTTTGATTGTAGTTGTAATTAATATCACTCAAATCATAAAAACAGGTGAATCTACTCCACACAGTGGTAATTTTGATAACCCAAATATACAAGATTGTTCGAAATCGTTTTTAGTATTTTATAGAAATGATGAATATTGTTGGAAATTTGTTTTTCAATCAAAAAATAAAAAAATTTACAGTTGAGCAAAAAGTTGAAATATTCTTTTGATCTCAGAAACTACAAACGACGTTAATTTTTCTAGTAAATTTTGTTTGTTTGTAGTTGTAATTTATATGACTCAAATCATAAAAACAGGTGAATCCACTACACACAGTGATAATTTTGATAACCCAGGTACACAAGATTGTTCGAAATTGTTTGTAGTATTTTATAGTAATGATCAATATTTTTGGAAATTCGTTTTTCACTCAAAAAATAAAAAATTTACTGTTGAGCACAAAGTTGAAATATTCTTTTGATGTCAGAAACGGTTCCAAGTTCACGCAGCTATGGGAATCTTGTAATATTACGTGCTAATATTTCAAATATTAACTACAGATACTGAAAGAAAAACTAGGTGTTAAATTAAAAAAAGGAAATCATTTAACCAAAAGAATTAACGATATAAATTAACTAACATTATATGTATAAGAAAATTCTGCTTAATTTACGTAAGGTTTATGGATGCATGTATCCAAGCGCTTGGTAAAACTGGGTTTACCTGCCAACTGTTACAAAGAAAATAATATCTACACACAGAAAAATGATACCTAAATTTAAAATAAATATACTTTGAAATAAAGATATTTTGCCTATAGATTTTGCGCAAAGTTTAGATTTCTTTATTCCAAAAGAAAAATTTTCTTTGTTTTTAACCAAAAAAAAAATAACTTTTATTTCTTTAAATCAAAAGAACGTTTCTTTTAATTTAAATACTACAAATATTTTGATTTAATTGATTATTTATACTTAGCGTTAAAGGAATTTTTATTTAATTCAAAGAATATTAGTCAATAAACAAAATTGTGCACTTTATATTAAAGATTTTTTTTCTTTATTTATTATTAATAATATTTTAAATCAAAGGACTTGTGGTTTTTGTATAAAGTATGATTTGAACTTTGTTTTAAAGAAAACAATATTGTTTTTTATGTAAATTAATAATTTTTATTATAATAAAATTCATTACACAATTATTACACATACAATACAATTTATATTTAAGTATGTATAGTATGTATATATTAATATTATAGCTACAAATATAATAAAATTCATGTAATTATAATTATAACAAAATTATAATATAATAAATTGAAATAATTATAATTAATAACAAAATTCATTACACAATTATTAAGAAATTCAAAAATATAAAATCTAATTTTCATAATACATACAATATAATTTAAATTTTAGTTCATGTATAGATTAATATTATGGCTACAAATATAATAAAATTCATTACACAATTATTAAGAAATTCAAAAGTATAAAATCAAATTTTCATAATACACACAATATAATTTATATTTTACTTTATGTATATAGAGTAATATTATATAGCTACATATATAATAACGTATATAATATTTATATAAATATATAAATTTCTTTAGTGTTAAAAACGCTAATAAAAGTTTTTCATCTTTATAATTAGTCTTCCATCACTTAAACTTCTGATATTTAATGGAGGACCGGCATCTTTTAGGTTAATTAAAAAGTAAATATCTGAAGATTCTCCTAGTAAGTGACAATGATAATGTGGTATATATGAATTACCTGAATGACATTTGCATATTGCAAATAACTCGCTATTTAATTTGACAAAATCTTGAATTTTGAACACTTTGGACTGGATTACATGATCCTTATGGCAAAAATAGTAACCTACTTTAAGCTTGGTACCACAAAAAATTAGCTTATTGGTATACTTTTCTTCATGAGAAATTTGAAATAATAATATATATTTGCTATCTCGAACATGACAGGCGAATAGACTGCTCAATAGTACAACGTCTTTGTTGAAAAAATCTTGTTCCAATACCAATCTAGAGAACCGTATAGACGATTTAATAGCTAAAGTAACTGGAATATTTACTCTCGATGTTATGCTTCTTGCATATTTTTTATGATTCTGATGCTCACTTTCTAGTCGAAAGCACCAAAGATTCTTAATAGGACCACAGTTTCTTATTATTCTTGGATAGTGAACCAAAAAGTGATATTTTGGCTTAAGTGCTTGGAAAAGCGTAACAAATAATGTATTATGTAATTCAATTATATTTTTGAGTTTTATAACTCCGTATCCGTATAATCACTATGTAACAACAGGTCTAGTAGTTCTACAAAAACTAACAAGAATTTATAAACTTCATCTTCACCAGGTATATCATCCCCAATTATTAGAGGAAGAAAATGAAAAAGAGTCCACGACTCCTTAGCCGTCATTTTAAAAGTAGCATTTTTTATTTGAGTTTTGTCTACGGGCTCACCAGATGAACCTATTTCTATTTCGCCGTAGTTAAAAATTTGTTTCTTATAGTTAAAGGTTTCCAACGAGAAATATTTTTGTTGGTATATGAAATGGTTCAAAATTTTAGATAGGTTATATTTGCAGACTCCTAGAAAAACATCATGCATTAAGTCACACGCTTTGTTGTCAGTCACATGAAAAGATTCAATTTCATTGAAAATAGAATTTTCTTTCACACCAGTTGTGCTGTGGTTGTTTTTCAACAAATCAATTTCATAATTATATTTATCTCGTATTGAAAATGGAACTTCTGCGGAGTCCGATTGAGTTTCTGTTTTGTTTCGCCTGCATTGGCGGCAAAACACAAATGAATTAAATGATGTCGTATATCCTAATATATAATTAAGTCCCAAGTTATCCCCTAATATTTGACCTAGGACAAAATAGACGGTTCTTTTAAAATTTTGTGTTTCGATTAGTATCCCATTTTGCTCTAAGTCCTTAATTACATCTATTAAAGGACGTAAAGATCTTGCAGTACCAAAATTTTTCATATCTTTTGTTTTAATAAAGGCGGCAACAAAAATGTTATTTAATTTTGGTATTTGGTGAGCGGGAATAGTTGGAAAATAATAATAAACTCCACAAACGGCTTGTTTTCCAGCATGAGATCCGAGGGCATCATTTATCTCGAAATCGTCAAAGTAAAGGTGATAAGGAATTACTGTTTTTTCTTGAAATAGACGCATCTTATCTTTCCAAAGTGAACCGTTTATAAAATTACTTATATGAGGGCTAGACTGTAATTTATTTATATTGTCTAGGGTTTGTTGGAGAATGTTTTGTGATTCAAAATATTTTTTAATTTGGAAAGGAATATCTAGCAGGCATCCTTCAATATTACTGTTGCCCAAAGTGGGCACACCATTTACAAAAACTTCCGTTAAGTTGTTATTAATTGTATATGCCCGGGGCTTAGAAAATATACCTGATTGATTAATTTGTTTAAAAAACTGAAATTCTGTATTTAGTTTTTGAAATGGATTGTCCAAAAATTGCAAAAAAATATCATATTGAGTCTTATGTTTTTCGGGCAAGTCAATAGAAAATTGCTTAAAGCAATTTTGTAAAGGATTCATAATAAATTTGTTTATTTTCTCTTGTATTAAAAATACTGTTTTTCTTGGCATGGTCTTTTCATCGTGTAAGTTTAAGCAAAATGTCATTATTGATTTTTCTAGGTGATCAAGATTCAGTTTATTTATATTCACTGAGTTTGAAGAAACATTTAAGGATAACTTGTTTGGTAGGTCCAAATTTAAAGAATGTGTTGTCGAGGACGAGCATACACTATTGCTTCCAATCAGTTCATTATTATTTGAACTATCACAGTGATCAAAATTTTTGCTATTAGGAGATAAGACTGAAATTTTTTCTGTATGTTTTTGCAAATGGTTTTTATATTTATAAATGTTTTGAAAAATTTGACGACAATCATTTTGTAGACATTCAAATTTGTAAAGAGAAGGTGTACCATGAACTTTTTTAAGATGAAAAACAATGTCGTTAACGTCTTTAAAACTATTTAAACATATAAAACAAATAATCATTTTAGATTATACGATTTAAAACTATCGACCAGAAAACTGTTTTATAAATTTTGTTTACGCCAGGCTGGCCAGAATTAATTTCGTAAAAATATTCTTGAAAGAAATACCATACTTGTTGACTGATTATTGAATATTTTAAATTAAATATAAATGTGAGTTTAATTAAAATATCTATACATTTTCTTACCGACCCACAATTATATTTTATGTCATCACAACAAACAAATACCTCTTGAATATTTTCAAACTTATCATCTGAAACTATAATTATTCTAGGTTGAACCGTAAATTTCTCACCCCGATATTTTTTTTTTATTTCTTCTAGTTTAGACTGCTGTTCGTTTAAGTTGCTAATTCGTAAAATGAAATCTGTTTGAGCATCAGATATTGTCGGTTTAAATTTTGGATTACAACGTTTTGGTTGTATTATTGAATGCATTAACAGTGATGCAATAGTGTCTTTTCCGTCTGTAATAAGTTTAATATCTTGAAATAAATGCATAAGGAATAAATAAATAAAAACAAACCTTGACTTAAATTCTTATTTGTTTTTAATTCTTTTAATAATGCTTTATTGGTGACATCCTTAATTTCTGATTCAAAAACTTTTAAAGCACTTTTTAAAAACGAATCAAATTTGTTTATAAGCAGGTTTTCTTTACCAGAATATTTTACTTGAAAATCAATATCAATCTAAAAAAATGAGAAATATATTAAATTATATTGTTTATTATTACATACAAATAAAAACAATCTTTATTTACTAGTTGATAGCCAAGGTGCGTTCTTAGCAAAGGCCACTCATTCACGAGTCCTTGAATATTTGGTTCACAGGAATTATAAAATGCGGCTATCCTATCAACAGATGTTTCTCTCCACTTTTGTTGCACAGTTGCAATTGGCTCAAAATAATTTTTAAGCCAGATTTTGTTTTCTTGATATTTATCTAAAGTGTGGAAAAACAAAGCAAAGTTTATTTTATAACTAATGTATTTTATTGTGATGCGTTAGTTTTTAAATTACCATCAGTTATAATCGAACTTGTTGATTGCACATTGATATCTACACTAACCTCGCCTCGTTCGATATTACTTGCTAATTTTAAATATTTTGTGCCAAAACACTGATTTGACCATCGGTCAAACAATTTCCCAGATGCTTTTCCTTTACCTTTCCTTGGTAAGTAATAATCACTCTGCAATTCAGTTAAAATTAATTTTCTTTTTAATAAAATTGTTGCCTTTAAATTATAAATGATAAAAAATATATACAAACCGCATTTTCTGAAGAAAAACATTCAGCAATATTTATTGCAATGTTGTTAAAGTCTTTAGTTGTTAATTTGACGCTATTGGCCATATAATGGTCAACGATGCAGTGAACTAAACTTTTACGACTTTCTGCATCCAAAAATTTGTTCTTGGTAAAAAAATGTTTGACCAATCGTCCTTTTATACTTTTTTCCAAAATGTCATTTACATTAACATCAAAACAACAAATGCTCGTATCGCTGTAAGATAGAAATAATGTAATTTTCTTATTTAGTAAATACAACAAAATATTTAATTCACCTCGTAGTTAAAATATTTGATCTAAAACTGCTGGCAATATCCAATTCACAGTCTTCTACCATAGGCTGATTCTAGAAGAAATTATAATTTTAAATTAACAGTACCTATAACAATTTAAACACATGTAAAAAAAAAACAATTACAATATGTTTTCGCCATTTTCTTAAACCTTCTCGAAACAAAATTTTTTGCCCTATAAAAAATTGCTCGAAAAGTTCATCTACATCTTTAAAATTCATAATTTCTAGAACCTTTCTATTGAATTTATGTAAATGAAGGAGCTTTACAGTATCATCTGTTAGTCCCCAAGTTACAATGATTTCCATAACTTCCTCATCAAGCATCACTGGATGTTCAGACATCTTTAATATAAATAAATCTCTCACTTATGTAATAAATTTAATTAAGAAAAATCCAGCTTACCTTCAATTTAATATTTAGTTAAATATTATTTATTTATTTTCACTTTAAGAACTTCACTTAACTTTAAATTACATAAACAACAACACTGCTTATAGCAAATATGAAATTTAAATGGGCAAAGAATTATAATTTTCTTCTGTAAAACAAATAATAATAACTGTTATTTTCCGAAAAACAGCAAAATTAAAGTGACGATTGATCTCCGACGAAGATCGTGCACAAACAAAAGTTTAAACTTTACTTCAAATTGGTTTAAAACAGTTTTTCTTTGTTTTAAAGGACATCGCAATTTATTTCAAAGGTTTTGAATTGTTTTAAAATAAATAATTTGGATTCTTTGAATTAAAACACGCAAAATCTTTAGTTTAAAAGAAATTAGGTTCAATTTAAAAGAATTTTGAAACTTTTAAATCAAATAACATGGTTTATTTAAATTAAAGTCCCAAATTTTTCTGTGTGTACTGTTATTTACTGAGAAATAATATCTAAATTAATAATTATAAAATATATATGTTTAAAGAAATGAACATATGTGTTTGCCGGATGCAATCATGACAATCTCTTTATGCTAAGCAAAAAATAAATGTTTATAGTAATAACTTAAACTAACTACAAACTAGGCAAACATAAGGAAATTTATTTCATGTTTCCGTTTTCTCGTTCTAGATTTTTCTTTAATCCTCCGTTATATTTCGAACTAGATACACTTTATTGTTATTTTATTTCTGAAAAATGGGGTTTTACTAAAAAAATTACGAATTCTAACGGTTTAATTCCCAATCCGGTTCTGATATAACAGTTCTGTTATAAATACTTAAAGTTGATGGTAAAATTTGCAACTTGTATTCGTTATGATTATTTCAACAACATAAGAAAATTTTGATCATTGAACGGTTACGTTGATTTCCCTATACAAAATTTTTATATTTATAGATTAAATTATATTTAATTATAGATTTTCATTTACCTGAGGAATACAATTATTTTTAGGATATTAGTCACAATTATGAACAAAAATTATTATAAAACCTTAATCACTTAATTCACAATTGAGTAGGTGGATTAGTTATTGTTTTAAGAAGAAATAACACTTAACGCACTAGACAGATTATGAGTAACTAAATTTTGGTAAAATAAACCACCTTCGATCTTTAGATAAATACAGATTACTGTATTTATTGATTGAATTTGAATTACAAATTATATATGTACATTAGTCCCTGGGCCGGCGCCGATTTCATGTGATGATTACAACATATTTTATACTTCGTGAGGCGCCTCTCTTTGACGAGCCCGAAAACAATTAATCTGCGATTTTTCTCAGATCGGCCGCTTTTGCGTTCGGTAAGCTTCGAAAAATGTCGATTCCCGGGATCTTGTAAATTTTTGTTTTTTTTAACTGTAGTCCAACCTTACAGGGGGATTGATTTAGATTGATTGATTTAGATTGAATTTGATTTAGAACAAGAGGGTAACCTTTTCTGACAAAAATGTGTCTGCTATTGTCTAGTCCGACAACCCAAACATACCAAAATGTCAGTTGTCGGACTCGACAATAGCAGACACATTTTGGTCGGACAAACTTACCCTCTTGTTCTAAATCAAATTTCCAACCTCCACAGTTGAAAAAAAAATGTGGTACCAAATTTACAAGATCGCGGGCAATCGGCATATTTCGGAGCTTGCCGAACGCAAAATTGGCCGATTTGAGAAAAATCACAGAACAAATGTTTGCGGACTCGTCAACGAGAGGCGCCTCACGAAGTATAAAATATGTGGTAATCATCACATGAAAACGGCACGGGCCCAGGGACTACATGTTTAATTGGGTAAAATTTGTTAAAACAATTTCCTTATTTCCTTATTCCTAAATCTCTGGTCTAATCCGCCTTTCGGTGCGCACGATAACGTATAAAACCTAGGTCCTCGCTCTCGCTAGACATGACAACGGGTGTACTGTGTACAATACTGCTGTGCTAAGCACAAAGGTGGTAACTTGCATTTTTGTCAAAAATTAGTTATGCATCTAAGATGATATAATAAAAACAGTCGATGGACATTTTTATCATATAACTAAACCATTTAATTAAATTTTTCATTCAAAAATTACTATTTTAAATATACCGTATCTTCTTTAAAAGTATCAAATTTGCTATTTAATTATCCAATACCTATTTTCTGATTCAAACCAAAAATTTTAATTTTTTCGACTATAAATGTAGTTTTGATTAGTTTGACTGTAAAAATTGAAAACTAAAAATTGTTAATATCTCGAAATGTCAAAAATACAAGTTACCACTTCTGTGTTTAGCACGGCAGAACAGCAGACAACAGCTCTGACCTATATCTCAGGTACCTAAGGTAAGCCAGACACATATCTTAAAGCGGAACACAAATGACACGAACTGACATTTTCCAATCCAACTGTTAGTCCATAAATGTTTTTGTAAAACCTCTCTATTCAGTCTAAATACTTATTTTAATCTGATTTACGACATTTAATCTAACATGACCTGATATTTTTCAGATCATCCAATGAGTACAGAATCTTTTTTAAAAAACCTGTGCATTTAAGATAAATGCATAAATTAAGATAGAGGAAGTGGAAAAATATTTATGGTCCCTGTTGAAAAAAGAAATAAATTGACTCTTAAACCAATAATACATTATTGGATAGCTCCAGGGACCACCATTATAAGTGACTACTAGAAAGCTTATGAATGTCTTAATGATGAAGGTTATGAGCATTTAAAAGTTAATCATAAGCTCAACTTCAAAGATCCCGATACTGGAGCACACACTAATACCATAGTGTCTCCTCCTGGAGAGCAGCTAAAATATCTATGTTAAGCTCTGGACGAAAAAAATCAAATATTCGTGGAAACTTGGCTCGTCACTTGTTCCTTAAAAAGTGCAAAGAGATGGCTCTTAATCGTACCGTCGAGTTTTTAAGGTTGGCGGGAATTTTATATCCTGGAAATCCGTTAACTTCCCGATCCAGACACTTTTGAAAGCTCCGATTTTGAAGATTAATAAATTATTTAAAGCTTTTTATATTTATTGTTATATTTTTAAAAAATTTAGCAACTTTTTGATTCATTTGAATAGGGTTGTATAGTTTTTCGTTTCTTTGATTCATCCCATTTTGGCTAATATAGGTTACCCGACCCGAATATACACAACCCGATCCATGTCCTCATAAACGTTTTTGGCCGAAAACTATATCAAAATCCTTAACCCAGATCGAAGTCTTGATATCTTAGAGCTGTGAGATCTCGCCACCTTCATATATTTAATATTTGATTTAAAGCAAATTGTTTCAAACATGCCAACCGTGTGCCGGGCTCGATGTCTTAAGCAGGCCACTCTTCCTATGCATTGTTCAGAGTGTCGGTTTCCAGACCGGGTAGTTAATTAATCATTCTGAGTATATAATGGCTCATAGGTAATTATGTTGCTGTCGCTGTTCCGTGGTGAATATTTGAAGCTGATTAACTGGGCAAAGCTCCTACATGGAGAATGGACGCCACAAAAAAAGAAAAAATATATAATAAAAGAAAACGGTCAACATTAAAATATATTCAAAGCTATTCAAGGATATTCAAAGCTATAGATTTAAAGTGTAGGAAGAATAACGCCAAAGTGACAAATACTTTGACTGCTTAAAATGCATTTATTGCACACTGCAAACATTTGCTATTAATATTTTGTCCAAAACTATTCAGTTTGAACCTAAATCTGTAATCCCCAAACAAATATTGTCTCAATAACAACAATCATTATGTGCTCTATTCTCAATATTAATTAAAATAAAGAAAAAAACTTTTGTAATCTTCTTAACTACTTGAATCTAATACACACATTGATTTCATATGTTCTAGCTATCGGAGATCTATTTCATATCCCATTTCCCGACTTAAAAATGTAATTTTGTTGATAAGACCAAGAAAGAGTTTTATAATTATTATCAATTTTGCTTTTCAAGGAAAGGATTAAATACTTATAAATCTTTCATAGTTCTTTTGTTTCAACGTAATCTCCACAAAAGTTTTAACTGACCTTTTCTAATCTGTTTGCAGGTTTACCGCTGATGATTTTTTGTTTAAATTTAAATAATTCCAATTTTATTTACATATTTAATGGATTTAAAGTTTATCTAACTTTGATAAATTTTATTATACAGTTTATATTTATTATAATTAGGATAAACTCATCGATTAGTGGATTTGAGAAATTACATGATGTTCTGTATAGTTAGTTGCAAAAATCGTCAGATTTCAACAGACTGCAGAAAATAGTTGGCAACCCGAAAATAAAATGAAAAATATAGGATTTTATTTTGTTTCTTTTAAAAATAAAGCCGCAATTAGACTATTGCAGAACTCTGCAATATTTCTGCAATAGTCGTGCAATGGTAGTGTGTAAAATATTCATTGCTCAAAGGTTTGGCTATGCACTCATTGCAAAACATTGCAATGAGTCATTGCAATGTTTTGCAATGAGTTTGTTGCCAAACTTTTCTACAATGAATATTTTACACACTACCATTGCAGAAATATTGCAGAGTTCTGCAATAGTCTAATTGCGGCTTAAGCGTATATGCTTTGTAAGTGACGAAGTTTCTGTAATGAATTTAGAAAAATACACTGAAAGAAAATATTAGGTTACCACAACCTATTTTGTGCCAAGCGAATTTTTACTGTCACAATCACCTCAAACGCGGTTGTCTTATCGTCAAAAACCACATTTAAAGACACTACAACCGAATTGAAGACATCACAACCGATTGTGCTGTCATCGTAACTGAAAAATCACTGTGCCAACCAAATGATCAAATTTTTTCTTTCTAAGAGACTTTTACTAAGCTCAATCTATTCTCTTAACTATCACGTTTTTAACTAGGAGATAGTTTTATCTGAGTTTTTAACAAACGCTTCTTATTCCATAACGTTTTCTTTCATGAACGTGCAATGTCACGTATTTGTAAGACTATATTGTCGAATTCTTTCGGGTCCGGACCCCTCCTCCCCCCCTGACCGATAATTTTTCAGTATTGTTTTTTAAAGTTAGACATTATTTAGTGTTAACCAGAAAAAATTATAGAATAACATCTCTGAATATCGTAAGATACGGTGCTAACTAGCGATCTAAGGTTACTCACTATTGATCAATTCTCTTTGAGGATTTTTTGAACGCTATTTTTAAAGTTTGTAGATTACAATTATCAAGGAAGACCCACGTCAGTAAGGCATTCCAGAGATGCTAGATTCTGTTAAAAAAATTTTTTTGAAAAGCTACATCGTGTCACTCGAACCTTAAAAAGATGGGCTGCTATTGATAATCTGTTCAGGTAAAATTGATTTGATCTAAGCAGATACACGCGTTCATCCATAGTGTATTTGTGTACCTTCAAATCAGTAACATACAACGAATCAAGTTCATTAGTAAGATTTGAATTGATGAGCAGCAATGAAGGTCTCACCAAGGTTTTCAACAGACTGTTCCAGATATGTGTGAAAAAGAAAGTAATTTTTCCGTCGCTTTTCCTTTACGGAAACCGTATTGTCTTTCATTAAGTATTTTTGACGACTTAAGAAGCTCATAATATTAAAATTAATGAACTTCCCCAATATTTTAGCAACAACCGACAAGATTGATATGGGTTTGTAATTTGTTGAATTCGTGTTAGCAACTTTTTTGGAATGGGCTGTATACTGGCCATTTTTTAAAGAGCATTCATTTTAAATTTTATTGCTTCTTCACATTTACCCGAAACCTAAAGATCAGCTTTCAGAACCATCTATCGGAATAAACCTGCGTATATCCACGTGTATTATTTCTGAAAAATTAGAAGCAGAAATATTTGAATTAAACATATATCTCTAAGCCCCTGCCAATCTGTAACCCAAATAAGACTAGGACTAGATAGAAACTGTTTAGGAACTTGTAAATTTATATGAGTGGAAATCAAATTATGGTCTGAACCAAATAATGGTTCTGATACTTTAAATTGTACCAACGAAAGATCATTTATCAAAAACAAAATAAAGCAATTTACTAATTTGACCAGGAATATCAGTAGCTCTGGTAGGTTATTTGGCCATTATATCCGAGTGAAAATAAATATAAAAATAAAATAATAATATAGTATAAATTTTGTTTGACTAAAATGTTTTAGTATCAATAAATTCGTTTCCTTCTCAATAATGAAAGCTCAACAAATATATTTGTTTCCAGCCAAATTGGCCCTTAGAAACAAACAAAGATTATTTAATATTTGGTTCCATAACAAATATACCTTAACGATTTAAGTCCTAATACCTTTACAGCCCAATAGTATATTAAACCAGATAAACGAAAACGAAAAAAACAGAAATTGACAGAGCGAGAGCGGCAAAACTTTCTACCATGTCCATTTCTGACGAAAGTTTTTACAGTGCTATTAATTCTTCAAAGTCTGGTACCAACTTTTTGATTTCCTATTATTTACGGTGATTTAATCGTCACCGACCTAGTGAGAAAAACCACATTGTTCGCGGAACGCTTTGCTATGATCTCGACTGTTTTAGAAACTCCTAAAGAAAAACCAAAAATCCAGTCTTCAGGAGTTAATATGAAAGATTTTTATTTCAAACCCAAAATTGTCAAAAAAAATCTTAAGGGGATTAACTACCAGCAAAGTCTCCGGTCTGAACATCATTCCTCCTATTATTCTAACAACATTTTCAAAAGAACCAACATTTTCTACAAATCCTATATATCTGATATTTCTCTTTCGTGGTGGAAGCTAGCCAATGTCCAGCCCATCCCCAAAATGAAATAAAATGTGATATTTCAAATAATAGACCGCAATACCCTTGCTTTCAGTTCTATGAGCATTATATTAATACACAGCAGAAATACCAGATCGGGGTGATTTTTTTTCCGTTTATGGAATATTTCATTTAAAACAGGAAAGCGGGCAAAAACTTGACAAGTGCGGGCTTTTTCACAGTTAATTGCAGAAGCGTTTTAAGTTTTAAATCAATAAGTTTAAAACTTAAAACGCTTCTGCAATGATCGCAACCACAATTTTTTTACTATACTTCCAGAAAGATGTTGATTACTCAATAATTTTGTTTAAATGAATCTGCCATTCATCGCCTTTATAGTATACAGTAAAATCGATGAAATTTCAGCTTTCAGATGTTGATGTTCTGATACTTCTTAGGGAAATAGAAACAAACGTTTCGAAAATCCCAAAAGCAATAACATATTTCTGAGTTTCAGGAATATTTTCACACTATGACACGAAAAATAAACTCAGCTGCAACTATGGTACAAGATGGCTACAAGATGGTGTATGCTGCATGTATCGATGCTTTTTGAACATATTAAAAAATTGGGATGTTTTGTATCATTATTTCGATTATACGTATCGAAAAAGAGGTATTGCAATTTTAAAATTTTTTGCAAACCTCGAAATCAAGGCATATTTACTTCTTTTAATAGATTTTGATAGATTTTAATTTTGATAGATTTAATGCTCTATTTCATAGAAATACTATCTTATTCCAAAAGGTGTATGAAAAATAAAAAAGGTGTATGGGGTGTGTGAAATAGATAAGCTCCTCGTGCTGCACCCTGGATTACGCAAATAGTCTATTTCAACTTGGTAGCCAAACATTTCATTTCGAACTCTTGGCTGTGATACAAAAAAAAAACAAAAAAAAAAAAAAAAATATGAACCAAAATCAAAATCACAATAACAACGGTACTTTTCAGCACCATAAGACAAAAAATATTGGACCTTCAGTCCGTATTTTGCAATTGAACATTGAAGGCATAAGCAAGTCAAAAACTGAACATTTACAAAGATTATTAAAAGATTACGACATCGACGTTATAATTCTGCAAGAAACGCATGCAGCAGATGAAGCGCAACTTACCTCTAGAGGAAACATTGTTGGTTACAAATTAATTAGTGCTATTTACCATCAATCATATGGATCTGCCACGTATGTTAAGTCAGAAATCCTGAACTGCACGCACGTACTTACACAGACGGACAACGATATACATCTTATTGTTGTTGATATATCGGACACGAAAATTGTAAACGTATACAAGCCTCCAAATACAGGATGGCCAGCTGCTACTTTACCATTATTTTATCATCCAGCAATATATGCTGGTGACTTCAATAGCCATCACACTCAGTGGTCCTACTCAAATAATAATACCAATGGCGTGCAACTGACCGACTGGGCGGATGATAACAACATGTTCCTGGTATATGATGCGAAAGACTTGAAAACCTTTAGAGCTGCAAGATGGCGACGTGATATACAATCCCGACCTCTGTTTTTCCACAAAAAACGAACAACGTAACCCTATTCCAATATCTAGGGCTGTCTTACAAGGTTTTCCACGCTCTCAACATCGTCCAGTAATTCTTGAGGTAGGAATCCAAATTCCACTCGTTAACTCTACTCCTCAACCTAGATGGAATTTTAACAAAGCTGATTGGGATAAATATAGGATGAAGTTGGATGCAGTGATTCGCTGGATCCAACCCATTCCTAAAAATTACGATAGATTTGTTGGAGCCATCATCTCAACTGCAAAGAAATGCATCCCAAGAGGCTTTCGTGAAGAATATATTCCTGGCTGGAGTAAAGAGAGCGATATATTATATGAGGAGTACCTTAGTAGTGGTGAGGCAGACGTGGCTGATGACTTAATATACTCACTGGACGCCGCGAGAAAACAAAAGTGGATTAAGGCTGTTGAAAACATTGATTTTTCTCATTCAAGCAGGGAAGCATGGAGTCTCCTTCGGAAACTGGGTGGCTCAAACTCAATTACTCGTGCTAACAATGAAATAAATCCAGAGGACATCGCAAATTACATAGTAAATATGTCTCGTGCTTCTATTAATCGCCTTCATAAGAGAACAATTAAACGCAAATTAAGAGAAATGAAGCGCAATTGCTCGTCTCCATCGAAGTATGCGAACTCTTTTAGTAGCGAAGAACTAGAATCAGCTCTGTTCCAAACAAAAAACGGAAAAGCAGCTGGCTACGATGGCATTTTTCCAGAATTTCTTAAGAATGCTGGAAAAAATGTAAAACAGTGGCTAACTAAATTTTTCTCGAATGTCCTAGAAACCGGCAACCTACCAAAACATTTTAAGACTACGAAAGTGATAGCGATACTTAAGCCAGGTAAACCATCCAATGAACCAGGAAGCTATCGCCCGATTGCCCTTTTGAGCACCTGCTATAAATTGCTAGAACGGCTCATATACAATCGTATCGCACCGATATTGAATGACCAGATCCCAGTCGAACAAGCTGGTTTTCGTCCCAATCGCAGTTGCACTGACCAACTGCTCGCTCTAACATCCTATATCGAAGCTGGGTATCAAAAACAACTAAAAACAGGCGCAGTATTCATCGATCTTACTGCAGCATATGACACGGTCTGGCGAATTGGGATTATATATAAGCTGTTCAATGCAATACCTTGTAGCACCATCTCGCATTTAATTAACAACATGCTGAGTAATCGTGTACTCAAAGTTCATCTAAATAATTCCTGCAGTAGGTCTAAAATGCTTAACAATGGTTTACCACAGGGTTCCGTCCTGGCGCCATTACTTTTTAATCTGTACATCCATGACATTCCTGACACAACATCAAAGAAATTTGGTTACGCTGATGATTGGACCCTGGCCACTCAAAACAAAGACATGGGTGTTTTGGAGGATTTGCTCTCAACTGACCTGTTTCCACTTAAACAACAAACTGACGAAACACGAACTATCAGTGTTATTTAACGGCACTGTCATTAAATACAATCAACAGCCAAAGTACCTGGGCATTACTCTCGATAGAACTCTTTCTTTTAAACTCCACCTAGAAAATACGTCACAAAAACTTAAAACGAGAAACAATATATTGCATAAACTGGCAGGCTCTACATGGGGTGCTACTCCAGCTACCCTCCGAACAACTGCTCTAAGTCTGGTTTACTCAGTGGCTGAGTATGGCGCATCAGTCTGGTTGAATAGCACACATACTCAAAAAGTTGACTGCCAGCTGCATGCTACGATGCGTACTATAAGTGGTACTATCAGATCCACCCCTTTACCTTGGCTCCCTGTGTTAAGCAATATCGCTCCACCTGCACTCAGACGCTCGCATGCTCTCATGCGTGAACATAAAAAGGTAACCAACAACACCACGTTACCCTTGCACGAATATTACGGTGACCACACTCGTTGTCGATTGAAGTCAAGAAAGCCTCCACATAAAACTGCCAGCAACCTGCTGGCAACTGATTTTAATATCTTGGATGCCTGGGACACCTCCTGGCAACATTACAACACAACTGGCCTTTCTATTACTAACCCGACTTCTACCCAACCTGGTTTTGATTTGCCACGTCATACCTGGACTACATTAAACCGAATAAGAACGAATCATGGACGTTGTGCTGATTCTTTCTACAAGTGGGGCATTTCAGAGTCCCCTGAGTGTGACTGCGGCGCTCCACAACAAACCATAAAACACATTGCAACTGTGTGTCCAATTCGGCGTTACAATGGCAACATCTCAGACATCCATTTGGCAACTCCCGATGTAGTAGCATGGATAGACTCGCTTGATGTAAACATCTAATGTTCAAATGTACTGCCCAATGTTCAAATATTTTACTTTTTAATTTACTTAAAAGACACGCAATCAAATCGATTGTAAGTTCATTTAATGTGTATCCATGTATTGTTTTAGGTAGATTTCATAGAAGAGTCTACCTATTTTTAAGTTTAATTTTTTAATGTGTCACAAAAAAAAAAAAAAAAACCATACGCTAAATAAAAAAATGAAAAATCGAAACAAATATTGTTATAGTGGTGGTTTTTGAAGTTTTTTCCATATAAACAATTGGATTTATACATATATGTATATTTTTTTTAATTGAAAGCTTGATGGGAAGTTTTTCCCTAAAGAAACGGTAAACATCGGGCAGTTTTGATACGGCAACGGGCAATTTATTTTTTAAAGTCTAGCATCACTGATGCACACATATAAAAGTTTTTGGAAGACAAATCTGACAGCCAATATGTTTTTTAAAACAAAAGATCAACAACCGATCGAAACACACCGATCTACATCGTACAAATGAAATGCTTAGTCCGAATCAACAGTCCCCGGGGCGTACAATTCACAAAGGTTTAAAAAGCGTTCATCAACACCTCAACACGCATGTTGTTGTGTGACCTACGTCTTAAAAGGTATATATGTGTGTTGTTGTAATTCCTAAACAGAACTTTTTATTTAAAAAAAAATTAGTTGGACCCCCCTAAAACTTTTTCTGTGTGCGCCCCTGACGCCTGTTATTGTGACGCCAGAAGACACCTGGTCTAAAGTTCGCTTGACTGACCGAAGTATGTGTGTGAACACAGCTATTATAACCACTTTACAGAATATCAGCTAATATAAACTCAGAGCATTTTTTTCACTGGCTCTTGGACTATACGGAAGTTTTCATTACAAAACAATACAAAGCTTGATATAAAGTAAAATTTATTGCTCTTTGCATTAATATTTAACAGCAACATTTTTTTTGTGTGACATTTTAATGCAAATTATATTATAATTTAGAGATACTTTGATTATTACGCACCTGTATTAAACACAAATATTATTTGCTGCAATTAGTTATATATATTGAGATTAAAATTAAACAAAAACGCAATTTAAACGTTTGCTGAAAAAATTTAGAGTGTTTAATTCGGAGCTACAGTGACTTTTTGTGTATCGTCTATATAATTGTCGGCCTCCATATACTGAAAAAAAATTAAAAAAATGTAGTGACAACCTTAACTCGAAGTTGGCAGTTTATTATTTAAACAAAGAAAAAACAGCAAACAATTTCACCGTGATTGGGACAACTTCATGAAAACATTTTCCTGACAACATAATGAGGTTTATTTAAAATACAAAGTGTTCCCGAGTCGAAATTTAACTACTCTTTAAAACCTACAAATTCTACTATTTAGAATTTAGAGTATTTAAGTATCACTTATTTTCAATACAAAAATAACATCTACATAGCTCCTACAAGGGCTACTTACCGGAAAAAATCCCATTTAAGGTGTTAAATAGACGTTAAAAAAATTTCTTTCGGCCTTTTCCGTAATATTAAAAAACAAAAAGAAAAAAAAATTGTTTGATGCGATAATAAAAATAAACAAAAGAAAAAAAGAACAAGAAAGAACAAGAAATATAAGAATATAGAAAAGTAAAATGTATTTTTATATATTTTAACATGGTTGGTTTCATTTAACATTTTAGGAAATAATTTATATGTATTTAATTGAATTTAATATTTTAATGTTATATAAGAAAGAAATTTTTGTGCGAAAGAAATTTTTCAGTTAATCTAATATAAATAATCTCGCTAAACAATTAGGCCATCTTAATAATTAGTTTTAGTGATTTAAAAAAAATATAATATTATTTTAATATTTTTTATTTGTCTTGTTTCATTTTGATTTATCGATATTTTGATTTAATTTTTCATAATACTGAGAAATTTATGGAAAATTAGTATTATTTTCTACACATAATTCAAATATTTAAATTTTTTGATTTCTGAATTTTGGTCTTTTAAATTGTATAATTAAAAAAATGGCGAAAAAATGGACGCATCCTTTACAAACAAAATCACACTCATACATGTCCAATTTAGAACTTAAATATACGAGCGCTATCTTCATGTATAAAAATGTTTGTCGGGTTTGATGTGAAATAAGATCGGAATCGTAAATAGTTTTTGAAGATTCAAATAAGATGTAATTTTGTACATTGATAGAATTGATAGGACTTTTTAAGTTCTATGATAAGTACTTAGTAAGGTGTTGAAAAACAGGCTTATTTAGGTGTAAAGTAATATTTTAATGTCGCGTTCTTTGGCTTGATGGAAAAAAGATTGATTTATTTACTTGCCAACGAACAGCATAAAATAAATCAATCTACTTTTGTAAATGTAGTAGTAAATTGTTTTGACTTTTTGTTCTGTCACTTGATATGTTTGGTTATGTTTACATTTGAAAATGATAGATTTTACGTTTTACCATTTTATTTGTAATAACTTTATTATTAATTAGAAAATTAAATAATAATAAATTATTTTGGAACAAAATAATAATAATAATTAAAATGGCGGTTTTTTTTACATAAATTTGACAATTAAAAATAATATTTCAATGTATTTGTAAAATCTACCAAAAAATCTAGATTTTTAAAACTTGATCTAGATCAAAATAAAAATCAATCTTTTTTTGCCAAAGAACACAAACTGACAGCTAATTTGATCTGACAGCTAATTTTTTTGATTTCAGATCAATTTCTAATTAGATGTTAAATAGTATGTTTTTAGAATTTGTAGGAGTTAATAAGTTAATCGAGAATAAAAAGCTCTTATTTACAGGCAATAAAGGATGAAAAGGACTAAAATAGGTTCATTTGAGAATGTCGACTACTTAAATCGTAGTTAAAGTTCGACTCGGGTTATCTCCAATATAACAGTAGTTTATTAAAGTTAATAACTATTTCCATGACAAAAATTTTCTTTCGTCTTATATCATGAATTTTTCATTTTAAAATTGAAGTATTTTAGATTAATTCAACTATAATTTATTTTCACATAAATATTACGTGTGATTGTCTCAACTACATACATCGTTCTATAATTGTTCAGTTGTTGAAACAATTTCGTAGTTCGATTCGCCATATCTGCCCGCACGGTGAGGCTGAGACAACTGCATCTCGATTGGAAATAGAAGATGTTTTTTCAGTGTACGGTCGGCCGCCAAACTATAGACTCAACCCAAAAAGGAGCACTTTCGCTCCTAATTAAATAATATACTATTTAATTCGCACAGCAAAACTAAAAAGTTTTTCTTCTTATGTCAAAAATTTTGTTTACAGAAATTTCACCTTCACCAAATAATATGTTAAATATTTGTCAAATATTTAACAAATATATTTTTATTTGTCAAATATTTTTTTTCAAAAATTGGGGTTTTTAGGACGATGAACAGCTTCTTTTAATATACAAATCTTTTATACGTCCCTGCATGGAATATTGTTCTCACATATGGGATGGAGCATACTTATGTCGTTTGAAATATCTTGATTCTGTGCAGCGGAGGGAAGTTAAATTAAATGGTAACTCAAATCTTGCTAATGACCTTGATTCTCTGCAGCATAGAAGAAATGTTGCTGACTTAACTATTTTCTACAAATATATCATGGATGAACGGGTTCTGAAAAGATCAAATCGATTTTACCTAAGTCTGCAAACCTATCGCGTCAAACCAGAGCTTCGGTAGCGGCCCATCCTTCTACAGTTCCAATAATTAGATGTAAAACTGTAGCCTTCCAGTGCGACTTTTTAAACAAAGTCTCTCATCTCTGGAATTCTTTACCTTCGTTAATTTTCCCTGATAACTTTAATCCTTAAAAGTTTAAAGTCGGCATTCATAAATTTTTCAAAGAAACTTAATTCTCAATCGATTCTAATTCCTAGTTGGCATGGTATCTGTCGGATATTCAGAGACGTTAATATATAATTAATTATATGAACACTAAACATGCTTAACTTTCAATAAAAAAACATATGTCAAGTATTTATCAATGTGCACACAGCCTAAATTACAACTCCAAAAACATGTCTGCTTATATTGAAACGACTGGACTTTTATAATACTGCACGGGTTCCTGACCTCGAAAATCTCCCATATTACACAAAAAATATCAATTAAAAATCTATTGCACAAAGGCGATTTAAACAAAATTCAACTAACAATTTAAAATATATTAATAAAAAATCAACATTGAAGCTTACATTTATGGTGATTATTTGCGGTGTTTAGCATCTTCTAATACTCCTACTAACATTCCACTGTATGATTTTTCCAGACAAACTAATAAATGCATAATATTTTAACTTCTCTTGGTGTATCATGCTGTTGTTGTTCATTTCCAAAATGGAATCCAAAATCACCAAAGAAACTAGCAAATGGGTCACAATTATCCATCATTCCATCTTTTTTCAAACAATCCTTTCCACATCGATCATATACTTTACATTACTCAGATAACACTACATAAACTGTAACCAAATCTTGAAATTAAGACGATACGTTGGAATCATTTGCATTTTTATTCGGTTGTAATTCTTTAATTAATCGTTTCTTTTTCTTTGCTTTTTTTATAACATTTGAAAAAATTTTATTTTTGGGTTTTATAACCCCAAAACTGAATAAAAATCACGATCCGCTCGCTATTGTTATTAATAAATGCAAATAATTTTAAAAATAAAATTGAAATAATGTTGATCACATTTTGAATTGTCTTTATTTGAACTAAAATAAATTTTTTGTTATAACAATTATTATTAGAAATATTTAATTTTTAATTTAATTAGAATCACAAAAACTTTGATGATATTTTTAATTTAATTAGAATCACAAAAACTTTGATTTTTAAGAAATATCATCAGTGTTTCTTTTTTTATTTTAATTTACATAATAATCTGGCCAAACAAAAATGGACCAGTATAAATAGTAAGACTCTTCAGTATTTTGTTTCTTTTCTCTTGTTTCTTTCTCGTTTAAAAATTATACATCATACACTTTCTAATCTCGGAAACTATTGGGTCTACAGAGACAGTTCTAGTATCATATTGTAGCAAATTTAGTCTACTTTAAGACCTAAAAAAGTATAAAGAAAACTAGTCCTTTAGGGTTATAATCCCCAAAACTTGAAAAAATAACGATTTTTTCGTGTTTTTTTCGATTTTTGACAAAGTTGCGTTCGGCGCTCGAGGTCACAAACTTGGATTATTCGTTAGGCCAACATCATAAACAAGTCTGCAAAAAATCAGAACTACCGGATTTGACGCATACTACCCCATACTCTCAGGCGACAAAGTTACTGGAGTATTTGTAGTATTACTATTTTATAGTAATGATAAATAATTTTTGGAAATTTTTTTTTACTCAAAAGATAAAAAAATGTACAGTTGACCAAAAAGTTGAAATATTCTTTTGATTTCACAAACTACCCTGCCCCTAGGGGATTCACCTGTTTTGATAATTTGAGTGATATTTATTACAACTGCAAACAAAAAAATTTTACTACAAACATCTACGTCGGTTGTAGTTTCCAAAAAATATGTTTCTTTTTTTCCTAATGTTCGGGTTTCAAGTTCACACAGCTGTTGAATCAATCACAAAATAAACAAAAACTTTGATTTTAAAAAAAATAACATCATTATCTTTTGATCAGTTTTCATTTTTTAATTTAAATTTATGTTTATTCTTTGAGTTTTCAAAATAAATAATCTGTTTGATCATGAATTTTGAACACTTATATGTAGATCGACTTTTTGTCTCCTGTTTTTCAAAGATTGCAATTTACCCTATCATCTCAATATAAATTGCAAACCAACCATTTCCATATAGCATCTCAATAAACAATTAGAGAAAATAATATGGAGGGGCTGAAATCTCAAGCTCTGAGATATCAAGAATTCGGTCTGGATCCTTAGATTTTGATATAGTTTTCGTCAAAAAACTTTTATGAGGACATTGTTTTTAGTTTTGGTCAGCGATGTTTAGCGTTTGGAGAGAATATTATAAAATCACAAATTCATATTTCTTCTTCATTCCAAAAGTATTGTAAAAATTAAATAAAACCAAAAATTCAAACTTTTTCGAAAATTCTAAAAATATTCCAAACAGAAATATTGATAACAATATCAAAAATAGAAACTTTTTTCAAAATTCCAAAAATTATTATAAAACCAAAAATTTAAAATTTTTCAAAATTCTAAAAATATTCCAAACATTTTTACAAAATCAAAAATTGAAACTTTTTTCGAAATTCTAAAAATATATATATAAAAAATTAAATAAATTCTATTTTCATCCAAAATTCTAAAAATATTGCAAAACTTACAACAAAATCAAATTTTAAAACTTATTCCAAAATTCTAAAAATTTTGCAAAAATTATTACAAAATCAAAAATACAAAATTTTTTTCAAAATTTAAAAAATATTTCAAAAACTATGACAAACTCAAAAATTTCTATGTTCAATTAAATTTACGTAAAATTCCAAAGATTAGAACAAAATCAAATATTTAAACTTTTTCTAAATTCTGATAATATTCGAAAAGTTCTTAAAAATTCATATATTCAAACTTTTTCCAAAATTTTAGAAATATTTCAAAAATTATAACAATATCAAAAATTGAATCTTTTTTTAAAATTCCAAAAATTATAATAAAATCGAAAAATTTTAAATTTTTCAAAATTCTAAAAATATTCCAAAAATTCTTACAAAATCAAAAATTGAAACATTATCACAATTCCAAAAATTGGGTAAAAAAATAAATGAAATCATTTTTTGACACACTTGACATTATTGTTTTGAGAAACTTATAATGCCATAATTCTCCATAATAATAATAAAATTTCATGTCATGCAAATAATTAATTTTATGTTTTTCCAAAAAATTAGGAAAAAAATAAATAAAAATCTTTCTTTTGACACACTTGACCACATTTTTTTGACAAACTTATAATACCATAATTCTTAATAATAAAATTTCATGTCATACACATAATTAATTTTATTTTTTCCACAAAAGGGGTAAAAAAATAAATAAAAATCTTTCTTTTGACACGCTTGACAACAGTTTTTTGACAAACTTATAATATCATAATTCTCTATAATAATAATAAAATTTCATGTCATACAAATATATTTCATGTCATACAAATAAGTAATTTTATTTTTTCCCAAAAAAGGGTAAAAAATAAATAAAAATGTTTCTATTGGCACACTTGACATCATTTTTTTGACAAACTTATAATACCATAATTCTCTATAATAATAATAAAATTTCATGTCATACAAATAATTAATTTTATGTTTTTCCAAAAAATTAGGTAAAAAATAAATAAAAATCTTTCTTTTGAAACACTTGACAACTTTTTTCTGACAAACCTCTAATGCAATAATCTAGTTTTTGATATCACATACCTACCATCAAGATTTCTCCAAATTCATTGTTCCTACTCTTAATCACTTAAAATTAACGTTCTTTAAGTCAAAAATATGAAAATTTGCTATTTTTGACACACTCAATGATATTTTTGACTTACTTCCGGTACAGTTATCGAACACTGCGTCCTTTCGGACCTGTCCCTTGAGTATACCTATTTTGAAAAAATATTTTTTAAATCCCTCTATTTCTATTTTTAATCTATAATCTATTTTTGAAATCGCTCCAGCGGTTTTCTAGATTTCGTAGGCAATGACGGACAGCCGGCAGACAGACATAAATTTTTTTTTGCTTTGTTAGAATCAGTAGGTCCTAAAACGTAGATAAATGCCAAAAAAGTGGGGGGTAACAATTTCACTTTTGGCTCATGAATGTAATACTTAGGTCTTTTAAACTGAAGTAATATATCTTCTACAGACAACACTTCTACTTTAAAAAAAAAACTGGAACTAACGTATTATAAATACATTTAATATTATAACCAGATTCTACATAACAAAAAAAAAATTCTATAAATTTACATTAAACGCAACAAAACAATTAGCGAAAAAAATTTGGTAATTGAACAGTGGTACACAAAAATGTCTCTACGTTGGTTTCAATTAAAAGAAATAAATTAGCTAATTGCTAGAGAATTTCGTTAACTTTGAATACTCTTGTTTTAGAGTAAAATTCGAAATAGACCTGTCGTTACATTAGTACAATTAAAAAAATTAATGTAATTGCAATCTCATCTTGAAGTTAGCAGTTTATTTTCCAAACAAAGAAAAAATGCTTGCAAACAATTTCACGATGATTGGGACCACAAAAGGTAAACATTTTCCTGAGAACATAATGAGATTTATTTAAAATACAAAGTGAAACATCCAATTTAACGGTAGTTTTATAAAGTTAATAACTATTCCCATGAATAAAATTTTTACTTAGGCCTTTTATCATGAGTTTTTCTTATCACAATAGAAGGATTTAAAATTAATTGAAGTATATTTAATTTTCACATCTTGAACTGCATAGCTGGTGAATCGATTTCGGAGTTCGATTCGCCATATCCGCATTCGTAGCGAGGTTGAAACAACTTAATTTCGCTTGAAAATAGAATATGTTGGTTCAGTATAAGAAACATTGATAAAAACCAAGTGGTATATGAATAAATATCTTTTTGATGTTATAAACCAACATATTTAAAATGGCAACACAACACTTAATTTAATTGTTATGAGTGTCCACGAATATCATGTTGACCTTTTCTTTTTAATATTTACTAGCAAGAAAATTTGCATTTATGGGGGTACATCGTGCCCGGAACATTGTGTAAAAATGTGACGTTTACAACTGATGAGATATAAGGGTGAAGAAAAGATCTCAAAAAATTATTCGAAAATCATACAAGGTTCTAAAACTGCTTGTGTTTGCAAACCAAACACTCAATCAACATGATACACTATACCTAGAGTACGAATTGTTTTTATTCCATTTAATTGATTTTTAATTTTTATTACCAACAAAAATCATACAAAAAATCATTGTCAGATGTTTTGTAAAAATATCATAAAAAACATGACAGCTTTTTTTTATCTAAGAGTATGTACATTTTGACTCGTGTCATCGAAATGTAATTGATATTATTATATTATTATTTTTATTCCTAATTTTTTTTATTAAGACAGTGTCGAGTATAAAATTCACAGACAAGTCAAAAGAATAAAAATAATAATAAAACAGAAAGAATGTTAACATAAACTTATAATTTTTTGTCTTGTTTATTTGTATTTTATTACCTTAAAGTAAAATTTATGAATGATCTATATTAACGATATTAAAACTAAATATTTTAGAACATCGTGACTTTCACATATAAAAAAAAATCAATTAAAATGTGAATGTTGTACTACGAACTGTTAATACATTTTTTTTATTGGTAATGAATGAGATCATTTTATTTGAGGTCATGATCAATTTAAATATTTTGAGTAAACTTAATGTAAAGAAAAAATATTTATAGATTCTTTCTTTTGATAAAAGTTTTATGAGAATTGAGAAGATTATTTATTGACTTCAAATAATTGATTTTTATCGAAAACTTAGAATGTTATTTTAAAATTGTTTAGAGGTTATGATATGCAGATTTTTGTAGGTACCGTTTTTGAATTACATAAATAAAAAATATTTGTAAGACTAAGTTTTTGAGCAATGCTAGTCTAAATTTAACGCATTTGTATGTTTTTCTTAGTTGATTTTTCTTGATAAACAATGACGTTCGAATTAACGTGATTTTAGCATTTTTTTTGGAAATAGAGTTGGACGTTGGATTGTAAAACTGCAAGAAACCATACTAAAATCTTATAAACTGCGGTTCGTCCAAATCCCATGACAAAATTTAACGTTATTTAAGTTCAAACAGTTGTTTGTCAGACTTTATCCCATTTTGTCTGCGTATGAAATGCATCTACATCTTGCTTACTACCTGGATTTGATCACCAAAAATTTATCTATAGTTTTACCCACAGAGTACAGATATATCGCGAGTCAAGTGTATTAAAGAAACATCTTAAAAAAATGCATTTACCGAAAATAAATTTCAAGACTTGAAGGTGTAATAATATTAGGTAGAGAAAAAATATTTATAGATTCTTTCTTTTGATAAAAGTTTTATGAGAATTGAGAAGATTATTTATTGACTTCAAATAATTGATTTTTATCGAAAACTTAGAATGTTATTTTAAAATTGTTTAGAGGTTATGATATGCAGATTTTTGTAGGTACCGTTTTTGAATTACATAAATAAAAAATATTTGTAAGACTAAGTTTTTGAGCAATGCTAGTCTAAATTTAACGCATTTGTATGTTTTTCTTAGTTGATTTTTCTTGATAAACAATGACGTTCGAATTGACGTGATTTTAGCATTTTTTTTGGAAATAGAGTTGGACGTTGGATTGTAAAACTGCAAGAAACCATACTAAAATCTTATAAACTGCGGTTCGTCCAAATCCCATGACAAAATTTAACGTTATTTAAGTTCAAACAGTTGTTTGTCAGACTTTATCCCATTTTGTCTGCGTATGAAATGCATCTACATCTTGCTTACTACCTGGATTTGATCACCAAAAATTTATCTATAGTTTTACCCACAGAGTACAGATATATCGCGAGTCAAGTGTATTAAAGAAACATCTTAAAAAAATGCATTTACCGAAAATAAATTTCAAGACTTGAAGGTGTAATAATATTAGGTAGAGATTAGCAAAACTGCTACTTTTTAATCACTGTTACAAACTGTTACTGCTACTTTCAAATCACCGTGAAAAATAGCAGCGTCTTTCACACCACCTACCGTATCGAAACAATGACATGCAGTATGTTGGGAAATATGTGATAAAATTTGCTTCGGACCTTGCAACACTTTGTTTTTGAAAATGAAAAATAGAAAAAAATCAAACTGAAACATATATGTTTTGATTTTTTAATTTGGCTTGGTAATTAAAGTTTTGATTGTTTAATTTTGGTTTTATCAATATAAATATAATGTTTACACCGTCAATTGCCTTAGCGAAAGCAGTGATGATGAGGATAATGATAATACTATGGACTATCGTTTGAAAAGAAAAACAATCCGAGAAAGATACGGCATTTTTTTTTGTTTAATAAAAAATGTTGTGTAGTAGGAATCACAAAATGTGTCACAACAACACAAAGATACCTTTTAAGGTCTAGGTCCAACAACAACATGCGCCCTGAGGTGATGGTGGACGATTTTTTTTAAATGATCGTGGATTGAAGGCACTTGAGACGATTGATTCAGGCAAAGCATTCCATTTGCACGATGTACACACAAAGAAATCCCTTTGAATTTTGTTACTATGACAGTGAGAAATCTCAACAGTTCGACTTTTTCCACAAACCGATTGACGAGTAAAGGAGGAAAATAATATGTTTGATGCATAAAAGATCTGATTTGATCCGAGCACTGCTGGTGATGATATTTATATAAAACAATGAGATCAGCAACAGTGCGACAATGTTTCCCTACAACAAGATTTAACGTTAGATCAAGATTTAACGTTAAATTTCGATCACCAACAATTCGTCTAGCACGCTTTTGAACAAAGCCCAAAAGAGCCAGGACGGCAACAGATGCAGCGCCCCAAACTTTACAACAATACCCCATGCAGGGACGAATATAGGACTTTTAAATGTGGAGTAATTGATACGGAGTAAAATATTTTTTACATCTATTGAGTTGAGGAGGCTGATTTTTCTTGACGCGCTCTATATATAAACGGGCTAATATATAAAATTCCAAACAAAAAGTGAATTTGTTTATTTTTTTAAGGATAATTCTATTGAATTTATATACATAGTTTGCTTTTACAGATTCATAAAATCATTTAGAGTTACGAAAGACATATTGCGGTACATTCTTAACAAAATTAATCCTTTAATTAATGAAATAACTATTATGGAAAGAATTCCCAAATCAGCAAATCCAAAATAGAAATACAGTGGAATACATGGCTGTTAGGAGATTGTGGATGTCCTTTGGAAAATTGGCTACTGCCACCATTTATGTCACCAACAAACGATCAAAAATATTTAACCGTAAACTAAATAAGCAAGAAGTTTTCTGAAAGAAACCTTTCGTTGCCTTCTCGGTGATAGAACTCTCCGTTACCAACCGCAAAAAATCATTCCAATCATAAATGTTACTGAGCTTTGCAAAACATACGCCTCTTTCACAATTTGGATGTTATGGAACATTCTATTGAAATTCCCTAAAATATTGACCATCCAGTTCATATATAGATAAACTAAAATTTGATAATGACAATATTTTGGTTGATGAAATGTTAATAGCCAATCAAATGAACGACTTCTTTGAGAACATTCCAATTGAAATTTCGCAGTCCCATGTTACGAGCTATGGCTCTTGTCAACGTGTCCCTTTAAATTTTGTCCAGTCAGCATATTCCTAGCTCTGTCTTTCTTTCTCACCTGCGGAACTTGAAATAATCTCATTGATAAATGAACTTGATAATTCTTATTCTTACAATACAATTCGTATGGCACGTTTTTAAACAGAGCTCAAAAAATTCAGGATGGAAACAAATGCAGCACCCCAAACTTGACAATAATACTTCATTCAAGGATGAATGTAGGATTTACATATGTGAAGTAAATATGGAGTGAAATATTTTTTAAATCTATTGAGGACTGAGTTTTCTTGGCGCGCTCTTGGTCATCGCTATTATATACGGTCGTTCTAGAGTAAGTCAATAGACATTTGACGCCCAATAAAATTTTTCACATTCGTCTACTTTCACATTCATCTTAAATCCGTACGCTACGCGCTTGCTGATCAGGTTGGCATCCCAGATTTGATCAAATGCAAATTGAGAACTAAATTGTAATTCAAGTGGAAAATATAGTTTAAGTTTGCCTTAAGCAACAGAAAATTACTTAATATTTTTCAGTAAACAATCAAAATATAATATTAATAATTTTATAGTTAAAAATGTTGCGCCAAAGATTGTACCTGTTTTAAAACACTTATTTGATATAAGTTTGAATCCAGGAATTTTCTCGGAACTTCTTAAGAAAGCAATAGTAATTCCTCTTTTTAAAAAGGGTGATCCAAAAGATCCAACTATCTACCGACCAATTTCTATGCTATCTGTTTTTTCTAAATTATTGGAAAAAGTGGTAAAAAATCGCATGCTGAAATTTTTGAACAAGCATAAATTTTTCAACGAAGCTCAATTTGGTTTCAGACAAAATTTATGCCCGGAAGGCATTTCTGATGATGGCATTTCTGAATAAGATCCACAGTTCAATTAATAATAAGAAAAAAAACGACGGCCTTATTCATCGATATGACTAAGGATTTTGATCTAGTAATGCATGAGCTGTTATTAGAAAAACTAACGGTATCCGGTTTCCGAGGTACTGCCCTTAAGTGGTTTGAATCTTATTTGAAAAATCGCCTACAATGTGTCAAAATTGGTAACACTCACAGTTCCAGCAACATTATTAACATAGGTGTTCCACAAGGTTCGGTACTTGAACCCATTTTATTTCTTATTTATATTGATTCTTTATTCAACCTTCAATTCAAAGGAAAGCCCTTTGCTTTTGCTGATGATGTTGCTCTCGATTACTATGGAAATAATAGAGAGGAATTAATAGCGAATATGAATTTTGATCTTTGTCTTTCTAACTGATTTTCTGCGCACCATATGATCCTAAGCTGTAAAACCAAATGTATGTTTTTCGATTTTGTAAACAACCTAAATTCTACTAGTAATCTTAGTCACACTGATATATATTTTTCCATCTAAATAATTGCAGTTGCGGTTTATCCCAACTATCATAAAATAGAAATAGTCAACGTTTTTAGATACCTGGGGATTTTTATTGATACTCAATTAGGTTTTAAACATTATGTTTCTAAATTGAAAAAGGAAATGTGTTTATACACTCGTTAATTTTATCTTCTGAATCGGTTATTACCTACGAGTATTCTGACCACCATATATTACTCACTAATACAGTCAAGGCTCAGTATGGAGTTGTGTGCTAGGGTGGAATATATATGTGAATGTCTAATGTTTGGCCCATTATAGTTGCTCAAAAAAGTTTGATTCGTATAATGCATTCCAAAACCATATTTGTTCATTCTTTCCCACTTTTCAAACGGTCCGGCATTTTACTACTATGAAATCTATACATTTACAGAGTACTTCGAGTACATTTTCTACGTAGTGTTAATCGAATGCCTAGAAATGATGACACGTACAATTTTAGCACAATTTTGGCGATGGTTATGCCTTTCCCGAAATCCGAAAAGTTTCGCCGATATTTTTTGTATACAGCACCTAAAATAGTTAATCTTTTACATGGTGATTTGAAAAGTGAAACTAACTTTAGAGCCTTCTTAAGATTATTAAAAACGTGGCTTTTGATTTAGAGAGTGTCGAATTTGTTTTTGAGGCAGACAAATAATAACTAACAACTGCATAACCAGCATATTTGCGTACTAATATTTTTTCTTTTTCTTTACCCATAACTCCTATTTATAATAATAATAATAATATTTATTGACAGAATTAGGTATTTTTTACATTATTGTACATGTATACGTGTTCTGAGTTGAGCACATCAAGCGGTTGGCTTTACTACAGAAAATATTGATTTAAAGCATTAATGTGTTTACCATCGCTTGGCGAGAGTTATATGTTTTTATATAATGAATTTTGTTTGTCAGCTTAAATTAGATAAAAAGTAAAACTAAGAACTAAATTTTAAAATCTAAACTTAATTCTAAAATCTTAAACCTAAACTAAACTACGGTATTAATTAGATTTATTTAAATAGATATGGTTAGGTTTTGTATCAATTCATTGTTTATGTTGGCTAGTTTAGATGAGTATTTTAAATTAATTTCTTGTATAATTTGCTTGATATAATTCATGTTGGTGTCTTGGTGAACGTTAATTGTGTATCTAGTAGGTTTATTTATAATTATTTTTAAAAATTTGTTTTGCAGTATCCGAGAAAGATACGCCATTTTTTTTTGTTTAATAAAAAATTTGGTGTAGTAGGAATCACAAAATGTGTCACATACAACACAAAGATACCTTTTAAGGTCTAGGTCCCGCAACAACATGCGCCCTGAGGTGATGGTGGACGATTTTTTTTAAATGTTCGTGGATTGAAGGCACTCGAGACTATTGATTCAGGCAAAACATTCCATTTGCACGATGTACACACAAAGAAATCCCATTTTGTTACTATGACAGTGAGAAATCTCAACAGTTTGAAACCACAAACCGATTGACGAGTAAAGGAGGAAAATAATATGTTTGATGCATAATGGATCTGATTTGATCCGAGCACTGCTGGTGACGATATTTATAAAAAACAAAGAGATCAGCAACAGTGCGACAATGTTGTAAGGAATCAAGATTTAACGTTAAATTTCGATCACCAACAATTCGTCTAGCACGCTTTTGAACAAAGTCCAAAAGAGCCAGGACGGTAACAGATGCAGCGCCCCAAACTTTACAACAATACCCCATGCTGGGACAAATATAGGACTTTTAAATGTAGAGTAATTGATACGGAGTAAAATATTTTTTACATCTTTTGAGGAGGCCGAGTTTTCTTGACGCGCTCTATATATAAACGGGCTAATATATAAAATTCCAACAAAAAGTGAATTTGTTTATTTTTTTAAGGATAATTGTTTATTTTTGATATTGTTATTATTTAAGGATAACAAAAAGTGCCGACACATAAAATACTTCAGTTGCTTTCCTTTGCTATTACAAATCTTTTAATACTTTGGACTGAGTAGTTACTAGTTGGCCGCCGTACTCGTTTTAGTAAATCTCTGCTTGGTGTAGGTATTTGGTATGCATATATGTATTGTAGAAATTGCTGTACCTGAAGATATTGCCACCACTGTATGTGGAACAGAAATAATTGATAGATTTGGTGTAGCTGGTATTTAAATGGTTTCTGGCTGTAGTTTTGAAGCTGATAATGTTGATACATCTGTGGTGTAAAATACATCCATTAGGAGTACATTTTCATCAATACGAAAAACGTTAACTATCAGACCTACAACAATGGTGATCATAACTGTATGGTCTGAAACTCGCTATTCAAGTGGCGACAAAGTTGTTGAACAAACACCACCAACGGTTGCATTTTCTTCGCATTGAATTCTTATTAATTTTTGCACACTTTACTTTTAAGGTCCGCCCATACCTAAAATAGTAAATAGAGATTAAATTGAAAACTCGTTTAAAGTTTTTTATGTTAAGCTAACCTTTTTACTATTATAATACTATTTAAGTTTTCACTTAATTTAATCCACCATTCTGTCATTGTAAACTTTGCTGTTGGATTCAAAAAAGTTTCAGATACCATTTGCCTGTTGATTTCAAGAGATGATATTATTTGATTCAATTGTACTGATGTTATTAGTTTTTTTGTTGCCCCAAAATTGAGGTTTAATTGAATGTTTTTACATATATGCATGTAAACAAAACTATTGCAAACAAACTCTTATAATAATTACCAATAATCATAATAATTATAATTATAATAACAATAATAATAATAATTAAATGTTTTGGTATTTTATGAATAAAAACTTACATTTTTGAAGTGAAAACTACATTAGGCGCGTTGTGCAATTTTGTATGAGGAAAAATTTATATATTCGAGTTATCATTTTTAAAAGACCAATAGTACATTATGATGCTAGGACGTAAAGCTATAGATTTTGGACGTATGTGGAGTTTGCAAATCGAGGCGCCAGCCGAGATTTGCACCCACATTAAGTCCAAAATAGCTTACATCCGTGCGTCATATACTATTTTTTATTCGCCGCTAGCAAAATATTAAAAAAAAATTGTTTATTATAAATCAGGTTATATTCTTGCATTACTTTTGAAATGAAAATATGTTGAAGAAGTAACCTTTGACAAAATATTTGCTATTTTTTTCAAAATAATTGTATAATTATGACAACAAAATAATAACAATAATTTTGATTGGATTGTCAGATTTTGAATTTAAAGGTTGCTTTTATAAAAGTTTCTATTTTTTATAGAATTTAATCAAATACAAATGTTTTTTACTTTTTGGACGTAACTATTACAGCAAAATATCTGGTTAAAAAGTGACACTTTACGGCCGCAAATCACAGTAATAAAGTACCACTTTAAAATGTAGGCGAATAAAAACTATTTTTAAATATGAAAAACATCTATCATTTCTTAAAGTTTCAAATTGCGATGTGGATATCGCGGTCGACTGAGGTTCTATAGGCCGTGTTTGTTTATTTTTAATTTTATTAAATACCATTAAAATTTTTTTTTTTTATTCATGAATTCATAAAAATAATAAAAATTTCTTTTTACGAATTTTAAAAAATTGATCTATAATGCAGTTTTTTAAAGTTATATTGCTACTGTCTTTTGCAATTTGCATTCTAGTCATTTTGCTAAATAAATATTGAATATATATAAAATTGAAAGTATGTCTGTTGGTCCTTTATGCATTAATACATTAATCATCATGAAAATTTGGGAAGTGGTTGTGTACACTAGCCCAAAGGTAAGTGGCAAATTTTCTATTTTCAAAAACTGCACCTCAGGGCCCTTATAATTATCTTAAGAGATTTTGCCTAAATGTTGTAATTACTTAATTTGGTTTTTATTTAAATATCGTTTTAAACGGGAGTTTGCTTTGATCAATGTTTTTTTTGTTGAACATAATTTTTTTATAAAATTAAAAATAACGTAAGAAAGAAAGCATAACAAACAACAACATTAACAATAACAATAACACTTGTATATCAAAATTATATGTATTGGAATTTAACACATCATGATGTTACAAATTTTATCATTTAGACCAAATATGTTGTTGGCTTGGAATGATGTGTAAAACATGTTTCGTAAATTAAATGAAGACTTAATACTTGTAACTTGATACTTGATAACATCGGTTATATCGATTTAAAGCTCACAATTACTAGACGGAAATCGCAAAAATTCTATACAAAGTAGCAAAGTTTATGTATGATTAAACATGGACGGCAATTATGATAAATAAACTAATTAAAAATGGTGGCACTTAGCCGATAGTGATTTGCAAACGGCAACAAGGCGTATGCATTTGTTTAGCTTTCCGCAGAAAGATTTGTAAAATTTAAAATTGTTGATCTATGGGTGTGACAACCACGCATACTTTAGTCCCTGCTATTGGCATATGAGTTATCTTGAGATATCGTATACCACTGGCATTAGCAGTGAAATCTCATTAGTCAAAGTGATATCTTAGGGGTGCTGGCGGATGAAGTTTTTTCAATCAACGATACCATCCCTTAGTCTTTGTTATGGAATATTCTTTGATGACACGCTATTCTTTTAAAATAAAATGTGTTTGGTAGTAGAAATTACAATGTGTGTCACAACAACACAAAAAAACTTTTAAGAACAAGGTCCCACAACAACAAGCTCTCTAAGGTATTGATAGAAGCAAATGTTTATATGATATGTTTTGATTATTTTAAGTGGAATGCTGATAGATGTGAAGCCCACAATAATTTTCATGATTTTAATTTAAACATTCTGAAATATTAATTTGAAATGCTACAATAATTGTAAGATACGAAAAAACAGTTATTTCACAGTTTTAAGTTTTCACTTCTGTCGGCAGTCCTAAAAACTGCCTTCTTTTTTTTAATTCAAAGAACTAAATTCACCAACGATCACTGACAGAATATTTGTGTGATAGAGTACCATTTTTTTGCCGATCGAATAATTTTTAACATAATAATTAATTCATCGACTATCGAAAATTCGATGATCCAAACATTTTACTACTAGTTACGGATTCGATTATTATATTTTGTGAGAAAATTCAATATTTGGTTTCGTCCATTTATGTGCTTTGCCTATTTAATTTATAATAAACGAATGGGTACTACAAACATTCCTTTTATAAAAAACATGGTTTCTGTGTATTTGTCGAAATTCTCTTACAGGTATAAGTATTAAAACTTACGAGTTGAACTCTAAGGATCATAATTCTCTGGCATTTAAGACCCAATCGGAAATCTCCCTGAGGATGTCCTTTGTTCGAAACATTGAAATCTCGACAAAATTCCTGAGTCGAAATTTAACTACGATTAAAGCAGTAGGCATTCTCAAATGAATCTATTTTAGTTCTCTTTATTCTTATAGTTGCATTTAAATAAAAACTTTTTACTCTCGATAAACTTAACTCCTACAAAATCTATATAAATACTATTTAACATCTAGTTAAAAGAATAAGAATCAAAAAACTGTTTTCAGACGATTGGTTCTTAAAATACTACTTTACACCTAAATTAGCCTGCATGCAAATATTTTTCAACACCTTATCATATCTCAAAAACTTGATAAGTTCTATAAATTCTATCAACATACAAAATTAACATCTCATTGGAATCTTCAAAAACTGTTTTCGATTTCGATTCATTACGATCGATTCCGATTATTAAACTTAGTTAATAACTATTTAACATATCCCGTTTCAGTGATCACTTCGGTAAATCGCTTTTGGAGGTGTTATGTAGAGATTATTTTTCTATTGAATTAATTGATATTTAAACACTCTAAATTCTAAATAGTGGAATCTGTAGATTTTAAAGAGTAGTTAGATTTCGACTCGAGTTACTACAGACTACCCCAAACCAAAACGGCTAACTCTTGGAGGCTTTAATATTGTAACATAATATGTATGTATAACATAATTTATACATACACTTTATATGTTATTCTTCCTACTTAGTTTCACTCAAATTATGAAAACAAACAAATAAGTAGCATAAAATAGTAATTTGTATAATGAAGTCAAAATGTACTTCATTTAACCTTAGTACGAACTTTGCAGCTCGAGCTTAGCCATGTAAATTTTACCTAAATAGTTCTATTTTTACATATCACCCTGTCTATTTTACGTAGCAAATAGTTATTGTGCTATCAGCGAATTTACGTAACGCTACGTCAGGGCTACAAATATTTCTAAATATTTACTTGTGGTTTACGTAAAATTTACTTCTGCACTGCTAAATTAAAAACTGACATTTGTACATTGCTTTTAAGGGGATATTACTTTGTTTAATTTAGTGATGCCTATATACGCTGGCGCGATTCGTACGTAATTTTCATTCAAATTTACTCATACTTTACGTTAAATACGCTATATCTTTTTTTTTCAAAGTAGTATTTTAATATGTACCTGTTTGTGGAATTTATAATACACGTTCCTTAAAAAAATACTATTGACAGCTTAAAATAATAATAATAATGACTGTTTACTACAATTACTAAGAGTTTTTGGTTGTTTTCGAATTTTTTGGCCGAATTGGTCAAAGTACCAGGTGACTCCCAAACGCCTATGATTATACGAACAATTAAATCCCAAAAGTTATTTAATTGCTCATAAACTCTCAAAAATAAAAACACATTATTTTCCAGGGTTGTTCCTTTACGCGTAATCTAAAATAGATTACATTACATGTAATCTATGTAATGTAATCAATGTCATCTATGTAAATTTTGCGTAATCTATTAATTTCAGGGTTGTGCCGTAGACAAAATAGATTACTTTACATGTATAGATTACGCATAGATTACGTGTAAATTACGCGAGATATTTTCGTGTAATCTATAATGTAAACTATAATGTAATCTATTTAATTGATATGTGAAGTCTAAAATTTTTTAGCAATAAATTAACTTTTTTCAAGAACGCAAGATCTTGTTTTAAGAAATATTTGGATAATACAATATTTCCAAATATTTCTTCTTAAATCAAAATTAATAGATTACGCCAAATTTACTTAGATGACATTGATTACATTACATAGATTACATGTAATGTAATCTATTTTAGATTACGCGTAAAGGAACAACCCTGAATTTAATTTTGATTTAAGAAGAAATATGTGGAAATATTGTCTTATCCCTACTGAAAATTTTTTCGCAAAAGACATGATATTGTCAAAAACAAGATCTTGCGATCTTGAAAAATGTTAATTTATTGCTAAAAAATTTTAGACTTCACATATCAATTAAATAGATTACATTATAGTTTACATTATAGATTACACGAAAATATCTCGCGTAATCTATGCGTAATCTATACATGTAAAGTAATCTATTTTGTCTACGGCACAACCCTGTAATATTTTCTAATAAAAACGTTTGCCCACAATTTCTTTTAAAATACTATTTCAATACTGCAGACGACTGTATTATAAATATCATGTACTTACACATGTAATACAACCCAAAACAGTGCGTGAAATAGTTATAAAGTTTAATAATCCTGTTAAATTCTTCCAAATCCGATTAGAATAAGCGAGTATAGACGATTTTTTTCTGATTTTATTTTATATTTTAATTCACTATACATCGTATAAGATTTTAATTTAACAGTGCATGTAATTTTTATATAAGGCCAATTTTTCTAGCCAAGAGGTTGCAGAGGTTGTAGATGATTTTTGACATATTTTTGGAATTTTAAAAAAGTTTGTACTTTTGATTTTCTTAAATTTTTTGCAATATTTTTAGAATTGTAAAAATGTTTTAATATTTGATTTTGTAATAATTTTCGGAATATTTTTAGAATTTTGAAATAGTTTCAATTTTTGATTTTATTATAATTTATTAAATATTTTTGGCATTTTGAAAGTTGGTATTTTTGATATTGTTATAATTCTTGCAATGTTCTTAGAATTTTTGAAAAAGTTTGAATTTTGAATTTATTTATTATGAAATTTTGCAATAAGATTTTTCAATTTTCTTAAAATTTTCGGAATATTTTTCGAATTTTGAAAAAGTTTAAAAAAGATTTTGATCTAATTTATAATTTTTGCAATATTTTTAGAATTATGGAAAAAGATTGAATTTGTGAATTATGAATTTTTGCAATATTTTTAGAATTTAGGTTTAGCCAAGAGGTTGCAGAGATTGTAAAGTAATTACTTTTTCGCTGAACCTTTTAGATTATACACCAAGAGAGGGTCATTTAAAAAAAACCAAAATTATAATTAATCAATTATTAAATTTATTAATTTAATAAAAATGTTTTATTTACTAACAACTTATTTAAAAAATATATAAATTTTAAATTATAAATTTTAATATACAATTAACATCAAAGTAGTCTGTTTTTGTATAAACTTATTTGAAATTATATAGACTAAGAGCCCGCGACGGCCAGACCTTCGTTATTTTATAAGAGCTGAAATTTTCTCTGCACATACCCCCTACTCAAGTAGGAACGATTAGCGACATATGAAGTTCGGATCATGGTGGCTTTGGCAAGGAGCAGGTAACAAAGGGGCCTCCAAAGTTTCGTGAAAGTATAAAAGCTAATTTTTTTATATATTATTCGGGATAGTATTAGAAGTCACGTCACCCATTGCCAGACACATACTATCGTGGTAACCCCCTGCCAGACAACCTTAAACTTTAACAAATTGATCAAGCCTGCCAAAGCCACCATGATCCAAACTTCATATGTCGCTATTCGTTTCTACCGGAGTAGGGGGTATGCGCAGAGAAAATTTCAGCTTTTATAAAATAACGAAGGTCTGGCCGTCGTGGGCTCGTAGTCTAATAGTAAATATTACTATTGTCATTAAAAATTAACATTGTTGTTATGGTTTTATGTTTTACTGCCTGGGAAAAAGGAATCACTGAGAAATCCTGTTGTAATGGGTGGTTCGAAGTTTTATTGATTTTAACACTTTACATCAACTGCCCGGTTGCTAGAGTTTCGAATAAAATTACTTCTTTATTTTTATTTAATTTACGTAATTGACATAATTTATTTGGTTACTTAAAATTAATTGCGAAAGATTTGTAAATATTTTAAAACGGAAATTTAATTATTTAACGAAATTGACAAATTATACATAATATAATATTATTGGGGATTTTTGAGATCAATTAAGGTAGGTAAAGAAGGGATCAAGGGATCAAGTAGGTAAAGAAGTAATTGGAATTTTTTTAATTCAAAAGTATTTAACTTCCAACCAGTTTCTCAGAAAAAACTTCACTTTTCATTTTCCGTGCTTGGTTCGTCCTTTGGCAGACACTCTATCGATTATGCCGTTAAGGTGATGACAATTTCGAAGTTGAAACTTCTTCATAAGTCATGACTAATATAATATTATTCCGGCCTGAAAGACCTAAGCAGTTTATACATTTGGAGCCAAAAGCGAAATTCTTACCCCCTCTTTTTTGGCATTTCTCGACGTTGACCGTTGACCAGGACCGACTGATTCTAAGCAAACAAAAAAAAATGTATGTCTGCTGGCCGTCACAACCGACGAAATCAAGAAAACCGCAAGAGGGATTTCAAAAATTGTTTCTAAAAATAGGTATACTCAATGGTAACAACCGAAATGACGATGTGTTCGAAAGCTGTCCCAGAAGGATGTCAAAAAAATCGTCAAGTGTGTCAAAACAAGGAAATTAGCATATTTTTGGCTTAAAAAACGTTCATTTTAAATGATTACGAGTAGGAACATAGAATTTGGAGAAATCTTGACGGTCGAGATTGGTATGTGAGACCAAAATCTAGATTGTTGCATTATAAGTTTGTCAAGTGTGTCAAAAAATGATTTTCATTATTTGTTACCCAATTTTTTGGGAAAAATTGAAATTAATTATTTGTATGGCATAAAATCTGATCGGGCATGAGATTGGATATGCAAATTTTTGATTTTGTTATAATTTTTGAAAATTTGTATTTATAGTTTTGTTATAATTTTTGCGATATCTTAAGAATTTCGGAAAAAGTATTTTGAATTTCGAATTTTTGATCTAGAAAAAGTTTCAATTTTTGATTTTGTAGTGATTTTTGACATATTTTTGGAATTTTAAAAAAGTTTGTATTTTTGATTTCTTATATTTTTTGCAATATTTTTAGAATTTTAAAAAATGTTTCAATATTTGATTTTGTAAGTATTTTCGGAATATTTTTAGAATTTTTAAAAGGTTTCAATTTTTGATTTTATTTTAATTTTTTATATATTTTTGGCATTTTGAAAACAGTTGGTATTTTTGATATTGTTATACTTTTTGCAATGTTTTGGAATTTTTGAAAAAGTTTGAATTTTGAATTTATTTATTATGAAATTTTGCAAAAAGATTTTTGCAAAAATTTTATATTTTTAATTTTCTTAAAATTTTCGGAATATTTTTCGAATTTTGAAAAAGTTTAAAAAAGATTTTGATTTTATTTATAATTTTTGCAATATTTTTAGAATTATGGAAAAAGATTGAATTTGTGAATTATGAATTTTCGCAATATTTTTAGAATTTTGAAAACAGTTTCAATTTTTGATTTTGTAAGAATTTTCGGGCTTTTTTGAATTTTTAAAAAGTTTAAATTTTTGACTTGATCTAGATCTTTGATTTTGTAATAATTTTTGCAATATTTTTAGAATTTTGAAAAAAAGTTAAATATATAGATTTTATTATAATTTTTAGAATATTTTTGGAATTTTGAAAGAAATATGAATTTTGGATTTTGTAATATTTTCTCGAAAATCTAAATGGAGAGGTTTTTGAGTGTTTGGTGATTGTATTATCTTTTCACTAAATTATGTTAATATGTATATGATCTGTTATAACTTTCCTGAAACGTATTGATGTGTCGTGTTAGTTTTGTAATAAATTTCTAAGCAGAGATAAAAAATACTTGTCCTTTTACAAAGAGTTTTATGTTTGATATACATCGCTGCCCAAAACTAAAAACAACGTCCTCATAAAAGTTTTTTTTGCCGAAAACTATATCAAAATCCTTTCCCAGACCGAAGTCTTGATATCTCAGAGCTGTGAGATTTCAGCCCCTTCATATTTTTTTATTGTATTCTTGTAATTTTGGTATTTGGTAATTTATTTTTTCTAACGGCTTTGATCATTTAATTACAATTTCCAAATACGAAAAGTAAAAAGTTAATCTTTCCTAATCGTTGTGACGTCAAACGAACAAATGTACAAAAACTAAGTAGTACTAGAAGAAATTTTGTACTTTTGCAAAATGGCGTTGTATTTTCACAAAATTAAAATACGTATTTCTGTGTTTATTAAAGTTCGTAGGAAAAGTATAGTGTATAACTTGCCAAAATGTACAATTCCCGCTCGTATGGTTACGGTACAGTCCTTCATACTTGAGTGAAATCTAGTACATTTCGGAATCGTTATATACAAACTACTATTATACGCGTGTTACCTTAAATGTCTTATGTGAGACACTACACTTCCCCTAGATGAGGAAGTGGAGTTTCAAAAAACTTTTACATTTTTTTATAATGTTACATGTTGTAATTTTTGACTAAATGTGGCAAATTGGTATTCAAGAATGGAACAAATTCAATTCTAGTTTTTTATATTCTGAAATGGAGTTATGTCGGCGTTTTGCTAATAACTTTTGTGAATTTTATAGGAAATCGATATTTTTTGCAGATGGGTATGAAAAAAGGTATTTTGGTTCATAGTTTTAAGAAACACATTCAGCTATCAAATTCTAATGAGAAATATTTGTAAATTGTAGTTTTTACAGAAAGTCTATGAAATTGCCTAATTTCGGAAACAAACGTCAGGTTAATTATCACAGCATCAGGTTAATCTTGTAAAACATAGTAATAATTTCAAATTTTTTTTTTTATGCATTGTTAACGTCTCTGAATATTCGAAGATACCATGCTAACCAGGGAACTAGGGCTCAAGAGTATATTTATTAAATTTCTTTGGGGAATTTTTAACGTTGATCTTAAAGTTTTGAGGATTAAAATTATCAGGAAAGACCCACGACGGTAAGGCATTCCAGAGATGAGAACCTCTGTGAAAAAAATTGCTTTGAAGAGCGACAGTGCTACATCTTTTCACTTGAATCATATAAGGATGGGCTGCTATTAATGCTCTGGTGAAACGCGCGAAATTTGCTGATGCACGCAAAATCGATTTGATCTCAGCAGACGCCCGTTCTTCCATAATATACTTATAACATACCGTCAAATCAGCGACGTCTCTTCTATGTTGCAAGGAATCAAGCTCAATAGTCAGAGTCGAGTTGCCTATCAATTTAACAGCTCTCCACTGTAGAATCAAGACATTTCAAACTACTTATGTGGGCTCCACCCCATATGTGAGAACAATATTCCATGCAGGGACGAATAAATGATTTATATATTAAAAGAAGCTGCTCGCTATTAAAAACCCTACGACAACGACCCAAACATCCTAATTTTTGAACAGCGTCCTTAGCTCAGCTAAAAATATGAGAATTCCATTTCATACTATTTTCAACTCCTAGAAGTCTAATAAATTCTTTCTCTTCAAGATCATTTGAATCAATATTTAATGAAAACGGATTAGGATTTGATAACCTAGAAAAATGGCAAACTTGAGTTTTATTTGTGTTGAATTCCACACTGTTAGCAACTCCCCAATCCAAGATCGTTTTCAAATCAATATTTAATGACTCAATCAAGTTTGATCTAGCAACATTAAGATTTGATGGTGTATAAAAATTTGGCATTTTATTAGAGTTGAGACGCATGAAGTGTGCTATCATCAGCAAAACTATGGGTGGGATTAACTGTTGAGCCTAGCAAGCCATTAATATAGAGAAGAAAAAGAGTAGGTGATAAAGCGGAACCTTGAAGAACACCAGAATTAGTTGAAAAGGTGTCTGATGAGACACCATAAACATTAACTCAAAAATTGCGGTCAGATATAAAGCTTTGTAACCAAGAAATAAGTTGCTCGTCTAAGCCGTAGCATCTCAATTTGCAAATAAGGTTGTTATGCCATACTTCGTCAAATGCTTTGGCAATATCAAGAGCAACGCCGGAAGTCTCACAATGCTATTCAAGCGACTTTTTCCAGATATGCGTGATAAAAAAAGTAAATCTCCCGTCGCGCTTCCTTTACGGAATCTGTATTGTCTTTCATTAAGTAATTTTGATGACTCTGAGAAGCTCATAATATTAAAATTAATGTATTTCTCAAGTACTTTAGAAACAACCGACAAAATTGATATAGGTCTGTAGTTTTTTGGATCCGTTTTAGCACCTTTCTTTGGATGTGGCTGTATACTAGCCATTTTCCATATATCAGGAAAAATCCCTTTCTTATGTGACAAATAGAAAATTTTAGTGAGGAAATACTTGCAAAGAAATGCAACTGTCTATGTAAAGTGTCTATCAAATGGAGTTGGAAGAACACTTTGAATCGTCTTGTTGAAACCTTCTTGTCCACATTAATATTATCAGTCAATGCTAGATAATTCTCATTTTCAAAGAAGTTGGTCCAATGATTCCTTATACCCAAAATCCACTGCAAATATTCAAATGTTGTGCATTTGTCTTTTAAATATAAAATATCGGTTATTTGAACTTTTAATATTAAAATTTTGTCGTTTAACTAATTCATTAAGGTGAAAATAAGCCACCCTTAGGATTTTGTTAAAAAACAGCATACTTGATGATTGTTAATAATCAGTTTATGTGTCGGTTGATTTTCGCAACCATCAATACGCAGATCTTGAGTATTCTTGTCCAAGACTCTTGTCAACTGCTTTTTCGCTACCCGTTCTAATGCACTAGATTAGATTGAACAATAGGTGAGAGTCTGAATCTGCCAAGGTGTAACGTGTTCTTTTAAGTTGAGCGAAGCATTTGCAACGTATTCTTTAAGCTTTTTTCAAGCCGCAATGGCTGATGTTTTTGAAACGATTTGTTCTAGTTTTTTTGGGTTATTTATAATCAGATTGTGCGCTTTGAATGCTTCTTGCCAACCCTTTTTAATTGTGCTAGCTGTTGGTTTTATACCTACTTAGATTTCTACCTACCTTTTCGGTGGTTCTCCTGGACGGGAACGGTTTTTATACTATCTGTTGGGTGCTTTTGTGAGTCATTTTCCGAAATTGGAGTTTAATGCCTTTAATTTGTTTATTTCTAAAATAGGATTTTTTTTTTTTTTTTTTTTTTCTTATTTTTTTTTAACTCCGATGTTGAAAGTCTGAAAATAAAAGTTTGTTATTAGTTGATTTTAAAAGAATTTAATAACACACTTTTACCTACATTGAACAAGTTTGATCATGTTTTCAACCTGGACGAGTTTTTATTTGGTTCGTTCACCTTTTTTTCTTTGCCGTTTTGTTAAAGTACTTTTTATAGACAAAATTCACGATGCGATCGTTGTAGTCAGACATATCGGTTTCAAATCCGTTTAAAAAAATTTTCATTGATTTTCAACTAAATCTATACCGGAGGTAGATGCAGCAATATTTACCACACATTAAAGTGTAGCAATTTTGTAGTTCTTTTGGATTGTAGCATATCTTCGGATATATCTTTTGGATTGGACATATCTTCGCTCCTTTTTATCAATTGCATTCTGCATTGGTCACCTAGTTTTCTCTAAATTTGGCAAATTTTGTGATAAATTAATGTGAGTTTGTATTCTGAAAAAATTGGAAACAAAGTTAACTTTACTTATTTTTGATTAAGATAATATGTACGCACAAATTATATGTACGCAACAAACGGTTAGAAAAACATGAAACAAAATTTAAATGCTATATTGGTTTTTAATATACCATTTTGCATACTTTGAAACAAAGTAAATTTGAAACAAAGTTACATTCTTTGAAACAAAAAAATTTTGTACCTTTGAAACAAAGTCAAAGTACAATTTGAACATGCAAAGAACATACAATCGCAGATATATAACAAGATCTGCAAGACCATTTATTCATTTATTATTATCACTGTAACTATCAGGTATTCCACAGCTCACAAACACAATATAGAAAACTTGTAAAAAAAATTTTCAAACACTCATCAAAGTAGAGCACACGTACATAGTTCTTAATATCATGATCCTATACAACGACGTGCTATTAAATTGGAACTCGAGCCTTACTTGTTTAATTCTTTGCAACATAGAAGAAATGACAGTGATTCGACGATTGTCCACAAATACATTACAAATGAACCGGCTTTCTCAAAGAATAAACTGATTTTTCATTCTCTCATTATATCCATGATTAGTTGGGGGTTTCCTGATAAGTTTAATTTTCGACAAATAAAAATCAACTTACTTTAGAATTTGCAAACCCTGGCTAGCATGTAGATCTCCCGATATGTAGAGACGTCGGCGATATTTATAGACGAAGGTTAAAGGGTCGACAAGAAGGATTCTTTCTGCACTGAAAAAAGAATAAAGTAATGTCGAAGTTAACATTTTATTATTTAAACAAAGAAAAAGTTCTTGCAAACAATTTCACGGTGATTGGAAAAACTACACGTTCACATTTTCCTGACAACAGAATGAGGTTTCTTTAAAATATCCCAAGTAGGTTTTGCCAGACATTGACATACGGCCAAGCACTGGTCCATTAATGGTTAACAGTACTTGGCTATTGTTATTGGGCCAATACTAGAACCAATCATCGGCCGATCTATGGTTTACAGAAAATAGCCAGTATATTGTTACCTTTGAATGGCCTAGCACTGGCCCATGAATGGTAAATATTACTTGGCTATTGTTATTGGGCCAGTATTGTAGCCATGAATTTGCCGATCTATGTCATTTGTTTTAAATTTCACTAGAGTATTATCCCTTTTAGAAATACATAGTTTGAAAAATTTCACATATAGTTTAGTTATCGCCTTGTCGGTTGAAAGACTATGGTAATAAAGAAAAGGTTGATATATATTTAAATTTATTTTCATTTCTATTTTATTTTAATTATTTTGTAAATAATTTATTTAAATTTATGTATAAAAAATATTATTTTATATTTTTTTAATGGCGGAGTACTGGCGGAGTCAGGGCGGTGTTTGCCATTACTCAGCCATTCTTGCAACTGAACCAGTTGTATGGGGAGTTTTGAATTTTTTCCGTCATTTTCATTTTATTTTAAATTAGTTTGTATTTAATTTATTTAAATTTACAATGATAATAATGTATATTTTTTTTAACGGCCCAGTCTTGGTTGCCAGTATTTGGCCCAAGAATGGCAACCATTTACTGTCCGAAGTTATCATCCAGTAAAATTATGTTAGTGGCCCAGTCGTGGTTGCCAGTACTCGCCCATTGCTGCATTACTGGCTGCCAGTAATGGACCATTACTGGACCAGTTGTACAACCTTGTATGGGATAAACTGTTACATTTCCATGAAAGAAATTGATGTTAACCTTATATAATGAATTTGCTTTTAAAAATTGAGGCAATTTGAAATTAATTTATTTAAATTAAATTTTCATATAAACTTTACGTGCGTTTGTCTCAACTACACTGTTGTGTACTTGTACAACTGTTGATAAATTTCGTAGTTCGATTCGTCATATCTATCCCCGTATGAGGTTCAGGTAACTGCATTGCCATTGGAAATAGAACCTGCTTTATTAGTGCATCCATCGATTAATAAGCCGTCTTAGGTCTCACCGAATTGAAACACTTGAAATCAAATTGATCACTTGCTAGTAACAGCACGTTCGAGCGTTCTGAATGTGCGATCCCTTAGAGGTTCATACATTAGAAGTGACCACTTCCTTGTATGTGCTGAGATAAGGTCCCATTTTCTAATCCAAATTCAATCCTTCTCATCACTGAAGAGTCCTGAAACTAAGGGGAGATATCACAACCATATTGCCAAAAGATTAGATGAATCAGAAACTATATTTATACAAATGTTGATAAGTCATTGTATTTCCTAAAAAATGCTGTTTTAAGCGATGTAGAAGAAAAAAATGGACAGCCAAAATAAACCACTCTCCAAAACTATAGATGGATCAAACTTTGGAATATGGGTGTCTTCAAAAGAAACCAAGGACTAACAACAATATCCCAAGCAGAGTTTGCCGGACTTTGAAATACGGCCATGATTAACAATCCTCGGTTATTGTTATTAGACCAGTACTAGAACCATTTATCGGCCGTTTTATGGTTAACAGAAAAGAGCCAGTACATAGCTATCTTTAAATAGCCAAGAATTGGCCCGTGGAAGGTAAACAGTACTTGACAATTGTTATTGGGCCATTACTGGAACTATGAATCGGCAGATCTATAGTTTATAGAAAATAGCCAGTACACTTTACATTAAATGGCTAATCAATGACGCGTTAATGGTTAACATTAATTGACTATTGTTATTGAGCCAGTACTGCAGTCATGAATTTCCCGATCTATGTCATTTGGTTAAAATTAACTAGTGGTATCCATTTTTAGAAATATATAGTTTGAAAAATTTCACATATATAGTTCAGTTATCTCTTTTCGGCAGAAAAGCTATGATATTATTGAAAAGATGGTTTTGAAATGAAAAAATATGTTTTAAATACTTTTTTATTTCTATTTTATTTTAGTTATTTTGTAAATAATTTATTTAAATTTACATATTAAAATATTATTTTATTTTGGATTTTTGAGATCAATTAAACTCAAGTAAGTAAAGAAGTAATTGGAATATTTTCAACTCAAAGGTATGGTTTGAAGTTTCTCAGAAAAAAACTACAATTCACATTTTACGTGTTTCGGATCGGATTCGAACCTACCCTCGTCAGTGCCCGGCTCGAATCTTTGGGCAGACACGCTATCGATTACGCCGTTGAGGCGATGATATTATATTATTTTATATTTTTTTTAATGACCGAGTACTGGCAGTCATGATTGCCAGTATTCGGCCATTGTTGCATTACTGGTCGCCAGTAATGAATTATTACTGAACCAGTTGTACTATCTTGTATGGAAAGTTTTGAATTTTTTTCGTCGTTTTAATTTTATTTTAAATTATTTTTTATTTAATTTATTTAAATTTATATATGATAATGTTTTATATTTTTTTTAATGACCCAGTCATGGTTGCCAGTACTTGGCCATTACTACAATACGGTCATCATTATTGGTCCGTTACTAGGCGAACTGTAGAACCTTGTACGGGCCATTGCTGTTGTTTTTTCTCTGGCCCATGAATAGCAGCAACTTATTGTCCGAAGTTGTCATCCAGTAAAATTATGTTAATGGTCGAGCCATGCTTGCCAGTACTCGGCCGTTGCTGCGTTACTGGTTGCCAGGAATGGACCATTACTGGACCAGTTGTACAACCTTGTATGGATCTTGTCAAAAAACTCAGTACAGATGATCGAGCAGCCTAATGATGTTGTCGTCCTCTGCGGAAGTGAATCTTCAATGAGTGTGACATTCAAGCCACTTTAGAGTGGTGCTAGACAAATTGGCGTACAAATAAACTAAAAAACACCAAACATATGAATGTTTGAAGAGTGGCTGAGGAAAAATATTTGATCTGCAGCGATGAACGAATTGAGGCACTGTAATGTTTTAAATATTGGCGATCAATGCTTGACCCAAACAAAAATATAATTACAGATATCAAAGCTCAAATCACTCCAGGTGTTTGGATTTTCTACTCAAACCTTTTCTTCGATCACCGTATGTGTCTGAACACCAAACACAAGATAAATAAGACAATAATAAAATCATTTTACTCCAATTAAGACAGATGATGGAGAGTATAGAACCCGATATAACTTTGAAATCAAAAACCTTCAATAGATTGTATCCGTTCCCACAGGATTGCTTGGTTGGGGCATGTTGTACGAGCCAGTTCACAGTCTGCGATTGTTAAAATATACGTAAGAACCCCAGGGAAGTAGACGACCGCCAAGCAGTGTCGGCCTTAGCATGCTGGGCGCCCTCGGGTGGAGTCCAGGGCACGCTTAGTAACTTAAAATGTGACTGTTACTAGCAAAATCAATTTTGTCCATGCATAAAACCAGAATAGGTTTGATTAATTTATTTTGATTAAAAATACAAGACTATATTTGTATATACACAAACAAAATTGTTATATAGGTTCAATTAATAACCAAAGATAGCTTTTCGGGCCTTTTTATCAGCGAAATCTTTAATTAAACCAGAAAAATCTAAATTGTCGGCGATGTCATTTTCAATCGATAGAGTTCCTAAGCTGGAAAGGCAGTCCTGTGACATTTTAAACCTTAGATAAGTTTTGATTGATTTCAGTTTAGAAAAGTTTCGTTCTTCACTTGCTACAGTTGCAGGTATTGTTAATAAAATTTGCATAGTAATCCATACATTTGGATACTTGGTTTCAGATAATGTAAGCAAAGCATCATGAATATCACCAACTTGATAACGAACTGCTTAGACCCTCCTTGTTTTCGCCTCCCAACGTGTATCTCTCAGCTTTTTTAAGGAAAACATTTGTACGTGATCAGTTAGAGTTTGCCGACGATTAACCGACGCCGAGAATAGTGTGAACAATCTTTGCAGTATACCAAAAAAAGTAACAGATTTCACTGCAGACTTTGCAGAATCGCATAGTACCAGATTTAAATTGTGACTGCCACAAGACACATATAAAGCTAAAAGATTCTTATTTAAAATCCTTTTTTGTACAACATTATTCTTTCCCCTGACCTCTGCACTTACTGAGTTCGAGGTTGGTTAACAACCGCGGTTGGTTAACATATCGAGTAGAACTTTAGTAAGACCGGATCCAGTAGAATCAATAACTGAAAAAAAAAAACATAGAAAGTGTTCTTTAATTTCTACTCTTTCGTCTGACAAGTCCACAAATCGAATTGTAAGAGATACCCAAGTAGGTTTTGCCAGACATTGACATACGGCCAAGCTCTGGTCCATTAATGGTTAACAGTACTTGGCTTTTGTTACTCGGCCAATACTAGAACCAATCATCGGCCGATCTATGGTTTACCGAAAATAGCCAGTATATTGTTACCTTTGAATGGCCAAGCACTGGCCCATGAATGGTAAATATTACTTGGCTATTGTTATTGGGCCAGTACTGTAGCCATGAATTGGCCGATCTGTCATTTTTTTTAAATTTCACTAGAGTATTATCCCTTAAAGAAATACATAGTTTGAAAAATTTAACATATAGTTTAGTTGTCGCCTTGTCGGTTGAAAGACTATGGTAATATAGAAAAGGTAGGTATATGTTTTAATTTATTTTCATTTCTATTTTATTTTAATTATTTTGTAAATAATTTATTTAAGTTTATGTATAAAAAATATTATTTTATATATTTTTTAATGGCAACTGAACCAGTTGTATGGGGAATTTTGAATTTTTTTCGTCATTTTATTTTATTTTAAATTTGTTTGTATTTAATTTATTTAAATTTACACATGATAATAATGTATATTTTTTTTAACGGCTCAGTCATGGTTGCCAGTATTTGGCCCAAGAATGGCAACCATTTATTGTCCGAAGTTATCATCCAGTAAAATTATGTTAATGGCCCAGTCGTGGTTGCCAGTACTCGCCCATTGCTGCATTACTGGCTGCCAGTAATGGACCATTACTGGACCAGTTGTACAACCTTGTATGGGTAGTTGTTCTTTTCGAGAAATGTCTGAAGTACAATCAGCTATGATTGCGTAATATATCGCTTTCAAAGCTTATAATTACATTATGCACTTTTAATTACATTATTCACAATCTGCTTCACCCCCCCACCCCCGCTGCTAGAATCAACCAATAGATGTCACTAATTGATTAAATTCTGTCGATTTTCTTCATACCTCAATTATTTTAAAAACGGCGACGGTGCTCCAACTAGCCGTCGCCCTCGGGCAGCACCGGATCTCACCTCCCCAAGGACTGGCACTGCCGCCAGGTAAACCAAAAAAACAATGGAAGACGGACGTCTCTAAGGTATTGAACGATGTTAAAAAATTCAACTTTCATGGTAACAATATACCGCTGCCGCGAAAAGCCGTGGAGAATACTGAAAACTGAATTGCTTGACAACGCCTCTACATGAACGCCACAAATAAAATAATTACTAATTCATTATAATTGCAACAAATATTTCTAAATTTGAATATAAAAAATGACATGCGTAGCCAATTTAAGCACCTTCTACGATTTGACATCATTCAAAGATCTCCATAGAGCGTAACTACGATGCAAAAAATAAATACACCAAATAAAATCTGTGTTGCTTACAATAACTAAATATAATGACAGTTCCAAGTCATGGATACATGTTCGAGTTATATTTTGACTTATATAAGGCTTTAAAATCAGGATTCGTTTATTTTCTTTAGAATTATTATATTATGATTGTAAAAACAGAACAAGATTGACATTTTCTGAAGAACCATTGCAGTATAGTGTATAGTTGTCAATCCGTCAGTTGCCAATCCGTTTCGATGTTAAATAAAATCAATGCATAAGAACAAAAACGAATCAATTTACATTTTTTTGTCTATATCTTTAGAAACCATGAATTGAAAAAAATTAATTTGCTATAAAAGTGTCGTTCTTCGAACTATGTGTATTGTTTTAAAGAAAAGAGGAAACTGTAAAATCTGCGATTTACTATTCAGTATTCACACGCAGTTTATTACACTTATTATAAAACAAAAATAGAAGCTTAACCGGACATAAATTTAGAATCACAATGCTTTCGAACCGGACATATTTTTCGCAATAAGTTTAGGTATATTGGCTGATTTTTCAACCGGAAGATATTGTTTTTCTTTAAATATTTTTGTATTGTAGGTACATATTATTTACTTATATTAAATGTACATGAGTTAAATAGTAAACAATTATGTACATATAAAACTATGTTTCATTCTTAATAAATGTTGTGACGTTATTAAAACGCTCAAAATAAATCGTTTTTGCGAATTTTAGAGAAATAACAAATTTTTTTTTTAATTTTATTATCTCTGGTTGATTCTGGTTATTTGTTTGATTGCTTTGCTGATTTGTTAAAGTAGACGCAACTGGAGACACGTAAGAACTAATATTTAGTATGTGACTTTTATTAATTTAAAACATTATTATTGGTGACATTGAATAAATAGTTGTTCATAAATTTCTATTGCATCCATTTTAAAAACAGTAAAAATTAAATGTAAATCATCTTCAAGAAAGAGATAAAAATAAATTTGCAAAACTTTTGAAGAGATGAAAACGAGTTTCATGGAAACGTTTAGATTATTATAGTCCGGTAGAAATAGACATTCAAAATTGCAATAATTCCCATAGAGCTGAAAATTGGTACAGACCTTAAGTTCACCATTATAAATAATATGTCAAAAGTCCCCATCGATCCCATGTGTGCGTAAAAAGTTATTCAAGGTCAAAGGTCAAAAAAATCGGTTTTTTGCGTTTTTCTCGTCAACGGTAAATATTATCATCGCCAAAATAGGTAAAGTAAAACTTGGAGATCATTAAATTCTCTACAAAAATTGTTCTAATACCTTTTTTCGTATGAATCACCGTTTAAGAGATATCGCGGTTTCAAAGGATGAAAATACTAAAAAACACGTCTACGTCGTCTATATGCTTCATTATGCATCTTTTAATATTATGGTATCAGTAACAATATTAGTATGTGTAACTTACACATACAAATTATACGAATCAAGAATATAAAATATTAAATAATATACATTTAAAAGAATCTCAGTCCTCAATTTCATTCGTCCGTATAGCCTTGAGAAACATCTGTTTGCTTTTCTTTTGTTTTTGAGTATGAATTAGCCCCTTACCAATTATCACTCTTTGATGCTGTTGGAATGCGTAAAACACAAAAGTCATCCATTTATGATTGCTTTCAACACGTGGAAATTGAAATGGACAATACAACTGCTACTTACATTATCGATGGAGGATATCTATTACATCGCGTTGTATGGGATAAAGAAGAAACATTTAACGTTATTTTTGATAAATATGTCCAATATGTACATAGACATTTTGGTCATAGAGTAGTTATAGTATTTGATGGTTATGCTGATTATACGAAAAACATTAAAGTTGCAGAACAACGTCGTCGTAATACAAAAACTTCTGATATCGTTTTCGATAAATTTATGACAGTTCCAACAAACCAACAGAAATTTCTTGCAAATACTTGTAACAAGTCTCGCTTTATTTAAATGTTATGTAAAACATTTACAACAGCAAACATTTCAGTGAAACAGGCTGATAATGACGCTGATGTACTCATAATTGAAACTGCAATAGAAAAATTTAATACAACAAATGCAACTATTGTTGTTGGTGAAGATGTTGATTTGTTGGTGTTGCTAACTGCACGCACTCCACTTGATAAAATTATTTATTTTTTGAAGCCTGTGAAGGCTCAACAACAAACAAAAATATATTCATCAAAAAGTTTATCTGCCTATCCCAAAGGGGTAAAATAACAGCATTCAAATTATTTGAAAAATGTAATGATTTAACTCAATCTGCCGAAGGGTTCCAAGAGATTGGCTCATCTCCCCAAGTCCTCATCATGAACGGGATTCGCTTTCTTTTTGCCATGTTTGAAGCTCCAAAAAATTAATTGTATCGACAAGTATAGATATTTGAGCTTTGTTAAAAATACTCGTAAAAATAAAAGAGTCGAACTATCTATGTCTTCCTCCAAAATCTGCATCTGCTTACCAACATTTATATCATGTATTTTACCAAGTTTAAGTGTGGCAAGGAAATCAATTGGATCCAGAAGATTGGGGATGGAAATTAATTGATAATATTTTAGAGCCAATTCAAACTTTACTCCCTCCTGTTCCAGAGAAACTTCTTAACACCATTTTTTGCAATTGCAAAAAAGGTTGTACATGCAAGCTGTGGCTGTAAAAAAGTTGGATTGCTTTGCTCAGTAGCATGTCCCAACTATCAAGGCAAACTTGCTCAAATGTTGTGTCTAATACAACAGATGAAGATTTATCCGAGGTGTATGACGAGACAACTGATATATCTTTCTTAGATCAATCCACCGATATCGAGGTAGAAGAAGAAGAAGACAGCGAAGAAGGCATTACTGTTAAAGTTGAGTTTGAAGGTTACCAATCAGACTGAAATTTTTATGAAGTCGACAAAATTTCATTTTTTTTATCATTATCAACAGTATTATTTTTTAATAAACCCTTTTTAGTCATCTCTCTTTTGCAATCATTCGGTTGGACGACTATTGTGAGCCCATTAAACCACCATATCACACTATGGCCACTTTAACCTGTGATGACTAAAAGGGTTAATTATCTAATTTTATCTAATAAAAATGGCTCACAATAGATCGTGGAATATTCTTACAGAGGAAACCACGTTAAAAAAAGCGCCAAGCACACTACCGCATGGGTGGTACGGAAATGTGTGCATATTCATCGAATACGACTTTTTTTATGTTTTGAAACCGTGATATCTCTTAAACAGTGATTCATACGAAAAAAAGTATTAGGACAATTTTGTAGAGAATTTAATGATCTCACCTATTTCTATTTGGCGATAATATTTACCGTTGACGATAAAAGCGCAACGATTTTTTTGACTTTTGACCTTGAATAACTTTTTACGCTTACAAGGGATCGATGGGGGCTTTTGACATATTATTTAAAATGGTGAACTTAAGGTCTGTACCAATTTTCAGCTCTATGGGAACTATTGTAAGCCTAGCCCTTTTGTATGTCTATTTCTAAGATACAAAATGACGAGTATGCTTATTATTGAGCAACATATAACACTTTTGATATGCTTTGCTCTAAATTATTTTGAGAGAGGGATAATTCACATACTACATTTACTGCGTATGTGTGGATAGCAACCGCTTGGGAATGTTAATCATCAACCAAAATGCTTTTCTCTAAACGCTTAAAATACCAAAATATATCGAACTGTAATAAAATTTACACCTTACTACATGTGACAGTACCAGTCTATGCTGAGTATTACGGTGATTGTGATCTGTAGTGAATCGATCATAGAAAAAAAACACATAAATGTAACATATTTAAAATAGGTTTATAACGATTTCACCTCCATTCTGGTAATGCAGGCAATTAAACAAAACTTAAATTGTATGATACAAAATTACAAATAGTTCAGACTGCAAATTCGATTTCTATAAAATAAATCCATAATAGTATATAATGCTACGATCATGTAATGACGGTTATTAATACACGAGCATTAACCGGGATACGAAACGAGCCGTAGGCGAGTTTCGTATGGTATATGCGAGTGTATTAAAAACTATTACATGAAAGTGGCATACGCTATTTTTTCTACATCCGGTAAATAACGAAGAACGAAAATTTCAATTTTCAAATTTCAAATTTCAAAAATCAATATTTTTTCCCATACGAAAATTTCAACAAACTTCAAATGCATAGCATGTTTGATTGAAAAACTATTTACTTCACCACAATTTTAAATTGTGTGAAGTAACGCAATCTATCGAGAAAAAAAAATCTTACATACCCCAAATTTTGTTTTTTCTTTTGTTTTGGACCATCCTCATAGGCGTAACTAGCCAGGGGCCCAGAGGGCCGGCGCCTACCTAGTATGACCCTGGGTTGATGCACAGTACTGTTTTATATATTTAAATTTCCTTCAAAAGGGTAAGTTTTCTGTAGCCAAATGCTTTAATTTATAACAATCACAAATAATATGCAGATCAGCTATTTCATTTATAATACTAAGAACAGATAATTAGTAACAGAAGTTATTTAAAAAAAACAGATGTTTAAAAGTGGATTGAATCCAAAATTGCTTAAACAATGGTTCACCGCCTGATCGTGCGATATAGTAAAAGTAAAGATATTCACATATATTATAGAGCAATGTAAATTAATTGATATTGTTACCAACCTTGCGACACAAATTTTAATAATCAGTTACTTTGATATAAGTAAATGTGCGATTCACGTGCGAAATCACGATTTTTTATTTTCCTGATCCGTTTATTGGGAGAAATATGTAGCAAAAAGATCTATTTTGTTCAGTGTAAAATATTGTATTACAGATTGCTTCAAGGAGAATGTTTTTATAGTGAATGAGAACTGAGGACATTTTTACTCCTACCGAGGAAAGGACGTTTTTACTCCTACCGAAAGGAGAATACGTTGAAACCTTATTGGTTTACAAATTAGATTAAATAATCTTTGGGCCTATCACTATACGAAACTAATCGATTAAATTGAGCATGAAGTTAAAATCGAACATAAAGTTGAGTGATTTGAGAATAAAGCATGTGAACACTTGTAATTGTTGACAGCCTACGTTATAAAACATGTACATATGTATAACGAAAAAAAAAAAAATTAAAAAAAAAAAAAAAAAACTATGTGTAAACCTTCCTGTATTCGAATGCAACGTTGTGTCCAAATTTCAAAAGATTCGATCAAATATTTTCGGAGATTACCTTTTTACCCTTTTACATTTTTATTTATATTATTTAATTTATTATTTATTATTATTTATTTATTATTTATATAGAAGATGTATGATCATCTCGATAGAAAAAACCACCTACCATTAAAGTATTAGAAATAAACCAAATCGAATTATTTATTGACAAGTATATGAAAAAAATTTTTACAGTTAATATCACTGATCTTCATTTCAATTTTATAAGTACTACCAATAATACTGCCACAAAAGTATCTACAAAAAGGTCGCATATCTTATCGGTTCACCATATTATCGAAGTTTAAAAGAGAAAACATTTTCTTTCCAACATGTGGCGTGTGAGATCAGATGTCAGAATGTCAAATGAATTCACAATTTCTGGAAAACCACTCCTTCCAATTTGTTCAACGAAAAACATCGCTATAAAAACAATATCGTTTCATAAAATACGGTCTCATTGCTCCATAAGGCCTAAAACCACACCGAAACACCAACACTACTCGTAGTTTCAAGTTTGTTGAATCGCCATTAGCAATTATTGATGGTGTAATTCCGTAGTCTGATGGATTTATTTCTGGAATTATCTGAATTTTGTATGGCTGAAAATGAAGATCGTTGTGCACAGTACTGCATTAAATGGTTGGGGGAGTGTGTGATTACTGTAAACAATGAATTGTTATTTTTGGACTAATCTTTATTTTTTCAATAGCTTTGACACAAGGTGCCTCAAAATATGTTTAGAAATTAAAAGGCTAGGAATATTGATTTTGTATAATTTTTGTTTGTTTCAAAGTTTCTAAGTAAGGATTTACAATTTATAATACAATTTATAATTTTATATGATTTTTTCCAATTTTAATTTGCCAAAAACGTCTGTTTTAAAAAGAACATTTTTTTCGAAAATTAGCTGCAAGATAAGCAGGTTAATCTTTCCCACACTAGACCTGCAGCGTTCCAAAGAACTTATGTCTTTGGGTAGGCAGAATATTAGTTCATTGGTAAAGACATCACTGGTTACTGAATCCTTGCAGAACACCCAAGTACTGATTGAAGGAGCTGTAAGGATGAGGACCAAGAGGGATCAGCGTTTCATCTACTTTGCACGTGTCCAGCATCCGCCCTTTTTACGGCAAACTCTTAAAACTCACCGACCTGGGGAATTATAAACTCACGCAAATACTTAGCTTCATGAGAAGCTCTAAATAGTTAGTTCGAGTAGTGGAACGAGATTCTTTGGTATCACAACCTACGTATTTTGGTTTTACTATGTCGTCCTGATGTTGTGTTTTTGGTGACAGTTACTGCAACCTAGCCTAACATAGATAGGTTAGAAAAAAAAATATAATTGATAGTAAATTTGAAAATAAACTTCAAATTGACACACCCGTTATGTATTAAAAGAAAGAAAAAAAAACGGAAAATTTATTAATTACCTAGAACAATTTCCTAGTTACACCAATGACCATCCTCTATCTAAATAGCCAATAAAAAAGTTGGTGTACGTCTGTGTGTGGGTGGGTGGTGGACCTTTCTGCATAGGATCTTGGTGAAACTTTGGCAAATGATACAGGTTAACTTGAAAACGGTAGATCTGGATTAATTTCAAATTTGGACAAAATGGCGGAGGTTCACCCAAACACCTCTAAGTTTAAATCTTGAATAACTTCTAATCCCAGCTTATGATCAATTGGAAATTAGGTATATAAGGTTTTAGTACTGTTTCCAATATTTCTGCATACCAACTTCCGGTTTGTCACATCCGGTTAAAAAGTTTTTTTTTTCAGGTGTTTATCCTTACTGTAGCCTACAAATACCGATCGATTGTCATGAAACGAAACGGTGGTAAAAGCTTTCAAGTAACATGAGAAAGATTTTATCAGCATTTAGAGTACAATGGATAAAGGGTTGGGGGCTCCATAAAATAGGTGGTTTTTTCCACTATGTTTTTTATGTTTGTTGGGAGCATACAACATTCGTTCGTGAATGAATTTTGATGACACTTTGGGAAAGATGCAAATATGTATGGCAAGGAGCTGATTGATTTTTGAGCAATAGTGAACAAAGTGGTGGGGGGTCTGCCGAGCACCTGTTTTTTGAAAGCTCAATAACATCTGTACCTGATAATCGAATTGGATGAAACTTGGTACATAGGCATTTAGTACGGTTCACAATTTAGTTCTGCATCCCAACTTCAGGTAAAAATTTGTTTTTGTACTTTTTTGAAGTTTTTTCAGTGTCTTTATGCACACTACAGCCTACAATAATGAAGTGATTATGATGAAACTTATGAAAAAGGTTCTAATTAGTGTGAGAGGATAATTGTCATCTTTTGGGACACATTAAACAAAGTGGGGAGGGGGGTCTACCTTACAAATGCTGACTTTTCACCTTTTGTTTTTAATGTTTTATGGTAGCATACAGACTTCATTCATTAATCAATTTTAATGACACTTTGAATAAACATGAAGGCTTAAATGACAAAGAACTGATTAGTTTTCGGACAATATTGGGGTAAGTGGTGGGGGGTCTCCCGAACACCTGTGTGTCACCATTTTTTCAAAGTGGAATGGGAACATACAGCATTCGTTCGTGAATGAATATTGATGACACTTTGGAAAAAGATGCAAATATGTATGGCAAGGAATTGATTAGTTTTTGAGCGATAGTAAACAAAGTGGTGGGTGTCCCATACACCTGTTCTTTTGAAAGCTCAATAACATCTGTACCTGATAATCGAATTGGATGAAACTTGGTACATAAGCATTTAGTACGGTTCACAATTTAGTTCTGCATCCCAACTTCCGGTAAAAAATTTTTGTTTGTATTTTTTTGAAGTTTTTTCAGTGTCTTTATGCACACTACAGATAATTGTCATCTTTTGGAACATATTAGTTAAAGTGTACCATACAACTGCTGATCTTTCACACTTTGTTTTTAAAGTTTGTTGGGAGCATACAGACTTCATTTATCAATCAATTTTAATGACACTTTGAAAAAAGATGGAGACTTAAATGACAAAGAACTTATTAGATTTTGGACAATATTGGGTAAGTGGTGGGAGGCCTCCCGGACACCTGTTTATGGTTACAATGTTTGTTGGGAGTATACAACATTCGTCCTGAATGAATTTTAATGACACTTTGGAAAAAGATGCAAATATGTATGGCAGGGAATTGATTAGTTTTTTTAGCGATAATGAACAAAGTGGCAGGGGCCACCGAGATCCTGTTTTTTGGGAAGCTCAATAACATCTGTATCTGATAATCGAATTGGAAGAAACTTGGTACACAAACATTTAGTACAGGTACTTGATACATAGACATTTAGTCACAACAGTTCTGCATCCCAGCTTCCGGTTTGTAACTTCCGGTAAACATTTTTTTTGCTTTTTCTCGTACAACAGAATTTATGTTTGTTGGGATACTACTGCTCTCTTTAATATTTTTATAATTAGAATTTCACGAAATCTTCAACATTGGTTTGCTTTTAATTAAAGTATTTGATGGATATTAGCTCATTATATATCCAGAACACTGTTTCCAGAGCTGTGGTGAAGTCAGCCTATGCATCAGCGTCGCAATATTTTTTTGTTTATGTTTATTTATAAGCAAAAAATCTTATCGTACAATAAAATATGACATATGCCAACATTTTATGATAAGATGAAGAAATATTAACAAAATAATAAGTGAAAAACAAATTGTAAGATATTTGCAGAGAACAAAATTGCATGTAAAGCAATACTGTAGTTTCTTTTGCAATCAAAGTAACTTTCTTTGTTATTTGTTGGAGCTTTAATTGTAATATGCATACAATCTATTGCATCCATTACTCCTGGTATACCGTTTTTAAACTCAAATATTTTCACTCAATACATTAGGTCATAAGATAAATTGATGACTATAATTGAAATTAGCCAATGCGCTACTCTTTTTACTGAAACCTATGCAGAAGATTTTACGACACTAAATAATGTTGCCAGGTATCTAAAGGTCAAAGCCTATCGTTTACAAAAATCAAAACCAAAGTTTGAAGTTTTGAAAAACCAAAAAAAAAAACTTATCATTTAGAAAAACCAGAAATGTAGTATAAATTCAACAAAATATCTGTTTATCAGTCAAGTTGAATCATTTAGGATAACATAACCCACCACTTTTGGCACCCCTGTTTGCCAATTATTCACAAAAATTTATGTTTTAGAAAAACATTTTTGTGTTGATAAAAAAGTAAAGATAAAAAATTAATAAATTAATTAATAAAAAATTAATAAAATGATAAATCGAAAGTGATTTGTCACACAAAACAAATTGGAACAAAGTCGGTAATAAAGTATAATGTTATTGAAATTTCAAATAACAAGATTTTCGACGGCCCATACCCAACCACTTTGTCCTATATCACTCAAAATTCGAAAAAGATGTTTTCTGTTATTTTCGGTAGAAAAAGGACTAATTTACGTCAAGATACATCGACTGTGACATTTTTAATTTTAAGTGTGTCTTCCGTTCTCGAGAAGGCGATGGACATTTTGGTCATACCATAAAAAACCTAAGCAGACGGTCTGAAAACGTGAAAATATTATAAAAAATTCCCATGTCGAAAATTGACCCAAATACAAGAACTTCCCATATCGTGAAGTTTAAAGTTTCATCCAAAATCGGTCCATAACTGTAAGCAGGTGTTATTATTTGCTCTAAAATAGATCAACGTATCTTTGTATTGTTTTTCTTTTTTCATTTTTGTTATAATCACACACGAGTCCCATTTGCACACTATAAAGCCTGAAATATACAAAAGTAAACAAAATGCTTCAAACTTTTTTGCTTTTACCTAAACTTTCAAAGGACATAAAAAGGTGTTAATAATAATTAAACAGTCATTAAAATTTTAAGGTCAACAATTCCTACAGTAACAAAACTTAGTTTTGATGACATCTTGATAAATATTTTTTATCGTTATAATTTTTATTGCAATTAAATTACCACAGAGATACCGTGTGTTGGTTTCATTATATTTATGTTCTTTTTTGTACCATAAATTTCATTGAATTGAATCTTGTAAACATTCACCGTTCTGAATACAAAAAGGCTTAAATTTATTATTTACTTTGTTGTTTGCCTATTATTGAAAGTCTTCTAAGAAAAGTTAAGGCAACATAAATTGAATATAACTGAAATTCTTTTAATCGGTAGTGTAATGACTGTCTATCATTAAAATACAAACCTATTTTAATTTTGATTTATGTGTTCAATTTTATTTATATTGTAATATGTTGCTAAGAAAGTTGTGTAAGCGGCGTGACGAGAAAAAGAATTATCGGTCAATTACTACATAAAAACTCTTGAACATTTAATTTAAAATTTAAATATTTTGTGTTGATGTAGTGCCGCCCTCCTTATGAAGAAAATAACATCCCTTTTGAGTGTAGTTACAGCATTAATTCGTTAGATGATGTTCATTGATAAACAAAATGAAAAATATATGAAATATTAAATCATCCACAAGCCAAAGTTTAATCACTTGACCTAGTTTACCGTCAAATCGTTATCGCCAAAATTTTATCTAACATAAAAATAGCAAAGTAGATTCGAAGTGTTTGCTTTTTTACACCTAAATCTTATCTATTAGCTTAATGCGTGAAACTTCATCATCATCATCGCGTGATTATAAATTATTTAAATATTAGCATTAGGTTAACAATTGCAGATAATTAATCTTAATGATAAACTTATGATAAACTTTTTTTTACAATGTGCTGATTTTTTGAAAGTCGTAACTGAACTTTGATAATGATAAGTCAAACAAATTTTCGTTTGCAAAATAATTTAAAAGCAATTAACATATAAACATTTTATTATTGTAATTATAAGTCTTTCATTTAAAAATCAAAATATTTGTTTGTTGTATGGCGCTTCGAGAATAAAAATGAATGAATAATAGAGAATGATTAAGTAAAAGATTTAGTTAATTATTTGGATCATATTTCATTATGTTGTATTAAAAGGTTGGTTTAAAATGATTACGTTTCTTGGAAGTTTTTAGTAAATTTGCGATATTTTTATAGTCATATACGTGAGAGAATACAAAAGCCCACGATTAGAAATTTGTGAGAGCCCTGCACAGGTTTGCTCTAGTTCGGATCAGGCATCGATTATCTGTTAAAGTCTGATTGGGCCCCTTGTAATAAGTGTAACGATTTTTCCTATCATGCCCTGATTGGGATAGCTGGCTCAGATCTTGAATGAGGTAGCCGTATCCGGCCTTGATATAATAATATACACTCAAAAAAAAACTAAGTAAATTTTACAAATTTTTTATAAATATATATACAACTCACAAAATTTTTTGTTAGTTACCAAAAATATTGTAGATTATAAAAAAAATTATTTGAAAAAACCAAAGATTTATTTTATTTACAAATTATTTTTGGATTTGAAGGAAAAAAATTGTAGTTAAAAATTGTAGTTAATAATTAAATATTGCTCAATTGTAAATAAAATTTCTTGTTGTAGTATTTCGCAATTGAATTCAACTACAAGAAATTTTATTTACAATTATTCATCATGTTTCGCCAAGTACCAGCGGTAAAATCCATCGTATTTATTAAATATTGCTCTTTAATAATGTGTCGCCCTTCGTTAGAAATAACCTTAAACATTCGATTTGGAAGAGAGTCATAGAGATGTTTAATGTAATTCTCTAGCGCATCAATAACTTCATTTATTGCGGCTTCTAATTCTGTTAATGAGTTATATTACTTAACGTCCATGTAAATTTCGCGAGATAAATGGCTCCAACAATATTCGATAATATTTTAGCCAGGAGACCGAAATGGCCAATTTTAAGCCTTTCGATATATGTGTAGGGGCAATTTTCTTGCTGAATAAAAAAAAAATCATCGTCGTAAGAACGTTTACATTGCAAAAAAACATTCTTCATCATTTGTAAATAATTGTTAGTATTTAAACTGCAACGTACGATCGTGATTTTCTACTTACCAAAATTCCTTATAACGGCGCAAATTATTCCAAAACCACCCATTTGTCGCCTGACCTGAGTAACTTTTTATTTCGTTATGCCATAAAAGTAGAAAAAAACATATTAAATTAAAGTATCATTTTCATTGACATTACACTTGACTGGTTAAAAAACTTTTTACCTTTCCTTACTCTCAGTTTATAAAAACAGAATCATGAACAATGTCTGTCGATCACTATATTTTTTTTCCAAAAATTCTTAATTTTAATTTATTTTTTCATTCCATATAAATTTTTGATTATGAATAACCTGATGATGACTTATAGTCGAATTTTATTATTACAAAAATAAATTTGAAATTAAAAAATCATTAATGCTTCTTAATATTTTTTTGGATAACCCTGATAAAGTATAATTTTGACCAAATTTTAGGTAGACTTCATATACAAATTGTAATGTGCCTCATCTCGGAATTTGGAAAAATTTTTCTGCCAAACGACTATATATGATAAGCGGAGAAGAAAAACCAAAAAAACATTTATATATATATATATATATATATATATATATATATATATATATATATATATATATATATATATATATATATATATATATATATATATATATATATATATATATATATATATATATATTATATATATATATATATATATATATATATATATATATATATATATATATATATATATATATATATATATATATATATATATATATATTAGGTCATTCAATAAGTCCGTAGGATGACACATAGATGGCGTTACTAGAATTTTTTCCATATGATTTTTATTTAGTACTAACCTTCAAACGATACGTGTATAAATTTGACAGCAATCTGACTATTTATTCGTGAGTTATAGCATTTTGTGTGAAGCAACTTTTGTTTTTGAAAAAAAATGGAAAAAAGTGAATTTCGAATTTTAATAAAGCATTGCTTTTTGATGAAAAAAAATACAGTGGAAACCAAACAATGGCTTGATAAACATTATTCAAACTCTGCTCCATCGAGACAAATGGTAGAGAAGTGGATGGTTGAATTTAAATGTGGTCGTACCAGCACAAAAGATGCAGAGCGCAGTGGACGCCAAAATGAGGCTGTTATTCCAGAAAACATAAAAAAAATCCACAAATTGGTTATGAACGATCGCAAATTGAAGGTGCACGAAATAGCTGACATTGTAAAGGTAGCAGATGGTAGTGTTTTTACCATTTTACATGAACATTTGGGTATGCGAAAGCTCTGTGCAAATTGGGTGCCGCGTGAGGTCACAGTCGACCAAAAACAACAACGAATCGATGCTTCGGAGGAGTCTTTGGCACTGTTAAACCGCAATAAAAGGGAATTCTATCGTAGATATGTGACAATGGATGAGGCATGGCTTCACAATTACACACCAGAATCCAAAAGACAGTCAGCTGAGTGGACAGCAGTCGACGAACCGAATCCAAAGCGAGCAAAGACGCAACAGTCGGCCGGTAAGGTGATGGCGTCTGTATTTTGGGATACGAACGGAATAATATTCATCGACTATCTCCAAAAAGGAACCACCATCAACAGCGAGTATTACTGTGAACTTTTGGATCGATTGAAGGCTGAAATCGCAAAGAAACGGCCACATTTGCAAAAGAAAAAAGTGTTGTTTCACCAAGATAATGCACCGTGACACAGATCGATGAAAACGATGGCAAAATTGAATGAATTGGGCTTTGAATTGCTTACCCACCCACCATATTCTCCAGATTTAGCCCCCAGCGACTTTTTCCTGTTTTCAGATCTCAAGAGAATGCTTGCTGGAAAGAAATTTAAGTCCAATGATGAAGTAATCGCTGAAACTGAGGCCTATTTTGACGAGAAAGAGAAATCGTACTATAAAAGTGGTATAGAAAAGTTGGAAAATCGCTATACTCGTTGTATCGCCCTCGAAGGCAACTATGTTGAATAAAAAAATCGAGTTTTGTCAAAATATTGTTTTTTTCTTACTTATCCTACGGACTTATTGAACGACCTGTTATATATATATATATATATATATATATATATATATATATATATATATATATATACATATATATATATATATATATATATATATATATATATATATATATCTGTAGGTGGGAGGTAAACTACACCAAGTCCATTTTTTTCAAAATACGTTTTTTTATACTGTTAGAATCAGGATTTTGTTCTCTACCGAGAGGTTAAAAGCACTGAGTCCTAACTAGTGTAGTTTTCGAGATAGAACAATTTTAAATAGTCCAAGTCCATAGTAAATAGTCCATTTTCAAACAGTTTTTTGGCTTTCCTGTAAAATTTTAAAAATGTGACTTAGTGTAGTTTACCTCCCATATATATATATATATGTATATATATAAACAATATGAGATATAACGAAAACGATCGGCACTCTCACGGTCGTATATGTTGAGGTAGATCAAAAAAAAAATCTATACATATGTGTTCTGTTAATATCTTGGACAAGTTCGTGAATCAGCAAAATCCGACACGGTTTGGATACTAGTATTTTTAAAAAATTAACAAATTTAAAATTTTTGGAATCTTTTTTATCAATATGTTCTAGAAATAGACCTCTGCAATTAGAGGTTCCTGAGTGAGCGGCTCCAACAAAAAAGTTTGAAAAAAATTTTTTTTTGAAACAACCGGCACTCTCACGGTCGTATTTGTAAAGCCATATCAAAAACCATTTCCTAAAAATGTGTGTTTTATAAATATCTTGAATGAGCTCGTAAATCACCAAATCCGACACATGGTTAAGAGACTAGAGCCTTTATACTAGAAAAAAGGTCTGTTTTTTAGATCCGTTATATCGGCCGTTTGGATATTAATATTTTTAAAAACTTCATGAATTTAGAATCTTTGAAACCTTTTTAATCAATTTCTTTCAAAAAAGAGACCTCTACAGTTGGAGGATTCTGAGTGAGCGGCTCCAACAAAAAAGCTTGTAAAACACAAAATGCGTTTAAATCAACCGGCACTCTCACGATCGCATTTGTGGAGCCAGATCAAAAAATCTTTTTTTAAAAATGTGTGTTTTATTAATATCTTGGAAAAGTTCGCCAATCAGACAAATCTAACACATGGTTAAGGAACTAGAGGCTTTATACTAGAAAAAAAATTGGGGTTTTAAATCCGTTACAACGGCCATTTGGATACTAATATTTTTAAAAACTTCATAAATTTAGAATCTGTGGTAACATTTGAATCCGTTTCTTATACATTTAAACCTCGGCAGTAAGAGGTTTTTGACTTATTGGCTTCAACAAAAAAGTTTGCAACAACCCCCAACTACAATTTCCAAAAACTTAAAACAGTCAATGAAAAAAAATAAAAAGATTTGAGTAGAAGAAATTAATTTTTTTATCTTAGAAATAAACTATTTTATTTAGCAGATATTTTGCAGTAATTGCACGACATATGATATAGAGCAGGTTTGTGTCATAAATTGTCACACATATGTTCTGTGGTAGATTTGATATTTGTTTGTTGCAAAATTGGATAGATATAGTTTTGCTTATATGTAACTAATTTTCTTAAAATTTGTTCGATATCTGTTTGTAATTAGTTTGTTTTGTTTAAACTAATCTGATACATCAGATTCTACTGGCACACAAAACTGTCTGATTTCGAAATCTACCGGTTTCCAGCGGATATACGTGCCGCTTGGACTTTTTTGTTTAAAATTTACTAAACTTTTTACCATGATTTTTTTCCCATTAAAGAAACTCGGAACTATAAGAGAAAAAAGCAGCCAGCTGTGTAGCCAGTAACGCTAACTAAGACTTCGACTGCACAGCTTTATGATTTATTTCAAATTGTTTGGATTAAATTAAGAAAAATGTGTGTTACAAAATTCAACAAAAAACTGATGTTTCTAAAATAAAACATGTTTAGTAGTAAAAATTACAAGATATCTGTCACTATTGCACATAAACGTTTTAAGCCCTAAGTCTAAAACAACAAGCGCTCTAAGGTACGGTAACGACACATGGAGAGCGCAGTTTTTGTTGCTTTGATCATTCACCAAAAACTTCCCACGAAAATTCCGTCGAAAATTCTCTACAAATTATTTATCTTTTTAGTTGATTAGAAAAAACTTAAAGCAGAATTGGATAATGTTGAAAATTAGTAAAACTGGAGTAGAAATGGGCATTTCAGAGAGTAATCACTTTGCGATAATGCCGTTAGGGTTTATGTATCAATCATGGCACCTTACTTGAATGCAGTGATGCAATACCGTGTTAACCCACACGAATGCCGTTTATCTAGTTTAAATCTATTGAAAAGAATAGTACCAATAATCAATATCTAACTTTTATGTTGGTTAATATAAATAACGGCCCAAGTAGTAGCTGCCAATATTAAACAACAGACCAATCTCGGGCCAGCATTGGTTAGCCAAGCCTGGACCAGTTGTAAATGCCTAGACTAAACCAAGGTTCAGTTTATTATATTATGCGTTATTAAGCAGTCTAATGCATAGCTACTAGCATACTAATGCAAACATGTGCAGGCCAAACTATGTTTATCTTTATTTTCATTCACGTTACTCTTTCCACAACCTCTTTCTACACATTTAAAGGTTTGGAAAAAAAATTGGTTTGGTAGATCCCCAAGTCTCATTTGCCAGACTTTTCCCAAGCCTGGTTTGCCAAACTTGGCCCCAGGACATCAGTTCAAGCTTACCCAAGCTTGGGCCGTTTGAAAATGTTAAACTTGGCCCAGACCTTAGAAGCTATGGCGCGGTCTTCGCCCAGGCTTGGCCCCTTAGCTTTTTCTTACCCGGGTGCGAGTATTAGTTTAGAAAAACATCATTTAATGTTTATCATAATTCTCATAAGTAAATTTTTTTGGTATTTTAAACAAAATTTCATTTTTTTCAAAATTTCATTTATTTCAAAATTTTCTAAATATTTATTTATAAATAATGATTAAAGAAATTAGATTTCTCCACTTGATTTTAAGTTTTTGACTATTATAATATGTTTACAATTCATTCAATGTTTTTTTATCGAGAATTTAGAGAATAAAACTCTTTAAACAATAAGAATATTCCATAAACGGAGGATAAATGATATAAATTGTGCAACTAATAAATCAATGTTGTTGAAACTATAAATCTCAATTTATAAAATCGTTGAATTACTATAGAGTTGATCTATTTATTTCATCATGATTTTTGGCACATATTCTTATTTCAAGTTATTTAGTCTATAATTTTCATTAATATTGGCTTTCTGTAATTGAGGACAGGTTTTGCTAAATGTATGAATACCACCATTTCGCTCAGTGTAATTGAGACAACCGCACGTAGGGTTTATGTTCAAGGTATATAAAAAAGATGAGTTACTAGAATTTATATGGAAAGTGATTAAACATGTAATTGAAATTTAAACACAATGTTGGAAATATCTACTAATTGAGCCGTTATTTTAGAAAAGGATGAATAAAAATCCTTAGATTGATCCACTGTTAATATTGAACACAGATTTATTAATTAAATTTATTTCTTAAATTATTCAAATTATCTGAGTAATCGTTGCAACTGCTGTCTTACATACTTTTGTAATTGACAATAACGAAATTATTCAAACAATAAACGTTACAGTCAACCTTAGATTTCACACCATAATGATGATTCAGTCCTAGCGAATAGAAACAATCGTTGGTAATTTATACTTGTTTTGTTAATTAATTAATTATAGATTTAGTTTAGCTATTTAGGCTTTAGAGTATTCAGTTTTAGTTTCCAATAAAATTATTAATTTCATTAGTCTTTAATTTTGTAAAGCTTGTGTTATATTTCTGTTAGGTTTTTATTATGGCCTCATTCTTTTTAAATTACTGTTGTTGTGGTATTATTGTTGTGGTTTGTTGCTATTATCGCTGTCTATGACCACTTCTCCAATATGAATGACATTTTTAATCAACATAAAATCCTCATCTAAATCGTGCATAGCTTTACCATCTCCATTTATATAGTAGCACTGGAATCATAGAGGTAATGGTTTTATGAAGCTCCGAAGAAGATGAAAATATGGGTTTGTTTCATTTACAATAGTAGTACTCCTTGTAGGAACACCTCTATCAGTTTTTAAAAGGTTTAACATTTCTTAAGTCAAATTTTTGTAAACTTTCCTTAACATTTTTATCAAAAGTTTGTAGTTGTGCTGCAGTTTCGTATTCACCCAAATATGAAGTATTAAATTTGTTAGTAAATTCATACCATTACCCTCAGTTTTCAAATTTTGGTAGGGTCTGTTTGGTTATTTTCGAAATATGTATATAATTAGTAATATAAGCCGACACAATTTTGATTTGGCTGAAATTTTTTTATGGGTTTTATATCGAGAAAAAAAAGATATACGTGTTCGAAGATTTCTTTTTTTATTTTTTTTGGGAAATATAGCTTTTCTAAATTTCGAGAATTTCGTGTTTTTTGGCTAGACGAGTTATTCTCAAAAATTCATAACTTCGGTTTTATTAAAGATCGAGACTTTTGTTTTATTTCATTTTAAAGTTAAAAGATGCTAGTTAAAAAAAATAGAATCAATAAAAGTTATTAACAAATTCCTACTTTTATGACCAAATAATATGTACAACTCGATCTTTAGACATTACCCACGAAATGAGTTTTTAGTATGACCATCGTATTCTCCGTTTTATTTACTATAAAAAACGTATTTATAATTAATGAAGAAATAATTTTACTGTAAGAAATAAATTAATTTATCGACGCAGGACGATAAAAAATTCCATAAATGGGTCACATTTTTACATGCCGAACAGATAAGGACGAAATGCGACCAATACATTTTTGATTTAGCTGAAAATAGAGCAGATCTAAATTTTGAGAATTTCGTGATTTTTGGCTTGAAGTTTTATTTTCAAAGATTCTTAACTTCGGTTCTGTTTTACTTTAAAGTTAAAAGGTGTACTTTAAAAAAAAATATGTTATATATAAAAATTATTAACAAATTCCTATTGTTATAAACAAATAAAATGTTCAAAATGATTTTTAGTCACTATTTACCAAAATTAAAGAGTGTTTAATATGACCATCGTATTCTACATTAAATTTTCTATAAAAAATGTGTATTATATTAATAGAGAAATGAGTTTTACTGTTACAAACAAACGCTCGATAACGTGGGACGATAAAAAACTTATTAAATTTTTGTCGTTCCGCGCTGGAAAAATGAATTTATTTGTAACAGTAACTCTATTAAATAATATATGTTTTTTATAGAAAATTGAATGTAGAATACGATGGTCACACTAAACACTCTTTCATTTTGTTAAATAGTAAATAGTAATCAATTTGAACATTTTATTTGTTTATAACAATAGGGGTTTGTTAATAATTTTTATTGATAACATTTTTTTTAAAGTCCATCTTTTAACTTTAAAATAAAATAGAAAAAAGTGTCTATCATTACTAGAACCGAAGTTATGAAATTTTGAAAATAAGCCTTCAAGCCAAAAATCAAGAAATTTTCGAAATTTAGGTCTACTTTAACCCCCCTCCCCTTCAAATAATAAAAAATATTCGAACACGTAGATCTTTTTGTTTATGTAGAACCCGCATAAAAATTTTCAGCTAAATCAAACCTGTATTAGTCAGATTTTGTCCTGATCTGTTTGGTATATTTTTTTTTAAAATAAAATGTGTTGTGTAATAGGGTTTAGAATATGTGTCACAACAACACATAAATACCTTGTAAGACCTAGGTCTAGACCTGGGTCCCACAATAACTGGCGTTTTATGGTGTTGATTAACGCTTTTTTTAAACCTCTGCGGGTTGAAGCTACCTGAGACTAAGGGTTCCGGCAAACTATTCCATTTGTATGCAATTCGGACAAAAAAGTCTTTCCGCGATCTGCCAGTATGACGCGCGGGATCTTTACCGTTTCACTGGTTGCGGTAGCCGATTGCCGAGTGGAACGGGGGTAAGAATAAGTTTGAGGTATGATGCCAAATGATGCCAATGATCCCTTTATGGAATTTGTTATCGTCCCGTGCTTGATAAATTAATTTATTTCTAACAGTAAAAATCATTTCTCCATTAATTATACATACGTTTTTTATAGTAAATGAAACATAGAATATGATGGTCATATAAAAACTCAATTTGTGGGTGGGGAAATGACTAAAGATCAATTTGTAAATTTTATTTGTTTATCACAATAGAAATTTGTTTATAACAATAGAAATAGAAATAACTTTTATTGATTCTATTTTTTTAAAACTAGCATCTTTTAACTTTAAAATGAAATAAACCAGAAGTCTCTATCTCTAATAGAACCGAAGTTATGAATTTTTGAAAATAACTCGTCAAGCCAAAAATCACGAAATTCTCGAAATTTTAGAACTTATATTTACAAATATTTTCCAAAAAGAAAAAAAAATCCTCGAACACGTATATCTCTTTTTTATATGAAACTCATAAAAAAATTTCCGCCAAATCACAAATGTGTCGGTCAGATTTTGTCCAAATCTGTTCGATTTGTAAAAGAATGCGGGGGGGGCATTATTTTAAGGCCATAATTTTAAAATATTATTTTGACAATATTTTTACCGCTTGGCCACTTACAACTTGATCTATTGACCCCAAATTTAATACACAGGTATCTTAGAACAATAAATTCTTACGGGTTGACTTTCTAATCCGCAAGTCAGTTATGACTCCATATATGAGGATCAAAATGTGTATGTTTTTGTCTGTCTGTGGATACGATTCTCAAAGAATACTTGGCCTATTGACTCCATATTTGGTAGACATGTGACATACCTTATCTCCATATCTCCCTTTAAAATTGATGTTCAGACCCACGTGTCAATTGGACCTGAGATATGGGGTTGTGTATATCTGTCTGTCTTTGCATACCATATCTCAGAAACTAATAGACCTATTTACCTCAAATTCGATAAACAGGCTTCTTAGGTATATATATGGTACGGTGCTTTCCAGATCCGCAGATTAATTTTGACCCGAGATTAGGGGGGGGCAGCAGAAGTGTGTCTGTCTGTATGAGGACTCGATATCTCAGATGTTACTTTACTTGACCTATTGACCCTAAATTTGGTATATATACATCGTAGGCCAATATCTCTTTTTTTGTGATATTTTGTTATATTCAGCAATGTTATCGAAAATCTATGGTACAAAAAAAGTTTATGCGATTGCAATCCTGTTTGTGTGTGTCTATCTGCCGTTTGAACTTTTTTTGATAAACTATTGAAAGCTATAGAGATAGCTTATGCGATTGCAATCCCATACAGGTATCTGTGTGTCTGTCTGTTTGTTATCAAGATATCTCAGAAACTAATTCATCTATTGGGTCCAAATTTGGTACTCATGTATCTTACACCAATATATATGCTTTGGCATTGATATTCAGATCCTCAAGTCAATTGTGGCTCCACATATCTAGGTATAAATATGTGGGTTTGTCTGTATGTGGACAGAAAATCTCAAAAACTACTTAACCTATTGACCCCAAAGTTGACCTTAGGACAATATCTCCCTTTTTTTTTTTCTTTTTTGTGATATCTTGTTATATTCAATGATAATATTTTTCGTAGTTTTCGATGGTTTCGCATCTCGAGCTTCCACCGTTCTAGTTATAATTATTATCCATGAATAAAGATAAAATTTCTTCAGGATTGAAATTACGAGCATAAGTGTTTTGTTTGATAGTTCAATTGTTTTTTATGATAGTGCAATTAAAATTTTCATTTTTTTCATTTCATTTGAATCAAATTTCATCAATACATCAGAAAACATGTTGTTGTGAGACACAGGTCCTAAAACATTTCTTTATGTTGTTTAGATATCTATTATATATTAAAATTCTTATTACAAAATTGTTTTCAACAGAAATCGTAAAAAATACCAATTACAATTCTCTCTCAAAACACGTCACAGTATCTTAAATCAACTGTTATGTAGTAAGAAATTTAATATATTATTCATCAAAAACTCCCCGACAAAATTCGCTTAAAGTTATTTATCTCTTTACTTTTTTAGTTGATTAGTAAATAGTATACATATCGAGCTACTAAATGACTAGGTGGCGTATGGTTTTTAAATTTGTACAAATTCACTAGCACCAGTAGCATACAATAGTTTTTGTATCGAAAATAAATACTTTAACACAATATGTTTAAGCAAACAAAATATATTAAAATAATAAAAATTTTAAAATCAAAGTTCCTAAATTTTTTGATATGGAGTTGGTTGTTGTCATGGTAACATTTTTCATTGACCCTTTTCACACTTGTATAAAGGTTTCCCGTTTCAATACTGTGTTCTAAACTTTTTCAACATTGTTTCCTTGGAAAAATATTGTGTATTAATATATACAGCCAGAAAAGCATATTTTTGGTGAAATGTTAAAATTGGCCAAACTGGAGTAGATATGAATTTTAGAAAATAATAACCTTGACGAACGCATGAACTGATCAGTTTTTGTTGATCTGTTAATTAATTTTTTATCTATGATAATAACAAGCCACGTACTCCAATCCATGCTTTTTAACCTAAGTGAGAAATTACACAACACTGCTAATTGTAGTAAGATATCACTAGTCCAGCATAAACGAGTGGCGGATGCACTTCTTGGTGATCTCGCGCTATCGTTTGCTCGAGATAGTGGCTTCTATTTAACTTTATATGTGGCCCTTAAGTTATGGTGGACAGTGTGCCATTTGAAAGAGGAATTTCTATTAACTGGATTATTGGTAACCCTATTTTTTTCACGAAATATTTTAATAAAAATTGCTTTTTACCTTTTATTTTATAATTATAGAATCCATCTTAACATAAAAAATTGCTGTTCAAAAACCTTTTTTATCAATCATGGTACTATCATACCTTTCCGACTTATAAAATTAAGTTTATGTTTCAAGTTTACTTAAATTTCTTTAAATTTCCTATCACTCCTGAATACCATTTTCTTCCCATTTATCTTCTAAGGATAATTCTTTAATATCAAACTCATAATAGCGAGTGATGCTAACGCTCATCACACCGTGTTGGGAAGTAGTAACACCAATGAAAAAAAGAAGTTTCTATGTCTGTCCACATTTATATATGTTTCAACATAGAAAATTATGCAGTACCTTAAAACACCAGAGAAAACCAACTGAGAGCTTTACACAATATATCTGCAGAATAATATAAATAGTTGTTGTAGACCCAATTCCACATGGGATCTTGATTTTACAGCAAATTATTTACAAGAAACAATCTGAAGCATGCATCATTTACATTCCCGTAATTCAATTCAAAATATTCAGAGATGAACTTTGGTGGTATTAAAATTTTAAAAGGCACAGGAACAATTCATTTGCATTTAACAGAGCAAAAACAACAAATAATTGGTTAGAGTACTGAGTGGCTCTAACCAATTATAACAAAAACTAAGACAATAAACAAAATAGGTGGAAATAGCACTGTAATACGGCCGAAAGTTTTCCTGCGGCAGCCTAACTCTAAAGTCGATGTTGTCTGATCACACACACCCTCTACGCAAATTGGTCTGAGAAGCATCATTCCATATCTCATGAGTTTGTTTAAACCAAACTTAAGCCTTACTTTCTGTACTCAGGTATCGATGGAAACTAAAGCCGTTTTAAAACCCAAGTCAGGTAAAAACCATATGAAACCATATTGTACAGATCAATCTTTACATCTTTTTTATTGAAAACAATAGAAACATAGTATACTATTACATCCATCATGTATGTCTCGAACAAAAATCTCATAATCCTAGCCAGCACTCCTGTCAGACAGAGCAATAAACTGAAAAGGTATTGAAAAAAATGACGAAAGAAATTACAAGCACCCTTAACTACAAGCAGGCACTTGCTTTTACATTTAAAAACATACAAGGAACCATCGACAATGGCCACTTTAAACCTATCATTGAAATGGTCGAACCCAAAAATATAAACACGCATATCATTGAATGGATTATCAAAATGTTAAAGATTTAGAAATTAACGGCTGCATTTCTTGGTTTATCAGTAAATGTTTTTGTGAAATGCTTCTCTCTCTCTCCACTCATTTGTTTAATAGCGGCTGATGTGATCTCCTAGCCAAGCTAAATGATATTTACCTGGAATTCGCACCTCAAACATATCTCGGACAAGGTAAACAAAATTTTCTTCACTTGCAGAAACGTGTTTGTGAAAGGTTGGATTCTTATTCCAAACATGATACTTTAGTTACACCAAAGCATTATAAAACCAATTCCAACATATCCTCAATTTTTTGGCCTAAAACGCGTCAAACATCAACTCAAAGTGTGTTTAAAAAATACTAAGGCTGGTGTGTCTTAGCGTCACAAGTGCTTTTTTGAAAAGCTTTCGCCATTGCAATTACGTTTGCAATCGAGCGGTGTTGATCTCTTATAGACTGCAGGATACTAAAGTGTTCAAACCACACAGTTGAAAAGGTTACAGAAAATTTTAATACAAGCTTTGCAATGTGAGTTATGTAAAGAAAGTTATTATTTAATTTCAAAGCAAATGTTGCATTAAAACTAATTTGAATGCAAAACTACAAATTTTAGTACAACTCTAACATCATAATTTTTTTTTTATAGAAATGGTAGAAGTTTGAAAACAACTTGCTAATGCTAAGAGCATTAAATTTAACCTAAGAGCATTTAATTTAGCTTTGCATTGTTCTATAATGGAGGTTTCCGTAGGATCTATATGTGTAGCAATTTGCATTACATATTCAGCTATTTTTTAACTGTGCAATCTAAAATCGGGCAATCTCACCGGTGATCCTAAAATCCTTGCTGAACGATAAGCTGAACTACATACGTACCAAATTGTAGATTGTATGCCTAAACATAAATTTACACAGATACTGTGATGTCAGGATATTGACCACGAAGAAGCACGGCATCTGCAACTGTCCCGAACTTTTTGGCAGAGATACAGGTAAGATAGAACACACACTTCCACTACCAACCACCATACGAAACTCCAAATAATCATATATAATATCACGAGTCGTCAAATAATAGTCGATTATTTTTCATAATCATTATTACGAATGTTATTTGAGGTTTTTTTAACCTCAAATGGCATGAGTGGTAATGTTAAAAATAATCGACTAATAATTTGGTGACGAGTTGTATTTAGCAGACGATTTAACGAACAGAAATAGTAACATTATTTCATACAACATAATCATACATAATAAAATATTATTTCATCTTAGTTTTTCGCATAAATGTTATAAATTTGTAATTTATTTTTGACAAATAAACATAAACATGCAATCATTTATGAATGAAAACGGACATTTTTATTATTTTCAAATTTCATTTTTACATAATTTTGTATTATTGGATAATTTGTAGAAAAAATTTTAGTTAGAAACTAATAATTATCTTTTACACAAAATTATAAATAAAAAAAGATTATCTCATTAAGAAAAAAAATTATCTCAATATCTCTAGTTTTAAATTAATATATTAAGTAGGCCGAAAATAGTCATATATAATATCACGAGTCGTCAAATAATAGTCGATTATTTTTCATAATCATTATTACGAATGTCATTTTAACCTCAAATGGCATGAGTGGTAATGTTGAAAAATAATCGACTAATAATTTGGTGACGAGTTGTATTTAGCAGACAATTTAACGAACAGAAATAGTAACATTATTTCATACAACATAATCATATATAATAAAATATTATTTCATCTTAGTAGGCGCATAAATGTTATGAATTTGTAATTTATTTTTGACAAATAAACATAAGCATGCAATCATTTATGAATGAAAAAGGAAATTTTTACTATTTGCAAATTGCATTTTCACATAATTTTGTATGTGAATTTTTGTTTTAAATTAATATATTAAGTAGGCGGAAAATATTCGAAAATATTCGCTGTTCCTTCCTACCAGTAAAAAATAATCGAAACAAATCGTTTTGATTTGCTAAAAAATAGTAAATGAAGCGTTTTTATTAAACCATATTGAAACTTTATTTAGTGAATTGAATTGTCACTATAATTTGCTGTTCCTTCCTACCAGAGAAAAATAATCATATATAATATCACGAGTCGTCAAATAATAGTCGATTATTTTTCATAATCATTATTACGAATGTCATTTGAGGTCCCGAGTGCGCGTAGCGCACGAGGGAAATTTTTGACCTCAAATGGCATAAGTGGTAATGTTGAAAAATAATCGACTAATAATTTGATGACGAGTTGTATTTAGCAGACAATTTAACGAACAGAAATAGTAACATTATTTCAAACAACATAATCCTTTGTTGTCAAACAAAATTAAATATTATTTCTTCTTAGTAGGCGCATAAACGTTATAAATTTGTAATTTATTTTTGATAAATAAACATAAACATGCAATCATTTATGAATGAAAACGGACATTTTTACTATTTGCAAATTGCATTTTCACATAATTTTGTATGTGCATATTTGTTTTAAATAATTATATTAAGTAGGCGGAAAATATTCGAAAATATTCGCTGTTCCTTCCTAACAGAAAAAAATAATCGAAACAAATCGTTTTGATTTGCTAAAAAATAGTAAATGAAGCGTTTTGATTGGACCTTATTGAAACTTTATTTTTTGAGTTGAATTGTCATATATAATATAACGAGTCGTCAAATAATAGTCGATTATTTTTCATAATCATTATTACGAATGTCATTTGAGGTCCCGAGTGCGCGTAGTGCACGAGGGAAATTTTTGACCTCAAATGGCATGAGTGGTAATGTTGAAAAATAATCGACTAATAATTTGATGACGAGTTGTATTTAGCAGACAATTTAACGAACAGAAATAGTAACATTATTTCATACAACATATTCCTTTGTTGTCAAACAAAATTAAATATTATTTCATCTTAGTAGGCGCATAAATGTTATAAATTTGTAATTTATTTTTAACAAATAAACATAAACATTCAATCATTTATGAATGAAAACGGACATTTTTACTATTTGCAAATTGCATTTTCACATAATTTTGTATGTGCATTTTGGTTTTAAATTAATATATTAAGTAGGCGGAAAATATTCGAAAATATTCGCTGTTCCTTCCTACCAGAAAAAAAATAATCGAAACAAATCGTTTTGATTTGCTAAAAAATAGTAAATGAAGCGTTTTGATTGGACCTTATTGAAACTTTTTTTAGAGAGTTGAATTGTCAATATAATTCGTTTTGATTTGTTAAAAAATAGTAAATAAAACGTTTTTATTGGACCTTATCGAAACTTTATTTAGTGAGTTGAATTGTCTAATTAATTTCATTAAAAGATTCAACTTGGTTTACAGAATTCTACCATTAACGGCATCGAAAATATTATTGAGAAAACAACCAGGGTAAGCGAAATAGATCTTTAGGTCGTAGTGGTAATTATAGGCTGGTTGTCTCAAGCATTCCAATACAAATTAAAAAAGAAAAAAAATGCATTTCAGATCAATTTTCAATATGTCCGTTAGGATAACGACTGTAATCTTATTTCCCATAGTTAAAATATCAAACTCTGTAACCCAAAAATAATTTTACAAACCAAAATACAATCCAAATTAATCAATCAATCAATCGGCAAATGAGTAAATATCTCGTTTTCTATTGTATTCGTTTCTATTTTGACATCAATTTCTTGGTAACACGAATTTTAAAGAATAAAAAAGTTTAACAATAATATCATTTTCAGGAAATATATTTTTTTCTACGATAGGAGATAAAAAGTCTGTTTTCATGTAGGCTTAATCCCCTAAGAAAATTGTCTTTTTCCACTAGTGCAAAATTATTTTCGCTAAATAACAAATTGTTGTTGCTATGGTATTTTTATGTAATATTACAAAGTTTTCGAAACAAAGCAACCATGAAAAAATAGAATATGAATTTTGCATGTTATGCTATGTTGTCGATTGCTAATTTAATAATTTTTACTAAAATATTGTTTATATATTTACTATTGAAATTACTATCGTATTAAAAATTGCTAACGCCAACGCTACTCGTGGACACATTGGAACTCACGAAAAAGCAGTGTTTTCATCTCTTGTAGCGAAATGTACTATTTTTGTTGTGTCTTTTTGGCAAACTCAATCGAATAATTTTGAATTAGAAAAAGTATACAAATTGTGTTTGTTATTGTATTATACAAGTCTGATGCTAAAGTGTTATGTGTTTTGACTGATTCCTGGTAAAATTTGTACAGGAATGCGTTGGTTGATAAATTCGTGAAAAAAATATAATTTATTTTTAAATAATATTATTTTTCATACAGTTTTATGATTGTTTACATTGAAATGAATTAACATTTTAACGGTTATATATTATTTCTGGAAATTTTAATTAGATAAATTTTGTTTAAATTTTAGTAAAAGATTATCATGTTATGAATTAAATGAGTTTTCAGAATTCGTATGGTGTATAAGATTTGCAACAAATCAGATAATATATGATTGCCAAACATTTGACAAGTTCTTGCTATAAAATAGTTTCTAATAGTTCCTGGTCTTTTACCCATAATTCAGCTAGCAATATAATTTGAGGTAGGTCCGTATAAACTCCTAGGCGACCATAAAGATAGTCTGACCTTAACCGTAAGTCAATCGAGAATCTTTATGGAAATTAGAGTGGATTCAAAATTATAAGGTTAAGAATGTGAAATAAATTGTTTCGATTATATTCTTTTGTAAATTTTCTATGCAAAAATCTATGCACCCTACCCGAGTCGAAATTTAACAACTCCTTAAAACCTACAGATTCGACTATTTAGAATTTAGAGTATTTAAGTATCACTTATTTTCAATACAAAAATAACATCTACATAACTCCTGCAAAAGCTACTTATCGGAAAGAATCCCATTTACCTAAATTGTTAAATATAAATTAAAATAAAATTAAAAAAAAATAAATTTTCTTTTGGTCTTTTCTGTAATAATAAAAACCGAAGAGAAACGAAATTTGTTTGATGACAGTAAAAATAAACAAAAGAAAAGAAAGAACAAGAAATTGGAATAGAAAAATAAAAATTATTTTTCTAGATTCTAACATGGCTGGTGTTATTTAACATTTTAGGAAATAGCATGCGCTTAATTGAATTGAATAATTTTAATTTATTATTTGAATATAAAATTTTGTGCGAAAGAAATTGTTTAGTGAATGTAATACAAACCATCTCGCTAAACAAACAGCCCTTTTCAATAATTAATTTTGGTTGATTTAAAAAAAAATATTATACTCTGTAAGTATTTTTTATTTGTCTTGTTTCGTGTCGATTTATCGATATTTTAATTTAATTATGGATAATTAGTATTATTTTCTACACATAATTCAAATATTTAAATTTTTTGATTTCTGAATTTTGCTCTTTTAAATTGTATCATTAAAAAAATGGCGAAAAAATGAACACATCCTTTACAAACAAAATCACACACATACATTTTCAATTTAGAACTTAAATATACGAACGCTATCTTCATGTATAAAAATGTTTGTCGGGTTTGATGCGAAATGAGATGTTAATTTTGTACGTTGATAGAATTGATAGAACTTTTTAAGTTCTTAGGATATGATAAGTACTTAGTAAACTGTTGAAGAACAGCCTTATTTAGGTGTAAAGTAGTATTTGAAGAATTATTAGTCTGTAAATAGTTTTTTGAGATTCTTATTAGATGTTAAATAGTAGGTTCTTAGATTTTGTAGGAGTTAATAAGTTTATCGAGAATAAAAAGTTCTTATTTACAGGCAATAAAGGACGAAAAGAACTAAAACAGGTTGATTTGAGAAAGTTTACTACTGAAATCGTAGTTAAAGTTCGACTCGGGTAATTTTAATAGAAAATTAACTAGATATAATTGAAGATTGGAATCACCAGTTGATGATGGATTTTAATAATAATGCACCTGTATAATAAATTGACTGATGTATAATAAATTGACTGTTTTCTGTGTATTCGAGGGAAAAATAATATTTTAATTAAAGCATTTTATAAAAATTTAACAATAAAACAACTCACTAGTTTAAATAAACTTTAAACTATAAGGTGAATTTAAGCTAGGTAAATATTTTCACATTAAAACGTACAGCGACAAGGGAAACGTAAGTTCATTTACAAAGCCACAATACGGAACAAACAAATTCTACATCGACTAGCAGTGAGTTTTTCGTCAAGTATATAACTAAAATAAAATATAAATAAATAAAATAAAATAAATGAAGTAAATAAAATTTGTAACAATCAATGGCCGTTTGCTTGCTCAATATTATACGATAAGCATTTATAAATATTTGTTGTTTAATTGGTCAATTATTGTCATATGTGTATGCATACTAGACGAAATTATGGGAATTAATCTTTTTGGGGATTTTTGCGAACAAGTAAACTCAAATAAGTAAGCAACGTTTATTTTGAAGGCATTTTTTTTATAATACATGCGTTCCTTTGAAACGAGATAGCTGCTCAAAGCAGCTTTTGAGTAGATCACCAATGGAACGCCGAAAATTGGAAAAATTTTCAAATATAGCCACAAAATTTCATTATTCTAAAAAAATTTTTATTTTGGACTGTTGTTTCTGACTGGTCCATTTTATTATTAAATATATCAAAACAAATTTATAAACGATCTAAATAAAATCGAAAAATAAACTGCTTTTCAACTACAGAACTTGTTCGAGGTAGAATAGATCAAAACAAATTTGAGTAAGTTAGATTTTCAATGGAACACGCCTAATATACATAATATATTGAAGTAAAATTGTTATTTTTATTTTTAATATAATATTAGTCTTAAAGGAATTTGTCATCATTGAATAATTTTATTTAATTATTGGACTTAAATTATAATTAAATTTAAAAACTGATGTTTTTTATTATTTAGAATGAATTTATATATTTAACTGTTATTTTTATTTTATGCCAATAAAATGGGGTCAATATGAGGTCAATATCTTTACGTTTCATGACCTCCTGAAGCTGTTTAGACTATTTTTAGCTGGCCGTCTGTATGTGTGTGTGTGTATGTGTATGTATGTATGTATGTATGTATGTATGTATGTATGTATGTATCGCTGTATGTAGAAAAATGTTTGCCCAACACTTTATCAACAACGGATGGGTCGATTTTAACGAACATTCCAAAAAACTGAAAATCGTGTCTTGCATATACCATGAAATTATATAATGCTATCAAGGTCATGAAACTTTCATATTGTTTGTCATTATGTCAGCCATTTATAATGAGATTTGTATAAACAATTGCTATCTAGAAGATGGGGAACTACGGGTAGACCTTAAAAATATTTTAGATACTTGGGCCGCTTATTTTGAGAATCTTCTCAACTTAAGTGACCAGCAACAAGTCAGGCGATGAATAAAACTTATTCGTGCGTCAAAGGTACATGTAGACGAACCAGCCAAAGAGGAATTCGAAGCGGCGCTGTCAAAATTAAAACGCAATAAAGCACCTGGCATCGACAATATAACATCCGAATTGATTGTACATGGTGGTGAAACTCTATCCTCAAGATCGTTTGATCTTGTTCAAATGATCTGGAGGACTGAAACCATGCCGCAGGACTGGAACTCAGCTACGCTGATACCAATCCATAAAAAGGGTAACCGCCTACAATGCGCACAAACTACAGAGGAATCGCTCTCCTTTGCACAGCATATAAGATCTTTTCCTACATTTTGCTATCAAAAATCAATACTTTTAATGGACAACTGTTTGGAAAATATCAGTGTTGCTTCCGGCGTGGCCGAGGTACCACCGATGCACTTTTCTCGATAAGGATGATTTTGGACAAGTGCCGAAAGTTCAAAATACCTGTGCACCAACTCTTCACCGATTTCAGGCAGGCCTACGACTCTCTCGAACGAGAAACTCTATGGTCTGCTCTGGTGTCGATGGGAATTCCTGGTAAACTGGTATCACTATGCAAAATGACAGTACAGAACTCTCAATGCTGTGTACGAGTATGAGAACGAAATATCAAAGCTTTTTAAAGTTGACTGCGGCTTAAGACAAAGTGATGCTTTCTCTCCTATACTCTATAATTTAACCTTGGAATATGTGTGCCGTCAAAAGAAACTACCGACTAACAATAATATCTTGTCAATAAACTCAGTAGCGATGATCGCGTGCGCTGATGATGTTGTCATCCTCGGCCGAAGTGAAGCTGTTTTGAGTGAGACTTTCAAGTCGCTTGAGAGTGGTGCTAGAAAAATTGGACTGCAAATTAACTACGATAAAACCAAACATATGAATTTTTCAAGAGAGGCTGAGAAGAAAGATTTGATGTGCGACGAATAACGAATTGAGGGAGTTGGTTCTTTTAAATATTTGTGATCAATGCTTGAGTCAAACAAGAGTATACCTACAGATATTAAAGCTCGAATCGCTGCAGGTAATCGAACTTTCAACTCATTTAAACCTCTCCTTGGATCACCGTATGTATCAACTAACACCAAGCTCAAGTTATACAAGACATTGATTAGACCGGTTGTGATGTATGGGTCACAAACGTGGATCCTTACACAAAATGACGAATCTGTTTATCTGTATTTGAGCGTAAGATCCTACGCTACATTTTTTGTTCACCTAAGACAGACGATGGAGAGTATAGAATCCGATATAACTTTGAGATCAGAGACCGTCTTGAGGGTCCTGATATAATAGGTTGTATCCGTTCTAATAGGATTGCTTGGGCATGTTCTACGAGCTGATTCACAGTCTGGAATGATTAGAAAAATGTACGTTAGTACCCCAGGGAGTGGGCGACCGCGAGGTAGACCACGACTACAATGGGCGACCCCGACCGACGTAATAAACGACATTAAAAAAATCGGCTGCCATGGTAATTATGTCGCTGTTGCGAATGACCGTGGTGAGTATTCAAAGCTGATTAGCCGGGCAGCGCTCCTACATGGAGCATGAACCCCGATTAAAAAAAAAATGTAGCAAAACGGCATTCAAGCTTGATTTAGAGGAATCGATGAACATTCGCCAATCATCTGCGACGTAATTAATGCCCATCGCCTCCATCAGTCCCTACATATCGTGGCAATAAACAAATGTGTTCCCTCCGTTGAGTTTGAAGTAACGTTTGAATAGCAATTGTCGTCTTTGATATCCAGTGACTTTGACATTAGGCTCCAAATTGTTGCCTTCATTCAAAAGCTGGGCAAGTTTTTCTGCTTCACGTTGAGACAAGTTTAATTCTCCAACAATCTTGTCCATTCTTACTTGTGATATTGGATTTATTTTGTTCGATGGACCGGCGTCTGGTAATGGTTCATAGGTGAAATCTGATTGATCCATTGTTGCAATAGAAAAATAAGTTTCTCTGTCAGAACTTGGAAGCGGTGGAATTGGTATATGATTCGAATGCGGAAGAGGTATTTGTCCACTTCTAACAGAGAAGTAAACTCTTTTTTTGAGACCTTTACCATTTACTCCACGTATTTTGTTTGCACAAGCATAACAGTTGTCGGAATTGTTTTCTCCTGGATCAGTCAAAATCATTGGTACACCAAAAGAAAGTGAACGGCGTTTCTCTTGGATCCACATGGTCAGAACGCTGCAGCACGTTTTTCAAATTTTGTCTGGGGCCCACGAAACGCTTTATTTATTTCGGTTTCGATTTATTTCGGAATCAAAATAAAGTTTAAAAGCACGCTCCACTTGCTCAGTGAATGTTCCACTATTTGTTGAAAGAGCTCTTTTGCCACAAATGTAACAAAATAAATTAAGATTTTGTGGACAATTTGCACTCATTTCGATTTTATTCTTTCGATTTTATACTTTTATACTTTATACTTTCGTTACTTTTTCGTCACTATTAAAAAACCGTACTTTTCGCGTTCGCAGACACTTGTTGAATGACAAAAAGGAGACAAACAATCGAAAATAAATATATGAAGAAAAAATTGTAAATTGTAAACAGGTTGCCACCCCTCAAATAATTCCAAAACTCGAATAGATTTTCCAAAAAATTCTGTAAAAAAATTCAAATTCGAGAAAATCTGACCCATTCGTTAAAGAAAAGCGTGGGACGCTAAACATGGACGGAATTGCGACTACTATATCATTACTATTTACTATCATTTTGTGACTAGAAGCATCTCAAAGCATCATGTTTAGGATCTAACGTTGTCAATAGCATGCGGTTTTTATATAAGAATTTTGAATTATATTTTTTTGTGTATATTTTTCGAATACTTTCATTCAACGATGTAGTGCAATGATATAATTATTTTATTTTTCATTCATGTAGAATCACAATTGATAGTAGTCGCAATTCCGTCAATGTTTCGCGTGTAGGATTAGAGTCCCACGCTTTTCATTAACGAATGTGTCAGATTTTCTCGATTTTGAATTTTTTTACAGAATTTTTTGGAAAATCTATTCGAGTTTTGGAATTATTTTGATTTTTGAATTTTTTACAGAGGATTTTAGAAAATTTATTTGATTTTTGGAATTGATTTTATTTTTTGCTTTTTAGTAATTTTTTTACAGTATGAATAACAATGAAGTAAAGAAAAGCGTTTCTTAAAATTTTTTTTTTTCAAATATTTCTAGTTTTTTTGAATATTTTTTTTTTATTTTTTTTTGTATTTTTTAATTTTTAGTCATCAACGCCTTGAACAGTCGGAAATTCTATTTTGTCACGTTCTTATAAGAATTCAACATATTTTTCAGCACATAATTTAACATTTGTTAATTTATTTTCCTTGATGCCACGATGCATGGATAATGTGTGAACTACTGCCGATAGACACATATTCCGATATAATTTCCGCATTTTCATTAGGACCTTCAGTATCTTCATTACTTGGGCCATGATTTGATAGTCGAATCAAATCACGTTCATCAAGGTGTGCATTTTCATCAATAACATCGTCTCGGTACAATGGGTTATTTGATTTAAGCCATTCTAAAGCTGCGATTAATTTAGTTCTGGAAACAGTGTAGTCTCGAGTAGAATTTGCATTTTCTAAGCGTTCCGTTACTACTATAATATCAGCATCCAAGGTTGATCGAGGTAGAAACGTAGGAAGATTTGAAATGACGTCAAAAATGTCCAGGGCAAAAAGGATTGCTTGACCTTTAAATCCGTACAATCCAGAAAACTTGACAATTTTAAGAAAAAGGTGAATCCGAGACAAAAGACGTTGTTCAGCTTGAGAAAGTGCCTGAATTTCTGGTGGAATGTCGCCGGGGTCTAAATGGTTCCAGTAAACTTTAGCAGGTAGAGTTGTTTTGTTACTTCTTAAGTGTGACTTGCAGCGGTGACAAACTGTAAGGCGAACTTTATTTTTTAATTCAGGCGGCATCCAATCTGCAGGTCGGATTGGAATCTGGTAGTTTGACAATTGCTTGGGATAGCCCTGCTTCGTAAAAATATCACATACTTTGTCTGCAAAAGTGTTAACTTCAGCCTCAAAATCGTCGTAACAATAATTTTGAGCTGTGGTAGTAAGCTGATTTCTTCCTTCATCTGGATTTTATTCTTGACGTTCTGCTTCTTTACGTGCGCGTCGGCGTTGATATACGTTTAAATTTGATAACATACAAATGTTGGCCGAAATCGGCGAAAATTTTTGAAATTAATTGTTTATTTATCGAGAAAATACCTAATTTATGAACGTAAAATGCATAATTCTGTATAGTTTATCTATCGATCTTTATGTTGTGCAAATTTCAAGTCGCTACGTTAAGTAGATCGAGAGATTTTGAATATTTCCGATGAAAATCGATTTTTTATTTAAACAACGAATAAACAATGAAAATTGTTAGTTAATACGATATTCGTGTATTGTCATCGGATATACGTATGCCTGCAAAGTTTCATTCATTTTCATTGAATATAAGGCAGTCAAATTAACGTTACAAGATTTGATCCAATAGTCAGTGGCGGATTATGCCTTTAAGGGGCCTGAGGCGGAACAAAATTTTGGGGCCTAAGATTTTACCAAAAATTTTGCAAATGAGTTTGATTAAGACTATTTCTTAAATAATTTTTTATCCGCTTCAGAACGGAGAAAGATCGTTCCCCACTTGCGTTGCATATCGGCAATGTAAGAAATATTTTTAAAATAGTTTCCACATTGGTAAATGAAGATTGCAGGCCATCAATGATTACCTTGTACATCTTAAATAGACAAGTGATGTTCTCTTCTTTTATATATTTTAAAAAATGATATACTTCGTCTTTAAAATATTGTACTTCTATATCCCTCGCATATGTATTTGACAATTCTAAAATACACTTGTCAACTTCATCACTGGATATATTTTGATCAAAAAATAATTTAAAATTATTTAAAACAGTTTCATATATGGACGTTCTGGTAGACATTTCAGTGGCAAGTCTATCACAGATCATATTGTGAGATATGAGACACAGATCATATGATAAACAATTCTCGTCCTACTAACTGTGTATCATTTGCAGATGATTCATCATACATAATTTTGCGTTTTCTTTTTCGTCCTTCTTTGTAGCTAATATTGTCTGTTAATAAGTTTGCTTGCTTTTCTATGCTCTCAAAATCATTCCGAACACCCCTTATAAATTGTGACAAAGAATTAAACAGTTTTACTCCTTGTAATAAGTTCGTTTGAATATTTTGAAATGATTTTCTAGTACTATTGATTCTTTGCAATAATATATCCCATAGAACGGTTAATAAGGCAATTCATATTCATCGAAAAGCTAGCTAATTTTTTAACCTCAACTTTAGTAATCGGTTTTTCGTCTTCATTTTCGCTAATTTGGATAAGAACGCTTTTAATATTTTTGTAATTAAACCGCAAGGCGGATACTGCATCAGCTCTTGCAGACCATCTTGTCACTTGTGTCACTTAATTTTTTAATATGTTTTGAATTAGGATCGGAAAAATTATCAATAAGCAACTTCCATCTGTGAGTAGATGAAGAAAAGAATACATATATATTTTGGATAAAGTTAAAATAATACACCGCAGTAGAATAGGCATCTGCAGCATAATTTCCAATTAAATTAAGCGTATGACTTGTACAAGGAATAAAAATGGCGGTTTCACTTAGAGTTTTAATTCTGGCTTGTAAACCATTAAATTTTCCGGCCATATATGTTTGACCGCGACAATTTTTAATATCCAAAGACAAATTGTTTAAAGTTTTCAAAATAAGTTATGCTAGATATTCTGAATTGTGATTTTCAATTTGTAAAAATCCAAAAATCGTTCTCTCGCATCGCCCACTTTATTAATGTACCTTAATATAAAACTTAGTTGGTCAGTGTGGTTCACGTCTGGCGTAGAATCAACAATAATTGAATAATATAAAGAGTCCTGAATTTCTTGAATTAGGTGTTCTTTTACTTCAGTTCCCATTAAATTTATAAATTCATCGCATGTGATAAATAACTTACATTACCTTTTCCTGGATGACTGTACCTCTCCAAATGATTTTTAAGAAAATCATCAAATTGGGATAGGTACTCAATGCATGTCATAAAATTTCCTTTTCTGTTCGAATCAATATCTTCTCGATGACCACGAAATGCTAACCCCAAAGTAGCTAATAGCTTTACTGTAGCTGCAACTCTTTTTGAAACTTCCCGCCATCATTTTTGTCGTACTTCAATTTCACGAGCTATTTGAGTATCAATACGTCCAGTTACAAACAATCTTTTTTTCAAATTTATCAAACAAATTTTTTAGACAATCTTTTTTCCAATCAACGTTGGTAAAACGAAATATACAACTAAAGCTAAAACACCTATACTATATCAATCATATCATATGGAAACCCTTTTCAAACGTTAATCCAAATGATGAATTTAGCATGTATTGTATAAAAAATACATGGATTTTAAGCATACAATAATAGATTTCAATTCTACACGTTAAAAAGTTTTCATTTATTTAGTTATATATGAAATTAATCTAAAATATGTACAATTATATGCTTAAAATTGAGGTTTTCAGTTTAATGCTTTCAATAAATTGTAGGTCTTAAAAGAAATCCAAAATCATTGATGAAAACATAAAACTCAAATATACTTCAAATATCCAAAAAATACTTATCTGGATTTTGTTTTTATCAATAATTTTGCGATTAATATAATAACAGCCCATTGCAAATAAAGTTTTAGTATTAATATTCATTCGTAACAGTGGAACTTTTCAAAACAAAATGTGTTTTTACTATACAAATTGGAAAACGAATTTGTACATTAAAAAATTATAAAACTATCAAATTAGAATTATTAAAATAATTACATACATGAAAAAAAGTAATACAAATTGACAACCTAACACTTTTACATGTGGGATAATATTAAAAAAATCTTTAGGTTTAAAAACTTTGGTTGAATGAACGCAGTCATCTGATATTTGAATACCTATAAAATATCAATATTATTTGTAGCGAGGGGGCCCCTGTGCATGTGGGGCCCGAGGCGGCCGCCTCTTCCGCCTCTATAGTATAGTAAAGAGTAAAGAAAGTAAAGATAGTAAAGAAAAGCGTTTAATAATAATAAATTGAATGTTTGACAATTTGACAATGTTATATTTGTTGATAGCGTTGTTTTTTTAAGTGTGTATTAAAAATGTTCTTCATTTACGTAGATTTTTTTAAATGTATGTAGATTTTTTTTCCATTTTGTAGATATTAAATTTCGTTTCGAAATAAATACACCTTTTCGAAAATAAAATTTATTTTCAAGTGCATACCTGCCTTTAATTGTGAATTAAAGCGAAACGCGTTCATCGATTTTCATGATGTATGTCTCATTGTGCACAGGTTATGTGACTTTACGTCAAAGTAATAAGACTTGACACTTTTTCCCGTTTTGAATTTTTCATGATTTTTTAAAATTAATTCTTTTTATTTTTTAGGCAAAAAATTGTATATTTTGTTAAAGTTGATTGTTGGTTTGTTTTTTTTTATTATATACAAATAATAAAATGTTTTTTAAAAATCTAAATGTATTTTACAGCATTATAATTTCAATTTACTGCTAAATTTTACTTGACAAATATTTATTTAGATTTGGTTTTATAATATCAATATGAAACAATTGAAAAAATAATTAAAATTTGTTTACAAGTCAAATTTTGTATTTTAATATTTTGCACATTTTGTACAATTTAGCAAAAAATCCAGTGTTAGTATTGATTTACTTTTAATAAAATATTTAAATAATTTTCAGAAAATTTCATACATACTGCACTATCTAAATAAAATGGAATGCACACCGATTTGAAAATTGAAATTGAAAATGGGAGAATCATTTGTTATAATTCAGAAAAAGTAAGTAGAAATACTATGTAATTAATTGTTATTTGTCTCACTCGATTAATTGCGTATGGGTTCCCGCAATCTTTAAACTGAGTCAAACTTTGGTCATTGACAGAAACATTTCGGTACCAATAGATATCCTTTATTCTGAGTCTTAATTAACGCTGGTGTTTTCCAAGGCTCAGTTTGTCCTCATGATATTTTTAAATTATACCAACGAAATATTAAAGATTATCACCAACGCAATAAACAGTTTGCAGAAGCTAGTACACTGCAAAAGTCATTCGTCCAATTTTCTTCAAAGGACTGATTGGATAAATCACGGCCGGATGAATGCTGTTTTCAAGTAAATTTTTATTTTACTAGACAAATCATTCATATTTAATTAGTAAAATTATTTATTTTAATAAAAACGGTTTTATTAAGAAACTAGACTATTTATTATCTAGATTTCATGGGTAACATAGTTTCTTTACCTATATAAATATAAAATTAACGAACTCTTAAATTTAGACCACGTAGCAATATGGTTAACGAAAGAAATGTGCTCAAATTTAAAGATCCCATGCAGTTTTATCGACAATTCACTGCCAGGAACCGATGATGAACACCGATCCAACCCAATCCCATAAATAATTGATTCACATCAAAATCATTAAGACATAGCGATTAGAGGATAATCAGGCAAACAATGATACAAATATGGATCATTCTGATGAAATGCTAACTGAATCTATTATTGAACCTATAATTAACCAAATTTTGAGCAGATGGTGGGTTTCGGCAGTCAATGCCCTGATCGAAACCTACAAACAAAATAGCCGTCATTCAAAAGTCACTCAAATAAAAACAGATGAAATGTGGAAAAAAAATTTGTGAAGGATTAAAGGAAAAAGGATTTATTTTCACCTATTTGCAATGTAAAAATAAATTCCAAAACCTGAAAAAAAACCTATCACAAAATAAAAGATAGAGACGGGAGGACTGAAGGCGCACCTATTCAATTCGACTATATAGAGGAATTTGATGATATGTTTGGTGATCAACATAACTCTGTTCCACTAAAAATCGAAGGGAAGGTTCACTTAGTAAATATTATATCAAAACATTTTAAAATTCATTATTTTAAAATTGAATTATTAATTTAGGCGAACCTTTGTCAACTAAAAGTAGGAGACGAAGAGATGAGTGTGAGATGCCAAGAGATGCCAATTTTCAACAACTAAAGATTGAAAGAGACAGAAGATGGAAACAATTTTTACGGTTAAAAATGCGGACTACTTTCTTAGGAACAAAGAGCATCTGTTGAAAAGAGCAGCATTAAATTTATATAAAAAAAAATATGAAAACATTAATTGATAAACTTAATTAATTTGTTGTTTCAAAAACTTTTATTATTGAAAAAAATAGTTTGCTCTATAATACACTATGGGTTCAACCAAATCAATTTTGTATCATCAAGTAAAATTTGGAACAATTGACAATACGTTTTTAGCGTTTAATAAATGCTTTGTCAAACGATAAAAGTGTATGGTCAATTGCAATAAATTTTAGTTGATACTACAAAATTGATTTTGTTGTACCCATATTTTAGCTTTGTTTTGAATTCCTTTTTTATAATTTTGCATTATACACCAAATTATTTTTATCATGATATTACAACACTAAACGACATATACAAAATTTTGAACTCTCGCAACTGCTCTCATTCTTTGATTTATAAAATATAAATAATATCTCGAATGGTCTCTAATATGAAATTTTAGTAATTTAAAAATATATATCTCCCTTCCAGTTCTTCTATTATAATTCCATATTAAGTTTGTAATTCTTTATTTTTGCTTGTAAAAAACATTTTACTAATTTCCTTTTTTTTTTTATTTTTTCACATATTTTCGCCAGTATATTTAAAAATTTCGTTTAAGCATACGAACGCAGTAGAAACTGTGAGCGGTAGTGTAAGCAAAGCGTTTAAACGACAGTATTCCCAATGAATCGCAGCAAATTACATTGTTTCACTGTGAACACTAATTTGATGATATACATGCAGTTTTGTATCTATCTACGAGTTTAACGCCGCTTTGTGCATAGCACCGCTCACAGTTTCCCCTGTTTTCCTAGTCTTAGTTTGTGTAAAATTGTGAATTGTAGGCTTCGATCAATGTTTGGATGAGCGCACTGAACATATGCAAAAAACTGGGTTATTTATAGGCTCAATAAAATATTCAGATAATATTTCATCAACATGATCCATATTTGTATCAATGTTTGGCTGAATATCATCTATAGCAGAACCAATAATAAGTTAAAATTAATTGAGATGTGATATCAGAATCCGTGCTTCAATCAAAGTTTTGTATTAAACATAACAATACACAACATTACAGATCAACGTGGTGACGGGTGCAAGTGTATTTTAAGAATAAGTTTCATTTATTAATATATACGGAATGCTTTGATATTCAAAGGATTTTTGTGTATATTAAATAAAAAGTATCGATATAACTTGCTATTCTTTTATGTAAAGAATAGTTAAGTGGAATATATTGATAATTTTCATTAACACTTAACTCTATTAGGGTTCCGTTTTTTATACGGAACACTATTGGTGAGAGTACAACGTGTTTTTCACTTTATTTCGATTATCTCGTGAACCATTAATCCGATGAACTTAAAATTTGAGGTGCTTATAAAACTAACCTATCCACACAAGATGGTGGGTTACAAAATAAATAAAGTTGTGTTCGTTTGTTTTAAAGAGGCACGATGTAAAGCCTTTGAAAACATACATTTTTCTATCGAGAAGAGTTTTCTATCATATGAAAGGGCTTCATTTCAGCATTATTTAAAAATATATTTTGGAATTTTACACCTCACCATTTTTTGTATAATTTTGAAATATGACGTTTTCTGGATGTTTTATTGCCCCGATTAACTCCGACCCTACTTCATCGAAAATCTTGAAATATATTTAGAATGATAGAAAATTGAGTAGGTTTTTAATGAAAAATATAGAAAAGTGGCAGATACATCATAACTATATTTATTAAAGGGGTGGGAATGTTAACGGGTAAAAACATCATTTAAAACCAGGTCATGTGGGTTGTCATTTGAAAGAGCACTTGATTTTAGAATTTATTGCCATTTTTTTTAGAATTTTGCAATGCATAGTTTTTGAGTTATTATCAATAAAGTGACACAAAAAGTTGGTCCCCCCCCTTGCATTTCGAGCCCAATCAACAGAAAAATTTGAAAAAATTCACAGAGACAGGAAGTTTGATAAACTCTGAACGAAAAATATAGCGAACTCTCAAATAATTATATTTCTGTGCTTTTAAGGGGCTGGGGTGGGGAAGGGTGAAAAAAAACTTTTTTGACCCAAGCGAGTGGGGTGTCATTTGAAAGAACACCGAATTTCAGAAACTTTGCAATTTTTTTTAGAATTTTGTGGTACACAGTTTTTGAGTTATTCTAAAAAATGTGCAAATTCCAGTCCGTTACCACCCCTCCCCACCCCTACGTTTCGACACTGATTGACAGAAAAAATTGAAAAAATTCATATAGAGACAGGCAATTTGCTATATTTTGAACGAAAATTATAGCGAACTCTCAAAAAAATTATAACAATATCAAAAATTGAAACTTTTTTAAAATTTATAAAAATTATAATAAAATCAAAAATTTTCAAAATTCTACAAATATTCCAAAAATTCTTACAAAATCAAACATTGAAACTTTTTTCCAAATTCCAAAATTATTCAAAAGCTTAACAAATTCAAAAATGTCCATGTCCAATTTCATTTTCATTTATATTTTCAGCAAACTATTCAAAAACCTTCAATTTAGCTATTCGCGAAAATATTACAAAATCACAAATTCAGATTTCTTTCAAAATTCCAAAAATATTGTAAAAATTATAATAAAATCAAACTTGTTTCAACATTCTAAAAATATTCCAAAAATTATTACAAAATCAAAAATTGAAACTTTTTTCAAAATTCCAAAAATTATAATAAAATCAAAAATTTAAAATTTTTCAAAATTCCAAAAATATTCCAAATTCTTACAAAATCAAAAATTAAAACTTTTTCCATAATTCTAAAAATATTGCAAAAATTATTACAAAATCAAAAATACAAACTTTTTTGAAAATATTCCAAAAATATTTTTAAAAACTAACAGATTCAAAAATTTCCATGTCCGTTTACATTACTTCGGTCTGAAAGACCTAAGTATTACATTCATGAGCTCAAAGTGAAATTCTTACCCCCACTTTTTTTTGACATTTCTCGACGTTTAAGGACCTCCTGATTCTAAAAAAGCAAAGAAAAAAATGTATGTCTGTCTGCCGGCCGGCCGGCCGTCATTACCTACGCTGCAGGGAAAACCGCTGGAGGGATTTCAAAATTTTTCTTTTCTAAAAATAGGTATATTCAAGGGACAGGTCCGAAAGGACGCTGTGTTCGATAACTGTACCGGAAGTGTGTCAAAAAAATCATTATGTGTGTCAAAAATAGCAAATTTTCATATTACTTCGGTTTTTGGCTTAAAAAACGTTCATTTTAAGTGATTACGAGTAGGAACATTAAATTTGGAGAAATCTTGATGGTCGGGATTGGTATGTGAGATCAAAAACTAGATTATTGCATTATAAGATTGTCAAAAAAAAGTTGTCAAGTGTGTCAAAAGAAAGATTTTTATTTATTTTTTTAACTAATTTTTTGGAAAAAAAAAATAAAATTAATTGTTTGTTTGAAATGAAGTTTTATTATAATGAAATTTAATTATTATTATTGAGAATTATGGCATTATAAGTTTGTCAAAAAAATGTTGTCAAGTGTGTCAAAAGATTTTTATTTAGTTTTTTACCTAATTTTTTGCAAAAAAAATAAAAGTGTTTGTTTGAAATAAAATTTTATTATTATTATAGAGAATTATGGCATTATAAGTTTGTCAAAAAATGTTGTCAAGTGTGTCAGAAGAAAGGTTTTTATTTATTTTTTACCCAATTTTTTTAGAAAAAAATAAAATTAATAGTTCGCGTATGACATGATATTTTATTATTATTATTGAGAATTATAAGTTTGTCAAAAAATAATGTCAAGTGTGTCAAAAAATGATTTCATTTAATTTTTTAGCCAATTTTTTGGGAAAAAAAATGTAGCTGTTTTTATGACGTAAATGTAATTTAAATGAAATTGGACTTGGAAATTTTTGAATTTGTTATAGTTTTTGAAATATTTTTGGAATTTTGAAAAAGTTTGTATTTTTGATTTTGTAATAATTTTTGCAATATTTTTAGAATTTCGGCAAAAGTTTTAATTTTTGATTTTGTAAGAATTTTTGAAATATTTTTAGAATTTTGAAAAATTTTCAATTTTTGTTATTATTATAATTTTTGGAATTTTGAAAAAAGTTTCAATTTTTGATTTTGTAATAATTTTTGCAATATTTTTAGAATTTTAGAAAAATATTGAATTTTTAAGAATTTTTGAAATATTATTGGAATTTAGAAAATATTTAAATATTTGATTTTATTCTAATATTTGGAATATTTTTGGAATTTTGAAAAAGTTTGTTTTTATTTAATTCAACAATATTTTTGGAATTTTGATTATAATTTTCCGGCAACGTATGTTTCGTGTTAGTTTTGTAATAAATTTTTAACCAGAGATAAAAACTACTTGTACTTTAACAAAGAGTTATGTTTGATATACATCGCTGCCCAAAACTAAAAACCATGTCCTCATAAAAGTTTTTTTGCCGAAAACTATATCAAAATCCTTAACCCAGACCGAAGTCTTGATATCTCAGAGTTGTGAGATTTCAGCCCCTCCATATTTTTCAATTATATTTACGTCATAAAAAAAGATAAATTTTTTTTCCAAAAAATTGGCTAAAAAATAAATGAAATCATATTTTGACATACTTGACATTATTTTTTTGATAAACTTATAATGCCATAATCCTCTATAATAATAATAATATATTTTCATGTTATACAAATTATTAATTTTTTTTTTCCAAAAATTGGGTAAAAAAATAAATAAAAATCTTTCTTTTGACACACTTGACAACATTTTTTTGACAAACTTATAATGCCATAGTTCTCACTAATAATAATAAAATTTCATTTCAAACAAACAATTTTATTTTTTCCCAAAAACTTGGGTAAAAAAATAAATAAAAATCTTTCTTTTGACACACTTGACAACATTTTTTTGACAAACTTATAATGCAATAATCTAGATTTTGGTCTCACATACCAATCCCGACCATCAAGATTTCTCCAAATTTAATGTTCCTACTCGTAATCACTTAAAATGAACGTTTTTTAAGCAAAAAATATGCAAATTTCCTTGTTTTGACATACTTGACGATTTTTTGACACACTTCCGGTACAGTTATCGAACACATCGTCCTCTCGGCTCTTCCCATTGAGTAAACCTATTTTTAGAAAAAAAAAATCATTTTCAAATCCGTCCAGCGGTTTTCTAGATTTCGTCGGTTGTGAGGTAGACAGACATACATTTTTTTTTTGCTTTTTTAGAATCAGTAGGTCCTTAAACGTCGAGAAATGCCAAAAAAAGTGGGGGTAAGAATTTCACTTTGAGCTCATGAATGTAATACTTAGGTCTTTCAGACCGAAGGTAACATTGCTTCCTTAAAGAATTAATCGTCCCTGCATGGAATATTGTTCTCACATACGGAGTGCAGCATACATAAAAGTAGTTTGAAATGTCTTGATTCTATACAGAATAGAGCTATTAATCGACCATTCAAATCTTACTAATTAGCTTCATTCCTTGTATGTCGATGATTTAATGTAATTTTACAAATACATTATAGATGAACGGGCGTTTGCCTCGATCAAATCGATTAAGTCTGAGCCTAAAAACTTCGTACGTTACACCAGAGTATCAATAAGAGCCCATATTTTACGGTTCGAGTGACAAGCTGTAGAACTTTCGCTTTTCAAAGTTAATTTTCAACAGAGCCTGGCATCTCTGGAATGCTTTTCGGGCGTGAGTCTGCAATGATAATTTTGATCCTCAAATTAGCGTTCCAAAAATCCTCAAAGAAAATTGACCAAAGAAAATTGATCAATCCTGCCAGAAGGAGTTTACGTAGAAGTAGTTTAAGTGAAACCACATTCTTCAAAGAAGATTGGCTTTAATTTCTAACATTAACTTCTTGCAAGATTATCTCAATAATTATTCATATATAAAAATAGAGGTGATTATTGATTGCCCTTTATTTAAAATTTCAGTTACTGGAGCTAAAAATGACGAGTTACTTCTTGTTTAGTTGGACTTTAATATTTTGGTTCAGTATCAGACTTTTCAGATTATTATGGTTTAATTATTTCATTAAAACACCACGCTTATTTTTTAGACTGATGAATTTTAACTTTTTTCTATCCACTCCAAATGAAAGCACATGATTGAGGTAAGATAGATCACAACTGACAGAGAGAATGATATTACGATGTGATGATGAAGTAAAGGTCAACATCAACATGACATTCTTGATATTACAATGATGAAGAAATGGCAAAAAGAAAAATGAATTGATTACAACTCCTTTAATCTTGTTACAAAGTGATCCAATCGTCAACGCAATTTTCCATGGTCGTCATCTATCTAAATTCTTTTCTTTCGTATCCAAAACAAAATGAACCATTCTAATATAAAACAAATCTCAAAAAATTTACTTTGAATTAATGTTGCTCTATTTAATATCGCTATTTACGCACAGGACACTCTAATAATACTCGAATTCTTACTTAATTGATTAAGAGAAAGTTATTTCACTTTAGTTTATACATACATATTACATACATAAATATTCGATTGTTTTGATTTAAATTTAAATGGTTTAATTTAAATTAAAACTATAAGTTAGTCACACAATAGAAGTATGAATAAAATTAAATTGGATAAATATAATATTATAAAGCAAAACATGGGCTTAATATTATATTTACAGATTGAGAATCAACAACAATTCGACTGTTGTTGGGTGGTTATGTTAATTTAATTTTATAAAGTGAGTTAAAACTGGCATAATAATGATGTATTTTTTAAGAATTTGCTTGTTTTTAACCTTATTATTCGTTAATTCTACAACAATATGATATTAATGTTTTTGGTACTCTATTGTTGTACCAGTTAATAAAATTTTGTTAAAAAATGTAAATACAGATTATCGGGTGGCATACAATTTTAGCTTTAGTAATGTCGGTTAATTATATTAGACTCAAATAATGCGGGTAAAATTAATAGTTATTTATTTATCTAGAACGAAAAGTGAAACTTTAAAGTGCGAGCTAGTTGTTTACGGCCGAGCCGAGGCCGAAATTACTAGTGAGTACCTTTAAAAATACTTTTCGTTTGATGTAAATGGGTCATTCTCACAGAACAGTGCATTTTCAAGTTTGAAAATTCAGAGAAATTAATTATTGTTTTTTCTAAATTTATTTATATATTTACATTCTACTTACATAAGGCAATTCAGCTTCATTTATGGTAACACTTAAAAAATTATTCTGCACCTCCGTGAAAAATAAGTTGTGAAATCATTCACGGAGGTGAGGATCACGGAGGTGAAAAATATTATATTAACACAACATTTTACTCCAAATGTGATAAAATTCTAAAACTTCAAATTTAATATTAATCAATATTCACTTCAACAAAAGTGAATATAGTATTAAAATTATTACTTGAATAGATCCTTACCTGTTTTGGAGTTTCACGGAGGTGAGGATTATGTATTACCATTCGAGGATTTCACAATGAACTTTAATCAAAACGCATACCAGCTATCTTCTTCCAATTTGCTTTGCTCACTAAAACATAGTGGCTAACAGTGGCTTCTCAGGATACCATGTGCTCATGACATCACTACCATGTAGCGGCAGTTTGTAGCAACTTTTTTATATATTCACGGAGGTGAGAAAAGTTCTGAAGACAAACTTTTTGCTGATGTATTAGTTGTTTATTTCAAAATTTAAAGAGAACTATGTTTTAAATAACTAATTTATATTATGTAAAATTCAGGATTATAAAGTATATAAAATATTTTTGAAATATAAATGAATAACAAAAGAAAGTGTATGACAACATAGGGGTAGGGACAGGTCACGGAGGTGAGGTTTGACATATTGTGATAAAGAAAAAATCACTAAATTTATTTTCAATTATTTACTAAAGTATCTTGGTATAATTAGCCTATTATTATGACAAATATAAATGCAAAATATTTCAGAAAAATCTTAACAAACAGACGTATTGTTAAAAAGACATAAAATGTACCTTTTCTGGAGAATTACCCAAATACAAAATTTCATTTCATACTGGAAATTTATTGAAATAAAAAGAAATGAGTTCTAAATTTTGCTCATAGATGAACTTTAACGTCCTAGGACTTTATAAAATTTTATAAAGTGCTAGGACGTTAAAGTTCAACGTTTATGGTACAAAAAGTTGGACTTTAACGTCCTAGGACTTTATAAAATTTTATAAAGTCCTAGGACATTAAAGTTCAACTTTTTGTACCATAAATAATCCGAAAAATGTCGTTTTAGATATCAGTATGAAATAAAATATATTAAAAAAATGAAAAATGTAGTTGATATTTACTATTGTGATAAATAAGTGCATATATTGCTAAAATCTCAAAAAGCATATCGCCATTATTTTATTTTATATATGTCTCGATATTTTGCTCTCTAATTTAGAAAAAAAAAATAAACTTATTATGCGGCTGCTTATTCCTAAGTGATAAAAACAAATTGAACATTTTTTATTATTTTTTTAAAGTACTATGCTGATATTTGTGGAGTAATATTACCGATGTCTGCACTATTCCGCAGGAGGGATCGATATTGATCGATTATGATCAATGTTGATCTACGGGTCTGACTACCCTGCGTACTCCAGTCCCTGCCATTGATATATGAGTTAGAGTGAGATATCACATACTACTGGCAATGGCACGAGATGTCATTAGCCAAGATGATATCTAAGGGTGCTGGCGGACGAAGTTTAATTAGTCAACGGCAGCACTTCCAGTCTTAGCTGGGCAGCGTTCCGTAGTGGTATCGCTCATTAGCTCTGCCGAGGAATCAGACCAACGTGTAATTATGTGTGGGCTTTGTGCTTCGATTGAGGTGGTGAGCGGTGCGTCTGGGTTGCGCTACACCAGCTAGATTATTGGCAATCAGTTTTGTTTTGTTTTCTGCAAATTTCTCACAATTTGTTTTTCACTTATTATTTTGTTATTATTTCTTCATCTTGAATTCATCATGAAATATTGGCACATGTCATATTTTATCGTATGATTCATTGTTAATTCAAAATTCATTGTTAAAACGAACAAAAAAAATTAATTTTATTTTATTTTTTTTTGTACCATTAAAATTACAAACAATTAAATAAATTTTATTCAATTTCGACACCTATTTAATTATTTGGTATTTTGAAAATGAAATGGCCTAAAATGAATGACATAACATTTTAAACTGTTGAGAATTGACAAACCAAACAAAACAATCATAAAAAATACTAATTTTTACACATTGGAAATTCATTTCAGTTTAATCGTAGTAGTATTTGCCTTTTTCAATATTCGAAAGAAGGGCATGCGCATAAGTTTGCATTTTTTTTTTATATAATCAGAACGAAAGTATTTTTGTTGATTTTCATAAAATCCAATCAAATTATTTATAAAATACAATTAAAACATTTATTTAAGAGTTAAATTCAATCAAATAAATTGTTTTATTGTGTTCCGAAGCATTCACGCAACAGAATAAAATTCATAGTTATTTATTTTATTCTATTAAGACTAATAATGCACACAATAATGGTTCTAAAAAACAAAAATAAACCTATATTGACAGTGGTCGGAAGGATGAAACAATTTATTTGATTGTATTGAACTCTAAAATAAAGTTTTTGATGGTATTTTATATTAATGATTTGATTGTATTTTATAAAAAAATCAACAAATAAATTTTTGCTCTGATTATATAAAAAAAATTAATTCAAACTTATGCGCATATCCCAATATGAAAAGCATCTTTTCAAGTAGGCTTAACCCCCATGAAAACGTTTTTTTGCACTAGTTTAAAATCATGTTCGCTATACAACAAATTGTTGTTGCTATGGTGTTTCATGACATTTTATAAAGATTTTAAGCCAAAGCAACCATGAAAAAATTGAAAATGAATTTTGAATGTTATTTTATCATTTCTAATTTAATAATTTAAAATAAATATCGTTTTTCGGCAAACGGCTGTAAAGTTTAACTTTACTGCCGCTGGGGAGCTAGCTAAAGTCTTACTTTTTAGGACAGCAAAAGTAACGCCATTTTTATTTTATATTACGGAGGCTGTAATGTAGCATTTGTTATTTGTTAGTTTGTTATTTTTTCAAACATATTGTAAAACCATGACAACAAAAAATAAGTTGATTCTCATATTATGAAATTTTGAAAAGGCTGCTTTGATAAAAAAATTTTATTCATACAAATTTAAATGTTTTTTTCTCTTTTTTGGAAGTAATTATGACGATACAAATTCATTTTTATAAAAAGTTTGATGTATTAATTTCATATTTATAAAAAATTTAAACGTTTGCCGAAAAAAATAGTGTATTTAATTCGGAGCTAAAGTGACTTTTTGTGTTTCGTCTATAATATACTATAGACTCAACACAATATACAAACTATAGACTCAACACAAAAAGTATCACTTTAGCTCCTAATCAAATAATGAACTATTATTTTTATACTATCGTCGAAAAAAATTGCATTTCCTTCGCGAGGTAATAACGTTTATCGTTCGTAAATTTATCTCACTCGACGCTAGCAAGTCTCGTAAACAAATGTTTACTCACGAAAAAACAGTGTTTTCATCTCTTGTAGGAAACTATGCTATTTTTAAACGACTTAAAAAAGAAGGAGGTTCTGTGTTTCATTGCGGGTTTTTATTTTATGTATGTTCACCGATTACTCAAAAACGGCTTATTCGATTTGGATGATTTAAATTGTACTATATTTAGGATTATTGCGATAGGGTCCTATAATTTTTTCTATGAGGTCAAAAATATTGTTATTCTGAAAATTGGAAAAAACTATATTTTTTATGTATTTTCGCTGATTTCATCAAAACATATTAATCTGTTTGGATGGTTTTGGCAGTATTGTATTGCTATACATGTCGAGGTGGTCGTAAATAATTTTATATCACTGGAAATATGCCATTTTTGCAAAAATTCGCAAAATGATAATTAATAGATTGTCACTGATGAAAGTTTTTTCCGGTATTTGAAGTTATTACTTTAAAAAAGCTTTCAAGGGGATATTTGCTTTATGACTACACTAAAAATGAAAAAATAAATAAACTTTTTAAATAAAAATAAACCCGGACTGCAGAAAAAACAAAAGAGGCACAACAAATTGAAAAATAGCTCAATTGTGAATTTTAGAGACAAAAATTTCGTTACATTTTCATAAACTTTCTTTAATTATATCTTACTATAGACAAAAAAATTACCCTTTTAAACAATGTTATTATATTAAAATAGTTACTTTTTATTATGATTGATATTGTAACGACTCTTCGTTGGTTCTTTTAGATTATTGAACAAACACGACAGTAAAAAGACAGATCTTTGGTTAACAGAATCTCAAACTTTATTTATCAACCAATTACAGCAACTTCCGATTTTAATTACAATAAATTCTATGGTCTCCAATTTATGTACCATAAATTTCACCGCTTTCCACAATTTGAATCAATGAGAGTCGGAATCGTAAAATCTGTATTTACTATTCCACTAGGTTCAAATTCTTTCACTATTAATACCCAGGCTCAAGTACCACCGATTATTCCTTATACTTGCGAATATTTATAAACACTTTTAATTGCAAAATTAAACTGACTCTCTGATATTTTTGTTTGCTTATTTATATCGAAAAATAAATAAATCGAAACTTCCATAATCCACTAGAAATCAATACTACGTAGTCCGTACATCTGAAATAGGCCACACCTGTTTTCATTCATACTTGCATTTGTATTAGCGAACTCAAATTTAATTTATGCAAAATGTATTAGGTAACTCCTTTTAATCCAGTAATGTAAACATTTGTATAACAAATTTAATTTACATTAATTTATGCAATACAATTTGCAATACAAGTAAAAGATTGAAAAAGGAGTTAACTTTTAATTAATGAATGAGTAAATAAAATTAACCCATTCTGGACGAAGTTTATTACATTACCCTCCATTTAGTTTTGTTCGTCCCGAACAATATCAGAGATCGCATTGGTGCTGTTACCTTGGTACGGTGCCAACCTTTGCAGATGTATCACTTTCATCTTGGTACGGGGTCCCTTTTGTATGCGGTAGATGACATCATTAATTCGTTTGATTATTTTATATGGGCCTTCCCAATCTGGCTGCAGCTTGGGCGATCTTCCCTTAGTTCTTCTGGGGTTGTATAGCCATACCAATTCTCCTTCTTGAAAACCGCCACTATTTGCATTTATGTCGTACCTGGTTTTCATTTTGTCACTGGCAATCTTAATGTGGTCTCGAACCTGCTGATGGATTTTATTCATCTTCTCCCTTAGTTGTCCCACATAATCTGTTTTCGTGCATACCAGACCTCCAGGGATGCCAAACTCGATGTCACTAGGAAGATGAAGTTCTCTTCCGAACATGATATTCGCTGGCGTTTCACTTGTCGTATCGTGCACTGCGCTACGATAGGCCATCAAGAATAACGGAAGATCCTTGTCCCAATTTCTTTGGTTGGCTTCTACTACCTTTGACAAATGTTCTTCCATGGTTCGGTTGAATCGTTCTACCATGCCATCCGATTGTGGGTTCATAGGTGTAGTTCGTGTTTTTCTAATGCCGAGTGTTCTGCACAGCTCTTCCATCAGTTGAGATTCAAAATTCCTTCCCTGGTCGGTATGCAACTCGAGCGGTGTTCCATATCTGCAAACCCATTCATTGACTAATGTTTCCGCGACCGTAACTGCTTCCTGGTTCGGTATTGCATAAGCTTCCGGCCATTTTGTAAAGTAATCAATGACCACCATGATGTATTTGTTACCTTTTGTAGTTTCCGGAAATGGCCCCGCGATGTCTATAGCAATTCTCTCCATTGGGGCTCCCACATTGTATTGCTGCATCTCTCCTCGAGTTCTAGTCTTTGGTCCTTTGCTCGCCGCACAAGTATCACATCGCCGACACCATTGCTCTACGTCGGTTCGATACCTTACCCAATAAAACCTCTCCCTTACTTTAGCCAGGGTTTTATTGACTCCCAGGTGACCTCCAGAAATACTTCCATGCAGCTTTCCCAGTACCTCTTCTACTCGACTGGATGGCAACACCAGTTGCTCTAACACTTTCTTTCCATCAGCGGACTCCCATTTTCTTTTTAGTATCCCGTTATCCATCAATAGCGAGTCCCATTGCGCCCAGTAGCATTTCACCTCCGTACTTAAAGGTGCTACCTCTTTCCACTCTGGTCGCCTTCCCTCAGTTTTCCATTTCAAAATTGGAGCCATAGCTAGATCTTCTAGCTGCTCTCTTTTAATTGCCTCGGTACACCAATCGTCAGGAGTTTGGAACTTGATTTGCTTCACTTTCATTGCCTCATTTCCCTCAGTTCTGCTACATGACTTGCACTCCTCTATACAGGGTCTTCTGGACAGGGCATCGGCGTTACCATGGATCCTTCCCTTGCGGTGTTCAACTTTGAAGTCGTAGTTCTGCAGGATCTCTATCCATCTCGCTGCTTGTCCTTCAGGAAATTTGAATTGTAATAACCATTTTAGAGCAGCATGCGATGGAGAGCTTGCATATGACTTTCCCCGTATCTTACTTCTAAGGCCTCCATAATCTTGCTGTAACCACGTTCTGTCGCTGATAGTGTCTGCAAAATTTCAGCAGCAGGTCCCTTCAATGCCAATATAAGCGCATTTGCTTTTTGCTGGTGATCGAACCCAGTTGTTGCTATCTCAAATTGCATCTTAAATATCTGGTACGATGTAGATCCATCAAATGCGGGTGTTTTCACTCTAGCTGGAGCTGAAGCAGTTGATGGATTGATCATGTTACCTGACTTCACTTGTGCTATTTCTTGGCGGAATTCACTTGAAAGTTTGCGTAATTTCTCTTGTTCTTCGGTAACTGTCCGCAGCTCCCTTTCCATGTTGTTGATTTTCACCTCTGCACTGGATATACGTGACTCGATTACTTCACGTAGACTTTCTTGCTTTGCCATCATATCAGCAAATTGTTGTTGTTGAATGTTTCCTTGTTTGGCCGCCAATTGCTCTTGTTTGGCCATCATATCAGCAAGTTGTTGTTGTTGGTTATTTCCTTGTTTGGCCATCATATCAGCAAATTGTTGTTGCTGCTGTGCCATCATTTCTTTCATCAACACCATCATCGGATCAATTGCTGGGGCATTCTGGACTGGAGCCTCCTCCGACTCTACTTCTATGACCTCTGTGTTTTGGCCTGCTTCTTCTAAAACTTTACGCAGCCGGAATGCAAGTTCTGCCTTTGTTCCATGGATTGGAGCATTCCTTTTCTTCAACTCATCCTTCAGCTGGGTCTGGCTGAGATCACTAATATTTACCGTCTTGACCATTGTTTCAATAATCCCACTTCTGACACCACTGTAACGACTCTTCGTTGGTTCTTTTAGATTATTGAACAAACACGACAGTAAAAAGACAGATCTTTGGTTAACAGAATCTCAAACTTTATTTATCAACCAATTACAGCAACTTCCGATTTTAATTACAATAAATTCTATGGTCTCCAATTTATGTACCATAAATTTCACCGCTTTCCACAATTTGAATCAATGAGAGTCGGAATCGTAAAATCTGTATTTACTATTCCACTAGGTTCAAATTCTTTCACTATTAATACCCAGGCTCAAGTACCACCGATTATTCCTTATACTTGCGAATATTTATAAACACTTTTAATTGCAAAATTAAACTGACTCTCTGATATTTTTGTTTGCTTATTTATATCGAAAAATAAATAAATCGAAACTTCTATAATCCACTAGAAATCAATACTACGTAGTCCGTACATCTGAAATAGGCCACACCTGTTTTCATTCATACTTGCATTTGTATTAGCGAACTCAAATTTAATTTATGCAAAATGTATTAGGTAACTCCTTTTAATCCAGTAATGTAAACATTTGTATAACAAATTTAATTTACATTAATTTATGCAATACAATTTGCAATACAAGTAAAAGATTGAAAAAGGAGTTAACTTTTAATTAATGAATGAGTAAATAAAATTAACCCATTCTGGACGAAGTTTATTACAATATAGTTATTATATTTTTTATAATATTTATTATTTTTTAAAAGTTACTTGTAGTACAAAACTGAACAAAGTCTCTAGTCGACTAATGTGTTGGCTTGGCACCAATTTCCAACAGTTTTGTACTACAAATAACTTTTAAAATATAATAACTATTATCACAACTATAATAATTATAATAAAAAGTAACTATTTTAATATAACAACAAAGCGTAATTTTTTTGTCTATAGTAAGTAGACCAGGGCCAATCCTGTTAAAGGAAAAAAAAATTCTTAGCAGTATACGAATGGTCAGAAAATGTAGTTAATGGTCTAAGTAATTAAGGAAAAATCGACAAAACTGAGTAAAAGTCCCGGAAAGGGGTGGGGGGTTGTAGTATATACGTTTTTAAGGGTTTGTATTAGTTTTTTGCGATTTGCGGCTAAACTATGTATCCTCTCGAAAAATGTTAGATGTAAAAGTTGTAGATAATAAAGAAATCTAAAACTTTTTACCGAACATTATTGACCATAACCACAAATTTATCGAGAAAAATGCAAAAAACCGTTATTTTTGTTTTTAATTTATAACTATCGCAAATGTTTTTATACTTTCATGAAAATCGGTGAAAATGTTCTTTTTTGTGTTTCAAACAATTTCAGATTTTTTCAAAGCGAAATATTTAATTTTCGATGTTTTATGAAGAAAATTTAAAAAAAAAAACCTAATTTTCAATCGGAAAATTTGGTTAGGAAATTTTCGATTTTTGAAATTTGCCAGTGCTCATTTTTTTCGTTGAAATCCCAACTTTAATATAGAATTAAAATATAATATTGTTTATGCACAAAAATTTCGTTAAAAAAACGAAAAACCGAAAAAACTACTTTCAAATCATGAATTTCTTTTTCTTTGTTGTAAATATAAGTTTCCATTCATAAAAAGCGGTAATTCACATACGATACTGTGTTATACAAGTAATTTACATATACTTAATTAATCTTGACTTTCAAAATCCCGAAAACATCGTTTAAACTGCAATTAAATAGGTAAAAAATCAAAAAACTTCATCTGACGATGAAGAATCGCCCACGAAGAAAAAAAGATTTCAATGAAATTATTTTACTTTCAATTTTTGTATTTTGTAATAGAAACACTTTGACCTGATAATTTGTAAATACTGTGACGATTATGGAATACGATAGAACACAACACAATAGAACATCTTTCGAAAATACTCTTTAGAGAATATAGTTCCACAAAAGAATTATAAAGTTACATAAAAGGTTACAACGTAACCAAAGTAAACACGTAATAGGAAGTTTTTGTTTATCTTACAAGAAGGTAAACGCAATCAATTAGAGAATAGGTAAATAAACAAATTGAAAAGAATAGATCTCACACCTATGGGTCAATATATGAAGATCGTGTTGTTATGTTTATGTTGATAAATGTTTGTGTTCTAGAATATTGTATTGATATCGAGGCTATTTCATGTAGTATATATAAGAGGTGTTGTTCGAGCACAAGATCAGTATAAAATTGTCAGCGATAGAAAAAAATATAAAATTTAGCAGTGATATAGGCGAGTTAAAATTAACAGTGTTATTATAACTTATAAGTAGAAAGAAAAAGATTATTGTAGGTGAACAGTTAAAAGCGATATTGTGAACAATTGTAATAGAATTATAAGTGGGGAATTATTGTTAGTTCAAGAACAATCAAGGGGAATAGTAGTAGAAACATTATTTTTATAATAAAATCTTGAACGAATAAAATTATAACGTTTAGAAAATCCATTGTGTTTTAATTTCCTGATTTAGTGATCGAACTAAATAATTGTGTCTCGGCTAAGAAACGTTATAATACTTACGAATCACAAGAAATAATAAAAAAAAATTCTCAGTCACAGCCTTTGTGTTTTTTGATTTTTTACATATTTGATTGCAGTTTAAACGTTGTTTACGGGATTTTGAAAGCCAAGATTAGTTAAGTATATGTAAATTACTTGTATAACACAGTATCGTATGTGAATTACCGCTTTTTATTTATGGAAACGCTTATTTACAACAAAGAAAAAGAAATTCATGATTTGAAAGTAGTTTTTTCGGTTTTTCGCTTTTTTAACGAACTTTTTGTGCATAAACAATATTATATTTTAATTCTATACTAAAGTTGGGATTTCAACAAAAAAGATGAGCACTGGTAAAGTTCAAAAATCGAAAATTTCCTAACCAAATTTTTCGATTGAAAATTAGGTCTTTTTTTTTAATTTTCTTCATAAAACATCGAAAATTAAATATTTCGCTTTGAAAAAATCTGAAATTGTTTGAAACACAAAAAAGAACATTTTCACCGATTTTCATGAAAATATAAAAACATTTGCAATAGTTATAAATTAAAAACAAAAATAACGATTTTTTGAATTTTTCTCGATAATTTTGTGGTTATGGTCAATAATGTTCGATAAAAAGTTATTATATTTTTTATAATATTTATTATTTTTTAAAAGTTACTTGTAGTACAAAACTGAACAAAGTCTCTAGTCGACTAATGTGTTGGCTTGGCACCAATTTCCAACAGTTTTGTACTACAAATAACTTTTAAAATATAATAACTATTATCACAACTATAATAATTATAATAAAAAGTAACTATTTTAATATAACAACAAAGCGTAATTTTTTTGTCTATAGTAAGTAGACCAGGGCCAATCCTGTTAAAGGAAAAAAAAATTCTTAGCAGTATACGAATGGTCAGAAAATGTAGTTAATGGTCTAAGTAATTAAGGAAAAATCGACAAAACTGAGTAAAAGTCCCGGAAAGGGGTGGGGAGTGGTAGTATATACGTTTTTAAGGGTTTGTATTAGTTTTTTGCGATTTGCGGCTAAACTATGTATCCTCTCGAAAAATGTTAGATGTAAAAGTTGTAGATAATAAAGAAATCTAAAACTTTTTACCGAACATTATTGACCATAACCACAAATTTATCGAGAAAAATGCAAAAAACCGTTATTTTTGTTTTTAATTTATAACTATCGCAAATGTTTTTATACTTTCATGAAAATCGGTGAAAATGTTCTTTTTTGTGTTTCAAACAATTTCAGATTTTTTCAAAGCGAAATATTTAATTTTCGATGTTTTATGAAGAAAATTTAAAAAAAAAAACCTAATTTTCAATCGGAAAATTTGGTTAGGAAATTTTCGATTTTTGAAATTTGCCAGTGCTCATTTTTTTCGTTGAAATCCCAACTTTAATATAGAATTAAAATATAATATTGTTTATGCACAAAAATTTCGTTAAAAAAACGAAAAACCGAAAAAACTACTTTCAAATCATGAATTTCTTTTTCTTTGTTGTAAATATAAGTTTCCATTCATAAAAAGCGGTAATTCACATACGATACTGTGTTATACAAGTAATTTACATATACTTAATTAATCTTGACTTTCAAAATCCCGAAAACATCGTTTAAACTGCAATTAAATAGGTAAAAAATCAAAAAACTTCATCTGACGATGAAGAATCGCCCACGAAGAAAAAAAGATTTCAATGAAATTATTTTACTTTCAATTTTTGTATTTTGTAATAGAAACACTTTGACCTGATAATTTGTAAATACTGTGACGATTATGGAATACGATAGAACACAACACAATAGAACATCTTTCGAAAATACTCTTTAGAGAATATAGTTCCACAAAAGAATTATAAAGTTACATAAAAGGTTACAACGTAACCAAAGTAAACACGTAATAGGAAGTTTTTGTTTATCTTACAAGAAGGTAAACGCAATCAATTAGAGAATAGGTAAATAAACAAATTGAAAAGAATAGATCTCACACCTATGGGTCAATATATGAAGATCGTGTTGTTATGTTTATGTTGATAAATGTTTGTGTTCTAGAATATTGTATTGATATCGAGGCTATTTCATGTAGTATATATAAGAGGTGTTGTTCGAGCACAAGATCAGTATAAAATTGTCAGCGATAGAAAAAAATATAAAATTTAGCAGTGATATAGGCGAGTTAAAATTAACAGTGTTATTATAACTTATAAGTAGAAAGAAAAAGATTATTGTAGGTGAACAGTTAAAAGCGATATTGTGAACAATTGTAATAGAATTATAAGTGGGGAATTATTGTTAGTTCAAGAACAATCAAGGGGAATAGTAGTAGAAACATTATTTTTATAATAAAATCTTGAACGAATAAAATTATAACGTTTAGAAAATCCATTGTGTTTTAATTTCCTGATTTAGTGATCGAACTAAATAATTGTGTCTCGGCTAAGAAACGTTATAATACTTACGAATCACAAGAAATAATAAAAAAAAATTCTCAGTCACAGCCTTTGTGTTTTTTGATTTTTTACATATTTGATTGCAGTTTAAACGTTGTTTACGGGATTTTGAAAGCCAAGATTAGTTAAGTATATGTAAATTACTTGTATAACACAGTATCGTATGTGAATTACCGCTTTTTATTTATGGAAACGCTTATTTACAACAAAGAAAAAGAAATTCATGATTTGAAAGTAGTTTTTTCGGTTTTTCGCTTTTTTAACGAACTTTTTGTGCATAAACAATATTATATTTTAATTCTATACTAAAGTTGGGATTTCAACAAAAAAGATGAGCACTGGTAAAGTTCAAAAATCGAAAATTTCCTAACCAAATTTTTCGATTGAAAATTAGGTCTTTTTTTTTAATTTTCTTCATAAAACATCGAAAATTAAATATTTCGCTTTGAAAAAATCTGAAATTGTTTGAAACACAAAAAAGAACATTTTCACCGATTTTCATGAAAATATAAAAACATTTGCAATAGTTATAAATTAAAAACAAAAATAACAATTTTTTGAATTTTTCTCGATAATTTTGTGGTTATGGTCAATAATGTTCGATAAAAAGTTTTAGATTTCTTTATTATCTACAACTTTTACATCTAACATTTTTCGAGAGGATGCATAGTTTAGCCGCAAATCGCAAAAAACTAATACAAACCCTTAAAAACGTATATACTACAACCCCCCAGTTTCGTCGATTTTTCCTTAATTACTTAGACCATTAACTACATTTTCCTACTTTTCGTATATTGCTAAGAATTTTTCGTCAATTTCGATATTTATAACGGTTTGGCCCTGGTCTAAAGATATATTTAAAGGAAATTAATCAAAATGTAACGTATTTTTGTCTATAAAAGTCACAATTGAATTATTTTTCACTTTTTTGTGCCTCTTTTATTTTTGTATTTATTTTTTTGGTTTTATAAGTGTGTGTTTTTATAAGTGTTTTTTTTGGGTTACTTCGCTTTTAAAAAAAACCAAAGTATTGAATTCATGAGTCAAAAGTGAAATTCTTATCCCCATTTTTTTGGCATTTCTTGACGTTTTAGGACCTACTGACTCTAAAAGAGCATAAAAAAATGTTTGTGTTTTTTTTTTAAATAATAGGTACACTCAATGGGCAGGTCCGAAAGGACGATGTGTTTGATAACTGAACTGGAAGTGTGTCAAAAAAATCATTAACTGTGTCAAAAATAGCAAATTTTCATATTTTTGGCTTAAAAAACGTTTATTTTCAGTGATAATGAGGAGTAAATTTGAATCTGGAGAAATCTGGATGATTGACATCGGTAGGTAAGACCAGTAGCCAAATTCTGTAACCGCGAAGCGGTGAAGTGAAAAAAATTTCTTCGTTTCTTTTCATTAAAAAACTTATCACTTCACCGCTTCACAGTTACAGAATTTGGCTGCAGGACCTTGATTATAGTTTTAGGAGTATGTCAAAAAAAATCGTTAAGTGTGTCAAAAGATTGATTTTCATTTATTTTGTTTCCTAATTTTTTTGAGAAACATATTATGGGAAACATTTCTTCAGTTTTCGACTAGAAATATATAAAACATAAAAGTAATTAATGAATGAAATTATATTTGTTAAATATAAAAACTTTTTTCCAAACGAATTGTAATCACTTTCACTCACTGTTTAACGAGAAATTTTAGAAAAACCCTTTAATTATTATTTTTTTCCAAAAGAAATTAAAACAAAAACAATCAGGCAAATCTTCAATTTTATCGTTAATTTTATTTGTATTTCCTGACTAGTTTCGGACTCTATGAGTCCATTAACAAAGGATTTACAACTAAAGTATCCAGTGTTTTAATTGTTCTATTTATACTAATTATAGATTATTGAAAGATAAGTATCAGTAATAAAATGGGGAAGTAACCTAAGATTAAACAATAAAACAAAAAAAAACTAAAAAAACAACAACAAAAAACACAAAAAAAGGGAAGTAACTTAACTCTAAAGTAATGACAAAAATCATAAATTGAAAAAAATCAAAAAACATTATTCTAGAAATATTTATGGCTTCATTAATAAGTGTTCAATAGTTTCCTGGTTTTTCCGAAATTTGAAAAAGTGGTGAAATGATTGGTGCGTCCTCTAAATTCATTTTATTTGTTGTTTTTGTGATGTGATAAGACTCATATGCATCTAGTTTCCATTTCTGATAAGCATTTTTAATAATTTTTGAGTTATTATCGTTTATTGTATGTTGGTTTTCATTCATATGATGGGCCACGCTAGATGTATTCCCGTTGGCTTTTTTATGTTCAATTAATCTTGTGCCAAATTCTCTGAACGTTTGTCCGATATAGGTGTTGTCACAGTTTTGGCATTTGATTTGGTAAACACTTGAGCGGGAGTTGTTGAATTCTTTATCCTTATAATTGTTTAAATGTTTTTTAATTTCTGTACTTGGTCTCGTAACAAGCTCGATCTGTTGCTTTTTTAAAATATTTTGTAGTTTGTTTGTTTGTAATTGCTGGGTAAAATGGTAGGCTAATTCTTGATTATACACTTTCCTTTAGTCTGCTTAGTTTTGATAGCTTAGAGGTTTCATGTTTTCTTTTTTGTTGTTTCATTATTTGATCAGCAAATTTTTTTGAAAATCCATTGGCAATTGCTGCATTATGAATATATTCTACCTCTTCATCAAACTCAGGTTTTTCCATTGGAACATTGTACAATCTGTTGGCCATCGAATGAAAAACAGATTTTTTGTGGCTTGTTATGGGGCTAGTTTGTCTCTGAATTTGACAAAATTCTGATTCATGTATGTTTTTACGATTTTGATGTAAGCTGCTATTTTGTTTCTTTGAATACGACTTCTAGTTAGATGGTCCTCTAGATATTCTATAGTGGTATTGATCGGGATACTTGGAAAGAGTGCAGTTACATCAAATGATTCCAAGATTTCGTTTGGTTCTATTTTTGTGAGCAATACCAGATAAATAATAACACAAAATATTTGTTTTAAACTTTTATCACAATTTATTATTTATTATTTAATTTCAACTTATTTGGTTTATTTACGACACGTTCCACTCGAGGTAATAATTAAGACTAACTTTTATATCGCCAGATTCACTTATTTATATTTTAATATAACCATGACTAACACACACTAAAGTAGAAACATAAGGTATATAACAAATATAATAAATAATATATAATGCACAGTTACATAAAATATGACTACAGACCATGATGTACTTAGACGTTACAATTATACAACACTATTGTAATATTTCTCTCGCACTCTTTCCAAGTATCCCGATCAATACCACTATAGAATATCTAGAGGACCATCTAACTAGAAGTCGTATTCTAAGAAACAAAATAGCAGCTTACATAAAAATCGTAAAAACATGTATGGATCAGAATTTTGTCAAATTCAGAGACAAATTCTACTAGCAAACATCTGGTACTTCAATGGGGAGCAAACTAGCCCCATTATTAAGCAATATATTCATGAGCAGAATGGAAATAGAAATGAAACAAAACTATATGTTATTTCCTAAGATGTGGCTTAGATACGTGGACGATGTTTTTTCTATAGTCAAAAGAAATGATTTGCCAACAATATTTCAATTCATTAACAACTATCCAGGGTTGCCACGTTTTAAAAGTTTCAAAGTAGAACATACTACCCCTACGGTCCCTAAACTAAAACACTCGTTGGATTTGTGCCACTTCATTTTTCAGTTGTAAAATAATTTATTTTTTTAAATTAGGTTTTGGTTTGGTGTAAGTATAATGGCATACAAATTCGCATTTATGTTATCAGCCTCCAATGCGGTAACACTCGAAAAACTTAAATTTAAAGTTTTTAAGAACTCAGAAATACAGCTAAACATACCGTCTGCTGATTCATTGGCACTTTCATTAAAATCAATAAACTTATGTTGTAAGCCAGTTACTCATAAAAGTTTTGTTTTGTATATTTACATTTTCCTTCAAAATCGTTAGTTTTTTTGTAGCCAAATGTTTTACTTTATAACAAAATTCAGTTCAGTCATATAATACTAGAACAGCTAATTTGTAACAAAAGTTATTTAAAAAACAGAGGTTTAACGGTGGATTTCATTGAAAATTATTTAAACAATGGTGGCTTAGAACCCTAATAAATCGTGCAATAAAGCATAGATATTCACATATGTCACAGCGATGTAAATTGTTTGTTTATTGTTACTAACCTTTCGACATAAAATAAAATAATCGGTTACAAATTTAATATAAGTAAAGGTACAATCACGATTACTTATTTTGCTAACGCGTTTTTTGAGAGAAATAGGTTAGAAAAAAAATCTATATTTTCAAATGTAAGATATTGTATTACATTTTGCCTAAAGTAGGGCATTTTTATAGTAAAGTAGGACGTAGGACATTCTTGCTCCAAAGTACGACTGTCCTACCGAAAGTAGGACACGTGGCAACCCTAACTATCATCCCTCAATTAAATTTACATATGAAACAGAACAAAACAACATTTAAAATTTTTTGGATTTAAAAATTATAAGAAAAGACAACAATAGTTTAATGTTTGGAATATACAAAAAACCTACAAACACAAACCGATATATCACAAACAACTCCTTTCATCATATAAGCCACAAAAAATCTGCTTTTCATTCGATGGCCAACAGATTGTACAATGTTCCAATGGAAAAACCTGAGTTTGATGAAGAGGTAGAATATATTCATAATGCAGCCAATATTATTATAAAAATTTATTATAATAAATAAAAAACTTATTATAAATAAACAATTTTGAACCATTCAATATCTTTTTTTTAAAAAACATAAAGGAATTATAAAAATTAATATAATTAAAAACTTTAACATTGTAAAATTCTAAAAGAATTAAAATAATCATTACCATGAGTTCGAATTATAGAAACTAAAATAGATAATCCTAATGCTCCTTCACAAACAGAAAAAATTAAAAATAAAACTCTAAAAAAACATTCATAATTAAAAAAATTTAAATAAATAAATATAAAAATAATAATCTATAATCTACTAAATGAAAAGGGTGATTTGAATGTGTAGACATTGTTAATTTACTTCTCTAGAATATAAACTTCTTAAAACTGCAAATACATAAGCTTGAATAATTGATACAGCTGATTCAAGGATAGCCAATAGCCAATAGATTTTCAAAAAAATTTGCTGATCAAATAATGAAACAACAAAAAAGAAAACATGAAACCTCTAAGCTATCAAAACTAAGCAGACTAAAGGAAAGTGTATAATCAAGAATTAGCCTACCATTTTACCCAGCAATTACAAACAAACTACAAAAAATTTTTAAAAAGCATCAGATCGAGCTTGTTACGAGACCAAGTACAGAAATTAAAAAACATTTAAACAATTATAAGGATAAAGAATGCAACAACTCCCGCTCAAGTGTTTACCAAATCAAATGCCAAAACTGTGACAACACCTATATCGGACAAACGTTCAGAGAATTTGGCACAAGATTGATTGGCCCATCATATGAATGAAAACCAACATACAATAAACGATAATAACTCAAAAATTATTAAAAATGTTTACCAGAAATGGAAACTAGATGCATATGAGTCTTATCACATCACAAAAACAACAAATAAAATGAATTTAGAGGACGCACCAATCATTTCACCACTTTTTCAAATTTCGGAAAAACCAGAAAACTATTGAACACTTATTAATGAAGCCATAAATATTTCTAGAATAATGTTTTTTGATTTTTTTCAATTTATGATTTTTGTCATTACTTTAGAGTTAAGTTACTTCCCTTTTTTTTGTGTTTTTTGTTGTTGTTTTTTTAGTTTTTTTTGTTTTATTGTGTTTAATCTTAGGTTACTTCCCCATTTTATTACTGATACTTATCTTTCAATAATCTATAATTAGTATAAATAGAACAATTAAAACACTGGATACTTTAGTTGTAAATCCTTTGTTAATGGACTCATAGAGTCCGAAACTAGTCAGGAAATACAAATAAAATTAACGACAAAATTGAAGTTTTGCCTGTTTGTTTTTGTTTTAATTTCTTTTGGGAAAAAATAATAAATAATTTGGGAAAAAATAATAAATAAAATTTTTCGTTAAACAGTGAGTGAAAGTAATAGGTGATTACAATTCGTTTGGAAAAATGTTTTTATATTTAACAAATATAATTTCATTCATTCATTCATTCACTCACGTCACTCCGAAATTGATATTGAATATAAAAGTAATTATTTGGATGACATAAAATGTAATTGAACATTATATATGACAACATGGAAAGGTAGCATAGAAAGTGGAGAAATCTTGATGTTAGATTATTGCATTATAAGTTTGTCAAAAAATTATTGTCAAGAGTGTCAAAAAAAGATTTTTATTTATTGTTTTACCCAATTTTTTGGAAGAAATAAAATTAATTATTTTTATGACATGAACTTTTATTATTATTATAGGCTTATAGAGAATTATGGGATTATTGTTTGTCAAAAAAATGTTGTCAAGTGTGTCAAAAGAATGATTTTTTTAATTTTTATACCCAATTTTTTGGAAAAAATAAAATTAATTATTTGTATGATATCAAATTTTATTATTATTATAGAAAATAGCATTATAAGTTTGTCAAAAATTTTCATTTAAATTTTAAATTTTTGATTTTCAATTTTTGGATTTTTGGAAAATGTTTTAATTTTTGATATTGTTATAATTTTTGAAATATTTTAAGAATTTTGGAAAAAGTTTGAATTTTTGAATTTTTAAGAATTTTTGGAATATCATCAGAATATAGAAAAAGTTTAAATATTTGATTTTATTCTAATTTTTGGAATATTTTTGGAATTTTGAAAAATGTTTCAATTTTTGATTTTGTTTTAATATTTGCAATATTTTTAGAATTTTTGTAAAAAGTTTTAATCTTTGATTTTGTAATTTTGAAAAAAGTTGGAATTTTTGATTTTATTTAATTTTTACAATCTTTTTGGAATTTTGAAAGAAATATGAATTTGTGATTTTGTAATATTTTCTCGAAACGCTAAATGGAGAGGTTTTTGAGGAGTTTGCTGAGTGTATCATCTTTTCAGTAAATTATGTTAATATATGATCTGGTATAATTTTCCGGCGACGAATTGATGTTTGGTGTTAGTTTTGTAATAAATTTCTAAACAGAGATAACACACGTGTACTTTTACAAAGAGTTTTACGTTTGTTATACATCGCTGCCGATAACTAAAAACAATGTCCTCATAAATGTTTTATAACGAAAACTATATCAAAATCCTTAACCAAAACCGAAGTCTTGATATCTCAGAGCTTGAGATTTCAGCCCCTCCATATTTGCAATGCAATTTACATTATTATTACTAGTTAAATCTTTGATATCTTTCATTGTATGTCATTTCATTTTAAAAATACCAAACCTTAACCTTAAATTTATTTAGTTGTTTGAAATTAATGGTACAAAATAAATAAAATAAAATTCACTGTTTTTTTATTCATTTAACATGAATTTCAAAATAATTCAGTTTAAATTAAAACATACTCTGTCGGAATAATAAAACGTTGTATTAGCTTCCTGTTTAATGAATTTTATTCTATCGCAAATTTGCAATGCTCGTCCGTTCCTCGCTCGCTTACACTTACACCATAAATTACTATTATTTCGAATAAGGAGTGGGAACGATATTTTTTATTTTTACTCCTGTATTTGAGAATGTGATTTTTGAAGTGAAACTTCTTTATCGGCGTATGAGAGAAATTTTAAAGCAGTATAAAATTTAAAAAAAACGTCACAATTTTCGGTTACGTTGTTTTTTTATAAATTTTAATTTTGTTTTGATAATTTTATTTTTATTAACAGAGCATGAACAATGAAAATACTTTTACTCATGAAAGTTTGTATGAATATTTATTTTGAGAAAAACAAAATTTATTTTTGAAATACTTTTTCCTCAATGAAAAAGTTAAACATTTCTTAACTTTTTCCTCATGATTAGTAGAGAATTGAGCTACCTACATTTTAAAGCATTATATTTCTATTAAAAAATAATAATAAAAAGTTGCTCAAATCTCATGAGGAAATATCTCATACATTGTGCATGCACTGTTATTTATGTAGTATTGTACTAAATGTTATATGGATGTGTCGATTGTAGATGGTGGTCATGGTGGTCATTGTGGTCATGGTGGCCATGGTGGTCATGGTAGTCATGGTGGTAATAGTGGTCATGGTGGTCATAGTGGTAATGGTGTTCACGGTGGTCACAGTGGTCATGGTGGTCATGGTGGTCATGGTGGTCACGGTGGTCACGGTTGTCATGGTGTTCATTGTGGTCATGGTGGTCATAGTGGTCATGGTGGTTATGGTGATCACGGTGGTCATTGTGGTCACGATGGTTATGGTAGTCATGGTGTTCACGGTAGTCATGATGGTCATGTTGGTCATGTCGGTCATGGTGGTCAAGGTGGTCATGGTGGTTATGGTGGTCATGGTGGTCATAGTAGTCATGGTGGTCATGGTGGTAATGGTGGTCACGGTGGTCATGGTGGTCATGGTGGTCATGGTGGTCATGGTGTTCATAGTGGTCATGGTGGTTATGGTGGTCATGGTGGTCACGGTGGTCATGGGGTGGTCATGGTGTTCACGGTGGTCATGATGGTCATGTTGGTCATGGCGGTCATGGTGGTCATGATGGTCAAAGTGATCATGGTGGTCATGGTGGTCATGGTGGTCAAGGTGGTCATAGTGGTTATGGTGGTCGTGGTGTTCACGGTGGTCATGATGGTCATGTTGGTCATGGCGGTCATGGTGGTCGTGGTGGTGAAGGTGGTCATGCTGGTCATGGTGGTAATGGGGTCACGGTGGTCATGATGAATGGGAGTGTATTAGAGATATATACGAAGATATATACTCACCAAACAATTGGTTATCAATAATCGGCGTTTTTTTTCCTAAACCTTATCCACCCAATTTCTGTGAAGTTCTAAATAGTAGAAAAATGATATGTCATAAAGAAGTTTCACTTCTTACCTGTGTACTCTGGTACACACACTACTTTTTTTTTTATCTTATTCGCTCTGAAAGAACGGAGAAAATTAGTAGTAATATAAGAAGCGTTTTAAACTCTGTTACTGTTTATTTCACATCAAAATTCGCTCTTTTCTTTTTTGGTTTCTTTAAACTTTATTTCGCTCATCCCTGTTGTTTTAAAACGTTGTGTATGTAAATGTGACTAAGATATAACCTCCACTTTCGCCCATTTAACATGAAATATATAGAATTTATAAATATATATTGATCCGCAGCGTAAAATCAGTAAAGAAACACTGCGCTATATAGCATTCAAATACAAATTTTGATTTCGTTTTTCGATGGCTGGAATTGTGTTTGCATAAAATTCGACTCTGGCATACACTTTTCTGTAAAATAAAATAAGTTACACCTAGAGTCTGGGTTTAGCTAGAGTTTAGCTATAGTTTAGCTAGACGAATAGACTTTAGCGTCTAGCTAGAAAATTAATTGACCTAGTCGTAACTTTTTCAGAAAACTGTAATCTTATTACAATTATCTTTAAAAGTACCACGCAAAGGATAAGATCATCAAATGTCACAAAGCAATTATATGTCTAACATCATCATCATATATGTGCCGTTCACTGAACAAACCGACTAAGTCCACTTTTTGGAAAATTTTAAATTTAAATGTCAAAGTACTTGCTATAGTCATAACTTTCTATGTTGAGAACAACTTTCCTGAATAATTAAGATAAACACCATTAAAACTCAAAATTTGTCTGACCATTAAAAAATGACTATTAAAAACTTGACATTAAAAACTAATAATATCTATTATACTAATTAAATTACTACTATAATAGCTAATTGATATACTTAGTAACCAAAATTAAATAAATTATGTTTATAATAACATTCCTGAATGATAAAGATTAACACTACTAAATATCGAAATTTATTTGACCTTTGAAAAAAACTCAATTTTCTCAACATTTTGTTTTATGGAGTTAATCGTGTTGTGCAGTGAACGCCTCATATATGGATGTATAAAAATTAATTATTCATTAACACAACGCAATATTAAACAAAGAACGGTATTAAATTTATGCCTTCACCAATATTCTAATATTGTAATATTTTGTAGTATTTTATTACAATAAATAATGGGAATGTTTGCTAATACGCTTTAATAAATTAACAGAATTTTATATTAAAGATTCTCTTCCTGTAAATATTTGCTTGTTCTTAAGTTGATTATCTGGTTTAATATGATTGTAACGTGTATCACGAATAGTAGTTTCATTTGCATTGTGACATTTAATAATTCAACTGTTTAATGATTTTAAATTCAAATCCATTAGTTTACGGATTTTGATGATTAATTTTTTCTAGTGACGTTTCAGTTCAAGATCAAACAGTTGCATATATTTACATATAAATATGTAAGATTAAATGTATTCAAATTCATTTTTTCAACTTTCGTTTTTATGTTTATAACATTTTTAATTCATTAATATTAAGTGCAAAAGTATTTAATAATTTTAAGGAGATCAAAGCCATCTAGACTCTAGAGATCTCTAATATCTTCAAACAATTATTTCGAAATGTCCTTCAATTATGTATAGCTCCCTTCTTGAATAGATGTTTGGAAATTAAGAACAAAAGGTTGTTGTCACTCTGATTGCTTTGTATCGTAAAGATTGATTTTCATCAAGCGAAATGTGATGGTTGTCTTTATGACATTACTAAGAAAACTATACTATTGTTAAGCAAAAGTTTCAAAAAGCTGATCGACTGTTCAGCTGATCAGATCGGAATATCACAAATATCTGTCGAAAAAGATGACTGCCAAGCAACAGGTAACATGCTTACCTAGCAAAACAGTTCACCGTTACTTTTATCTCAAAGATGATCTCTGAAATCAATCAATTTTGTTGTCCATCTTGACATTGATGGCTCTTTCAATTAAACCACTTTTGTGTCACTCCTTAATATGGAGCGCATAGGCATAAAGTGCATAAAATACGCCTTTACTGAAGATCAAATTACAATCTGCGTATGAGTGCGCTGTAGAATAGTCTAACGATCGATGCTTCTAAAACAGAACCCGATGCGCGTTTACCAGCAATAATTGTAGACTGTAGTACCGAAAAACATTTAAAAAATACAAAAGAAATTGTTCCCACAAGTGACAAACCGGAAGGTGGTATGTATAGAAATATTGGTTCCATATTGGTACAATAACAAACACTAGTTGATGTTTTATATTTTTGAAAATAAATCAGATCTTGCATTTTCGATCACTTGAAATCATGGATCATAAACCAAAGGTTCATAAAATTTCTATGCGTTTTCTCCAACCGCACCTTCGACTCAAATTTTTTTACTACTGATTTGGCCTCTACTACTACTGTAGGAAAATCTACTTCCAAAAAATGATTTTTAATAATCCTCAAAGATGGTCTGATGTTATCTATCCAAGTGTTTATTTCCAACAAGAACGAGTTTGCTCTACAAAATTATTAATTTGCTATAACTTAAGGCTACGTTTATATAAAACAAAAAACTGTTGCAATTAATTATAGATAAATTGAATTCGTTATCTTAAAAATGCCTTATTACTAAGATATAACCGAATTCTGTGTCGGTCTTGTTTTAGTACAATTTTGTGTTTTGTTTGTTAATTTAAATAGCGCCATTTATATGAATTTTATGTATGAATGGTTAAATTTGGATGAATAATCTATCAATGAAAAAATACTTAAAAATATGAAGGGGCTGAAATCTCACAGCTCTGCAATATCAAGACTTCGGTCTGGGTTAAGGATTTTGATATAGTTTTCGGCAAATAACTTTTAAGAGGACATTGTTTTTAGTATTGGGCAGCGAGGTTTGTCAAACATAAAACTCTTTGTTAAAGTACATGTTTTTTTTAACTCTGCTTAGAAATTTATTACAAAACTAACACGAAACAACAAGATGTACGTTGCTGAAAAATTATAACGAATCATAAATTAACATAATTTAGTGAAAAGATGACAATCAGCAAACTACTTAAACCCCTCCATTTAGATTTTTGAGAAAATATTATAAAATCGAAAATTCATATTTCTTTCAAAATTCTAAGAATAATAATCAAAAAAAATATTTAAACTATTTTTCAAAAAAAAATATTCAAAAATTATAACAAAATCAAAGATTGAAAATTTTTTAGAATTCTAACATATTGCAAAAATTTTAACTAAATCAAATATACAAACTTTTTCAAAGTTCTAAGAATACTCCAAAAATTATTACAAAATCAAAAATTGAAACTTTTTCTAAAACTCTAAATATATTTCAAAAATTCAAAATTCAAAAACTTTTTCCGAAATTCTAAAAGTATCGCAAAAATTATAATAAAATCAATAATACAAATTTTTCCCGAATTCCAAAAATTACAGTAAAATGAAAAATTTGAACTTTCTCAAAACTCTAAAAATATTCCGAAAATTCTGATAAAATCAAAAATACAAACATTTTTCAAAATTCCAAAAATATTCCGAAAATTATAACAAATTCAAAAATTTCATGCTCTATTAAATTTCATGTCAAACAAATAATTAATTTCTTTTTTTCCAAAAAATTGAGTAAAAAAAAGGAAAATCATTCGTTTGACACACTTGACAACATTTTTTTGACAAACTTATAATGCCATAATCTAATTTTTGTTCTTTCATACCGATTTCCGACCATCAAGATGTCTCCAAATTTAATGTTCCTACTCGTAGTCACTTAAAATGAACGTTTTTAAAGCAAAAAATGTGCAAATTTCTTTGTTTTGACACACTTAACGTTTTTTTTGACACACTTTCGGTACAGTTATCGAGCACATCGTTCTTTCGGCTCTTCCTATTGAGTATACCTATTTTTAGAAAAGCGGTTTTCTAGATTTCGTCGGTTGTGACGGCCAGCCGGACGGCAGACATACATTTGTTTTGCTTATTTAGAATTAGTAGGTCCTAAATGGGAATTAGAATTTCCTTTTTGGCTCGAGAATGTAATACTTAGGTCTTTCAGACCAAAGTAATTATAACATAAATATTTTGCTGTTGTTTTATTTGTTGATGATGTTACTTCTAATATTTGTTGAATTTGCTTACAATAGTTTTAACAACTACTGATTTGGAAAATATCAAATCAAATTTGTGGTACGTTTAATATTTTTTCAGGCTTATTGCAACAGTTCACGTAGTTTTCAATTTTGGTGAAATAAAAAGAAAAACAGTTTTTAGTTAATAACATGTTCTGTACATACTACACAAACAAAAATAGACTAACCTTTAAACAAATAATATAAGCTTCTTTCCCATCAAACTGGTACTTAAGTGTTCACGTTAAATTGACTTTTATGCTTTTTATATTTGAGGAAAAATAATGGCAATCTAAGGCTTAATTCGTATTATAAACAAATTTAAAATATCCATTTATAACGAAAAAAAAATATATAAACAAAAAATTAATAGCTTCATTTTAGAAAAAAATTTTAACAATATTTACTTAAAATCAACATCCACCCACTCTAATGAAGTCGAATTTCTGATATGTACTTCATGCTTTTAGGTAGATTTGATATAAAAATCTACTAAAGCAAAGTGCTTCATCTCGGAATTTCGGAAAAATTTTGGTGCCAAACAACTATATATGATAAGCGGAGAGGAAAAAACAAAATGAAAAAAACAATTTATATATAGAACAGTTCCATATGAAAACGCACAGACCCATTTATTTTTCAATAAAATTTACCTGAATCGAAAGGTTATCAAAAAATATGAATTAACAATTTGTTTTATACTTTTACAGTTACCCTGTCGGAAGTTATAACACAAGGTAATTCAGAAATTCTATATAACCTGTCACTATTTAAATAGCTGTAACACCTGAACGCGTTATCCGATTTTTATTTTTCTGGTGTCAATTGAAAGGTTAAATTAGACAGAAAATTACAAAAAAATATTTCAAAAAATAAAATCACAATACAGGGTTGCCATAATCAGATTTACGCTAAAAACCAGGATAACATACCAAACGCCCCCATTTTTTTGAAAACTAATATTTTTGTTGAAAATAGCACATTTTTTTACATAAAGTATGTTAAAACTAAAATACCCTTTTTTACCGTTATCTTAGTATGAATTACTTTGTAATTAAGGTTCATGCTTTTATACTTCCAATTTTGTTATGTGTTTGAGTGCTATTACAATTTTATCTCAGGACCACAGTATTCCAAACAAAACCTGTTGCAATGTGTTCTAAATATAGGAAACTTCAAATTTCATCACTTTAAAAGCTCACTTTTATCACTTCTTCATTACAAGAGCTTAACAAGTCAGTTTTAGAAATAGGGAAGATAATAAAACGCAATTCTCTAATATTATTACTCTTAAAACATAAACATAATATTGCCATTTATTATATTTCACACGAAATTCATATAAAACTGGCTTTAGTGATCTGTACTGTATCACCGGTGTAAGTTACAGTTAGATCTTTATAGGTACTTTTTGAGAAAAGCTGAACAAAGCTATTGTTTTAAATTAGGGAATATTTTCTTTTGCTAATTGGAAATGGTTTAGTTGAAATGAATATAATATGTATATTGATTACACATTTACAAAAATTTTCCTATATTGATAGATATTTCTATTATTTGAGGTGTAACAGTTGTTTGATAATTTTTGATTATAAATTATGTGTTGTACTATTGTAGGTGTGATGTAGTGAGAACGTTAATTTGCTCTTTGGTGGATTTATTATGTTATTAATAGTAGTTTTAACCAAATTAAATAAAACTGTTCCGAAATAGCATTGATAAAGTTGTTTCGGTTAATGTATTTAATTTGGTTTGATAATTTTTTTGAATTAGCCTGTTTCTACTCAAATTTTTTATGTAAACCCATCTGCCACATCTAATTCTTTTTGTACACAAAACTGTCTGAGCCCGAAATCTACCTATTTCTAGGGGATATACATACGTGCCGCTTGGACTTTTTTCAATCTGAATTTGTTTTGTTTATTAATATTATTTGCATTTACATACATTGTTTGAGGTCTCGGTACTGGTTGGTTGACATTTGGTTTGAATTGTTAAAATTTATTTCAGGTTAAGTATAAAAGGCAATATCCCAAAAGAGATGGCATTACGACTTACAAGATTATCATGTGATGGTTAAAACGAACAATCAAATCAGCCGTAGACATTTATTATGGACTATTTAATTCATTACAAATCTTACCAGAAGCAAAAACGACAAGCTGTAGGAAATCAGCTTGAAATTGGTAAATTTCTTGGCCAGACAGTTTTGTGTACAGTAGAATCTGATGTAGCAGATTAGTTTTCATAGAAAAATTAATTACAAACAGATATTAAACAAATTTAAAAAACAAAATGAGTTATACGCAAATCTACATCTTTGCAATTTTGGAACGTTTTAACGAACGAAAAACAAAATATCAAATCTACACAGAAAAAAGTATTGGGACGCTGTGTAAACAAAATGTTTTGGATATATAGAGTTCATGGCTAACCGATGTTATAGATTTCGGGTATTTTAATTAAAAAGTCAGACAAGTGTGAATATAACTCGCTCGTCGAGAGTTCCGTGTATATAATATCCTACGAGAATAGTTCTTCTCAAAACACAACTTAAGAAATAAATCAAAAACAGTGGTTGTGAAACTTACAAAAAAACTTTGTTTAGACTAGAAAAAAATTCATCTTTCATATCACACTTGTCAAGGTGAAAAATATTTTTCTTCGAATTTGCTTCTCTCAACCAGCTCTAAAGAACATTTGAAATGATGAGCGCTATGGTTTTTGTTAAATTTTTTCAACTTTACCTATAAATGTGAATTGTTGCAATTTTTTGTTGCTGTAATCTTCAAAGATAAGGGGAAGGAACAGGGAAAAATTCACATATTTTTGAACTTAAGTCGAAAACTGTGTTCTCGAAAATTACAAAAAAATTGTATTAAACTACAAAAAAATCACAAATTTCTACTCTGAACCCTATAAAGAACATTTGACATTATAATTTACACCTAAAACATATATATTTTATATTCTGTTGTCATATTCTGTTGTTTTCGTTACGTCCGAAAAAGTAAAACACATTTAAATTTGTATAAATTATAAAAAAAATAATTTTTTTTATCAAAACAACTTTTCAATTCAAAATTTCATAATCCAATCAAAATATTTGTTATATTTTGATGTCATAGTAATACAATGTGTTTGAAAAACATAACAAATATTTTGGTCAAAAGTTACTATTTCAAACACTTAAGGTTAGTTCTTTCAAAATTTATGCAAATGTTCTCCTTCTATATAAGGCTTCCGCCGTATGGCAAATCTATATTCGTCATTGTGCAATCATTTTGAAAACGCTGGTAAAAGTAATATGTAATCCAAAACAGAACAAGCTTTTTTGGAAGTAAGCAATCAATCTCAAGTAGTTTTGTGATCCTTTGAATTTTTTTAAATTCAAAATCAGTTTTGTGTTTCTCTGAATAAACCTTAAAGTTTTTACTAAAACTCAACTTTCTCTTTAAATGTGTTTCATTAACTTACAACCTCATCAGTGCCATGATTTGAATTCTTTGGCAGACACGTTGTTATGACTGAACTACCGAGTCGATGGCTAGATATTTTTTATTCACGTTATTCAAGTTAGAATTGATTTTGATTAAATGATTGATGATTTTGATTAAACATTTTTTTTAAATATTTTGCTTGCGGCGAATAAAAAATAGGATATGACGCGCGGAAGTAAGCTATTTTTGTCTTAATGTGGCAAACTCTAGAAACGTTCAAAAACTTTAGTTTTGCGTACTTGCATCATCATAATCCACCCAAGTAGCAAAATTGGTGTTGCTTTGGGATGTCATTTCTTAATTCCAACTTAATTCATTCGTTTTTTGGAATGTTAAATTTTTATTTCTTTAATGCTTCTTAAATCGTTCTTAAAATGGTACTCTCATCTTGGTTTTAAATCGGTATGAAAGATCTCACTTAAAGTATTCTTAAAGACTTCTTAATTTAGTATGCATATCAACATCTTAAATCGGAATGTATGAGCACGCGTAAAGAATTCTTAAAGGCTTCTTAATTTGGTATGTATATTAGAAGTATTAAATCAGTATGATGTGCCTTCTTTAATACGTCGAATATTGGTATGTCACATACCATAAGTTTGTAGTGATGTACACTGAAAAAATATGTTGGTAAATTCTACACTATTAGTTACACCAAATCAATTTTGTAGCTTCATATACAATTTAGTACGATTGACAAAACGTTTTAGCGTTAGACAAATGCTTCGTATGTTGTTCTTAATTTTAGATCATGCTACAAAATTAATTTGATTGAACTTACTTATTGTAGATTACACCATCTTTTTTTTACAGTGTACATGTTGAAAACTAATCATACCCAAAATAGTATATATTCGTTATTGGTTTTCCTCCCGTATTAAGAAGGAATTTCAACTTTTTTGGTATTGTGTCATACTAAATTAAGAAGATATTTGAACTTAATTTGAGAATTTGCCATCTACTTGAGCAAGAACAAAGTTCCGCCATATTTTCACACAGCAATTTTTAAGAATTAATTTGAAAAAATTTCCGTTAAAATATAAACATTAAATATTGCACGAATTTTTTATTTTTACTTATATTTAGATAGCTAACAACGATGTAAGCATGAATATGTCGGGGTTTGATCTACAAATAATTTAAAATATAATTTAGGGCGCATTGGATTTTGGAATATTTACAACAATTTTAATCAATTAGAGAAATTATGGAGGTGCGTGACTTTTAAAGGAGCTAGAAGTTCCAATTTCACCATAAAACTCGTTTGGTTTGCAAATATCAGTTCAATATGTTCTTAAAACTGATTTTAAACCTTACGTATAATTTTTCTTTATTATCAATTCTTTCATTAAACTTAAAAACAGCATAACATGTCATATTTTTTTGTTTCATTTCAACATTGTCTATTACTTTAATTTAAATCAATTCAATAAAGATAAAGAGAGATAGAAAATTCTGCGTCACTCTTTGACTTTGATAGTATGTAAAGAATATTTTCTAAATTTTATAGTTATAATAGACTGCAGTTTTTTCGTGTGGTCAGCTACAAATAAAATTTTATTGAAACCATCTTCTAATATTAATAGTTGATCAGTCTACAACGTTAAGTAAAAACTAAACTTTAATAATATTTTTGAAATTTGAAACCCCATTTATTTATTTCTTGATCCGATTGAATTATCATATCACACCGCAAATACTATAACCCAATCTCTTTTGTAATGTCTTAAAAAATATGGATTTACCGATGCTTATTTAAAACCGCTCTTAATTTCTTTTACGAGGGAGCTATTATCTGGCAAGGGAATTAAGTTATTGGAAAAATATCCTAATTTAATTATTTGCCATTGTATGTACTGCGGAAGTAAATGGAATTAATTATTTTCAAATATTTATAGATAAACTATATTCCGATTATAGTGAATCAGCTAAAATAAAAACCAAACTGAAATAGAAAAATGCGCTGCTAACATGGAAAATGATATTAAAATATTTTACCAATATTTAGTGTTCGTTGGGTGTCCAGTTCTTCTATATAAGGCTTCCGCCGTATGTCAAATCTATATTCGTCATTGTGCAATCATTTTGAAAACGCTGGTAAAAGTAATATGTAATCCAAAACAGAACAAGCTTTTTTGGAAGTAAGCAATCAATCTCAAGTAGTTTTGTGATCCTTTGAATTTTTTTAAATTCAAAATCAGTTTTGTGTTTCTCTGAATAAACCTTAAAGTTTTTACTAAAACTCAACCTTTCTCTTTAAATGTGTTTCATTAACTTACAACCTCATCAGTGCCATGATTTGAATTCTTTGGCAGACACGTTGTTATGACTGAACTACCGAGTCGATGGCTAGATATTTTTTATTCACGTTATTCAAGTTAGAATAATTTAAATTATTGTAAAGTAATTGCTATTGTTTTACTCATATAAAAAAGGTTGCGTTGGCAATAGATTAGTTCAAAATTTAGAAATAAAAACACTGTCATATAAATTTCTTTGAACAAAACTTTATGGTTGTCTTTATAAGTCTCTACCCACATTAAAAATAATTTCACCATTCCAGATTTCTTCCTTAATCTGTATATTAAACCATTGGAGCAAGAGCTTTTCCTCCCTTTGTAATTTGAATTAAACAATTTCTGTTTAATTTCAAGTTTAAAAATATGAAGGAGCTGAAATCTCACAGCTCTGAGATATCAAGACTTCAGTTTTGGTTAAAGATTTTGATATAGTTTTCGGCATAAAACTTTTATGAAGACATTGTTTTTAGTTTTGGGCAGCGCTGTATATCAAACATAAAACTCTTTGTTAAAGTACATGTATTTTTTATCTCTGTTTAGAAATTTATTAAAAAACTAGCACATCAATACGTTGCGGCAAAATTATAACAGATCATATATTAACATAATTTAGTGAAAAGAGGAGATACTATCAGCAAACTACTCAAAAACCTCTCCATCCTCGTTTCGAGAAAATATTACGAAATCAAAAATTCATATTTCTTTCAAAACTCCAAAAATATTGTAAAAATTAAATAAAATCAAAACTTCGAACTTTTTCCACAATTCTAAATATATTACAAAAATTAAAAAAAAATCAAAAATTATAAAAATACGGCTAAAAATATTACAAAACCAAAAATACAAACATTTTTCAAAATTTTAAAAATATTCTAAAAACTATAACAAATTCAAAAATTTTCATGTCCTATTTCATGCTCATTGCATTTCATGTCATACAAATAATGAAATTTTTTTTTTCTAAAATTGGGTAAAAATAAATGAAAATCATTTTTGGACACAGTTGACAATATTTTTTTGACAAACTTTTAATGCAATAAAATTCTCAATAATAATAATTGCATGTTCAATTACATTTAACATTTCATACAAATAAGTAATTTTATTTTTTTCCAAAAAATTATAAATGAAAATCATTCTTTTGACCCACTTGACAACATTTTTTGACAAGCTTTCCAGTTGCAATAATCTAAATTTTGGTCTCATATACCAATCCCGACCATCAAGATTTCTCCAAATTCAATGTTCCTATTCGTAGTCACTTAAAATGAACGTTTTTCAAGCAATATGCAAATTTCCTTGTTTTGACACACTTGACGATTTTTTTGACAAGCTATCGAACAAGCTATCGGACAAGCTATCGAACACATCGTCCTTTCGGACCGTACCATTAAGTATACTTAGAAACAAAAATTTTTGAAATCCTTTCAGCCGTTTTATAGATTTCGTCGTTGTGACGGCCGGCCGGCGGGCCGGCAGACAGACATACATTTTTTTTTTGCTTTTTTACAATCAGTAGGTCCTAAAACGTCGAGAAATGCCAAAAAAAGTGGGAGTAAGAATTTCAGTTTTGGCTCATGAATTCAATACTTTGGTTTTTTTCAAAACCGAAGTAACAACGATATAAAAATGTTTCGCTTCACGCTCAACTTCAATGCTAATAATTGTTTGATATATGCAATATCATTTGCAAAAACGTTACCAAGGATTAAGATGATTAAGTATTAATTCAACTATTAATTCAAACTCTAAATGACCAGTCAATTTATTGGTATTTTTTTTCTGTAATAATTTATGTTATTGATGTTCACAACAACAAAACATGAAAAATTAAGACAAAAAGTGTTGATTTGTCTAGCAAATTTTTGTTGCTATGTTAAACATAAATGTACAAAGACAACATTTCGGAAAACACGTAATTTCAAAAGACCAACAACATTAAAATAAATAAAAAATATTTTTACACAACATTGAGACGAACGAGGTCGTCTTGTGAACCGGCTCGCATAAAATTATTATATAAGCAATAAAAAAATATTTTTTTTTAAATAGACGCGACGTCATGTCTCGTCAAACAGAGAAATCAAAAATAAATGTTAAAACGTGTTAATACTTAAAATTTTTATGAATTGATTTTGAATTTAAGGAAGTAGATAACTTTCCACATATAAATATATCATAAACAATACATCAGACTACAAATTTGAAAATTAATCAGTAATCCTAATCAGAATGTTTTTCGAAAATTATCTGTGCCATAGCACAAACCATTTTCTAAAAATGGTAAACTTATAAAATTAACAAAAATAGTTGATTATTACTTACATTTTGTATAAAATTATTCAGGAACTCTTTTACCACTTCCTTTCAAAACAAAATTCCCTTTTCTAAAATACTTCTAAAAGTCTAAGAATCGAAAATCGATTTTTTTTGGTTACTTTTCCTAAGAAATATCTGATAAAGAAAACATGCATCTGGGTTTTATTACATAAATAATCTATGCAACATTTTCAAACACGATAATTTCTTTTTACAAACCAAATTACAAAGTAACTAACAATAACAACTATCCTCAATCCTGTTATCGGTTTTTAAACAACAATAGCAAAAAAAATGTTGATTTGAATTTTAAAAGCATAAAATTAAGAAAACTTTTTGAAAATAAATTGGTGTTCTTGTGTTAAAAAACAATTTTATATATTGCAAAAACCTATAATCTTATACCGACAATGTAAAATGCTAAGTAAATTTTTTTGGGTAATTATATTACTTGTGGCATTGTGATAAATGATAAGATTTATAGTCTGTGTACATCATATTTCTTTTTTCTAATATTTAGCGAATGAACTGTCCTTCTGAATCAGCCACATTGGATAGATAGGTAGAGAATTTCGATATTTTAGTCTCATGTTTGTTATACATACCTAGGTAGCACTAACATATAAGATCGTGTAATAAGTATGCAAAGAGATGCATATGTTATCCATGTTAGGGGATATTTAAGGCTTGCATCAATCGTAGAATAATTAGCTCAATTTATAAACTTGTAAAAAGGTTGTGTTGAGAGCCTCACTCCTTCAAAAGCATATTTTGTTTTGAACTCAATGCTCTGGAACAGCAACTGGTAGATTCCCTGCAATAACAACTCTTGAATCTCGCCGCGCATTGCTATTTAAAAATAAGAACATGCAATGTATTAAATTATTACAAACAATGCATATGTATATACTCGATATGTTGACAATGCAAGAGAAAAAATTACCGACAAGACCCATGAACCTACTAAAGCAAATATTCTTTAATACAATACCCATGACACAAAGAAATTATTAACAACATCCCGCTGCACGAAAACAAATTCATAGTATGGTTTAATGCTCAAATTTGTAGAAGAGCAAAGCTTAGAACAGTGTTTCTCAACTGATTTCATGCTACGGACCAATAAAAATTTTAAGATATTATTGCGTTCCTTGCGAAATATTTCATGTTAGATGGGTGAAAGATATTTGGTTTTGGTTATTTTTTAGTTATCTGAAGCGTTTTCTCTGGAGAGTAAAACAACAGTATTATTACAAATTGACATAATCGCAACGAAATACAAAACAATATTGTATTCTACCTCAACTCCGTTCCACAATATTTCAAAAATAAAATCAACGTCACATTAATTCTAAGAAAAAGGGTTAAACCATGAAATAAAATAAAATAAATAAATAGAAATTACAAAAATTTCATCATAATTTCTGGAGCTTTCTTTGTAATTATAGATTTACCTAGAATATTTAAGAAATTAGGATGAATTATACATAAGGAATACCTTTTGCAGAACAAAAATTTAGTTTTAAATTATACTGAAATAGTGTTAAGAGTTTAAGTGGAATGTGATTATGTTAAATGAAGTTAATTGTAATCGAAGCGCTGTATCGTAAACATAAAACCATGTAAATAGAAGAAGTTATTTTTAAATAAAGTGAATAAAGTTTTAAGTGTTATTTAAAAAACATTTCGTACACAGTGTACTGGAAATTTGTACAATAAACCGTTAGAGTTATTGAAGCTGTTGAACATTCTTGTTAAAGAATATGGTTTTCAAAATTGTTTTCCTGTTGTTGTAAAGAAATACGTGTGTTGAATACTTAATGAAATTTGGTGTTTTTGCTTACTCATTAGTGATCGAATCCAGAAGGTGATTTGGCGAAAACGTTATTCAAAGAAAGGTGAAAAATCGTGACAATATAATATGTAGTTTAATATTTTAATATGTATTCAATTCATAAGTTAAGGACTTAAAGTGAATCTTTATAGTTAAAAAATTGTTTAAAATTGTTCCTCGAGGTCGAGACGTCAGCCGGTAAACGCTCGAAAGTAAAACACTAAAAAAGCCCAAATGGCAGGTTATCCGTTAGAAATAGGGGCAATTTCTTTGCTAGACAGATTTATGAACAATTAGAATCGAATGAATCAGTTTAGTTTAATTAAAAATATTGCGACGCTGATGCATAGGCTGACTTCACCACAGCTCTGGAAACATAGTGTTCTGGATATATATAATGATTTAATATCCATCAAATACTTTAATTAAAAGCAGACCAATGTTACAGATTTCACGTTGTCCTAATTATAAAAATATTAAAGAGGGCAGTATAGTATCCCAACAAACATAAATTCTGTTGTACGAGAAAAAGTAAAAAACAAATTTAGCCGGAAGTGACAAACCGGATGTTGGGATACAGAACTGTTGTGAACCGTACCAAATGTGTATGTACCAAGTTTCATCAAATTCGATTATCCGGTACAGATTTTATTGAGCTTCCAAAAAAACCAGGTGCTCGGAGAACCCCCCACCACTTTGTTTACTATCGCTCAAAAACTAATCAGTTCCTTGCCATACATATTTGCATCTTTTTGCAAAGTGTCATCAAAATTCATTCACGAACGAATATCGTATGCTCCCAACAAACATTGAAAAAATTGGGACACAGTAAACAGGTGTTCGGGAGGTCCCCCACCACTTATCCCAATACTGTCCAAAAACTAAACAGTTCTTTGTCATTTAAGTCTCCCTTTTTTTTAAAGTGTCATTAAAATTGATTAATAAATGAAGTCTGTATGCTCCCAACAAATTTTAAAAACAAAGCGTGAAATATCAGCATTTGTATGATAGACCCCCCGCCACTTTGATCAATGTGTTCCAAAACATGATAATCATCTTCTCACACTAAGTGGAACGATTTTCATAAGTTTCATCATAATCACTTCATTATTGAAGGTTGTAGTGTGCATTAAGACACTGAAAAAACTTCAAAAAAGTACAATACAAAAAAAAATTTACCGGAAGTAAAGATCGGAAGTTGGGATGCAGAACTGTTGTGAACCGTACTAAATGCTTATGTACCAAGTTTCATCAAATTCGATTTTTAGGTACAGATGTTATTGAGCTTTAAAAAAAAATAGGATTTTGAAGGACTACCACCACTTTGTTTACTATCGCTCAAAAACTAATCAGTTCTTTGCCATACATATTTGCATCTTTTTCCAAATTGTCATCAAAATTCATTCAGGAGCGAATCTAATATGCTCCCAACAAACATAAAAACATGGTGGACAAAACCACCTGTTGTATGGGGGACCCCCCAACTCTTTATCCAATATACTCCAAAAGCTGATAAAATCTTTCTCATGTTACTTGAAAGCTTTTACCAACGTTTCATGAAAATCGATCTGTAATTGTAGGCTACAGTAGGGATAAACACCTGAAAAAAAACTTTTTTACCTGAAGTGACAAACTGGAAGTTTGTATGCAGAAATGTTGGAAACAGTACTAAAACCTTATATACCAAGTTCATAAGACCATAAGCCGGGATTAAAAGTTATTCAAGATTTTAACATAGTGGTGTTCGGGAGGCTCCCCGCCATTTTGTCCAAATTTGAAATGAATTCAGATCTTCCATTTTCAAGTGAACCTGGATCATTTGCCAAAGTTTCATCAAGATCCTATGCAGAAAGGTCAAATCCTCCCAACCACCCACACACACACGTACACCAAAATTTGTATTGGTTATTTAGATAGAGGATGGTCCAAAACAAAAGAAAAACAAAATTTAGGGTATGTAACATTTTTTTTCTAGATAGATTGCGTTTCTTCACACAATTTAAAATTGTGGTGAAGTAAAAAGTTAAATAGAACCAGAATTATCAAACAAATTTTATCAGTTGTAATTTTCCAAAGGCGGTGATAATTCGAAATAATTTATTGCCAAAAATTTCGAAAAGCAAATATATTGATAAAAGCGCGAGGCAGTAGGCCGAGGGCTATTATCAAAACCACTTGCTTGAGGAATTTTCCAAAAAATTATGAGAATTTATCAACGAACGAGGGGAATTCGTTTTGAAAATTTTTTGCCATTTTTCATTTCTTTATATATTTTTTATGAATTATACGTTGACCTATTGCGATATCAGTTAATTATTTCAAAATTAGACTGATAATTTTCAATATTCCAGTAGGCCAGACGTATAAATATTTATTATTAGTATAATTCAAATTTTTTTTATGAGAAGTTATGAGAGTTTATTTAATTTAATTATACGTTGGCCTGCTGTGATATCAGTTATTTCAAAATTAACTGAAAATTATTTAATATTCAGAAAAGTATTTCCTAAATTTAAATTATACTAACAACAAATATTTATACGTCTGGCTGGCCTACTGGAATATTAAAAACTATCAGTCTAATTTTGAAATAATCAACTGATATCACAGTAGGCCAACGTATAATTCATAAAAAATATATAAAGAAATGAAAAATGGCAAAAAATTTTCTAAACGAATTCCCACCTCGTTCGTTGATAAATTCTCATAATTTTTTGGAAAATTCCTCAAGCATGTGGTAATTTTGTGGTAAGTGGTCATTTTTCATAATTTTCTCAATTTTATGAAAAATTAAATAAAAATATCGATAAATCGACATGACACAGACAAATAAAAATATTAAAAAAATATAATATTTTTTTTAAATCACTAAAATTAATTATTGAAAGGGCCTGTTTGTTTAGCGAGATTGTTTGTACTACATTCACTAAAAAATTTCGTTCGCACATAATTTTATATTCAAATAATAAATTAAAATTATTCAATGCAATTAAACGCATGTAAATTATTTCCTAAAATGTTAAGTAAAACCAGCCATGTTAGAATATATAAAAATACTTTTTATTTTTCTATTCTTATTTCTTGTTCTTTCTTTTTTTTTGTTTATTTTCATTATCATTAAACAAATTTCGTTTCTCTTCGTTTTTTATTATTACAGAATTAAGACCGAAAGAAAATTTATTTTTAACGCCTATTTAACAACTTAAATGGGATTTTTTTCCGGTAAGTAGCTTTTGCAGGAGTTATGTAGATGTTATTTTTCTATTGAAAATAAGTGATACTTAAATACTATTTGAGCAATTTCACGAAGATTCAACAACGTTTTGACTTGACCCCTTTTAATTTTGATTATTTTTTGTTTATAGATAGTCTTTGATAAATAAAAAATACAAGTTCTCTTAGAATTTTTTTTTTCGACCAGGGGTCTTCACAGGGTGTCCCTCAATTTTCGTTATTTTGTGATGTGAGTGCATTTTGACGAGCGATTGTAGAAAAACTACTCAATCGATTTTCATAAATGATATGTCGTTGAATAGGTATTAGAACAAAGTTTTTAAAAATGTACACTGTTAATTTTTTGAAATAATTTTTAACGGTGTAACATAAGAAAAAACTGCTGTAATTGAAAAAAAGATGGCATAGCCTTTTTTTTTTTAAACCAAATTGAAGCTTATTTTATATCTAACAACTTGTGAAAGTTTAGGACTAGCTATATTTTTTGTTTTAGAGATAAAATTCGTTGTGCATATGACTGTCGGGAATCAGTTTTTTTTGTTCTGAAGGAAAATTATAAAAATGGCGATTTTTAGATTCAGATTTTTTTTTATGTTAAATATCAAATATTTTATTATTAAATGAACTTTTTAAAAAGCAATTTCAGTCAAGTTCAGCAAAATTTTGCGACATTTTGACTCGACCCTTTTTAATTTGGTTTATTTTGGTCTATATTTAAAAAAATTCTACTTGAAGCCGTATTTTTCATTTATCAAAGGCTATCTATAAACTAAAAATAAACCAAATTAAAAAGGGTCGAGTCAAAATGTCGCAAAACTTTGCTGAACTTGACTGAAATTGCTTTTTAAAAAGTTCATTTAATAATAAAATATTTGATATTTAACATAAAAAAAAATCTGAATCTAAAAATCGCCATTTTTATAATTTTCCTTCAGAACAAAAAAAACTGATTCCCGACAGTCATAGGCACAACGAATTTCATCTCTAAAACACAAAATATAGCTAGTCCTAAACTTTTACAAGTTGTTAGATATAAAATAAGCTTCAATTTGGTTTAAAAAAAATAAAAAAAAAAAAAGGCTATGCCACCTTTTTTTCAATTTCTCCATTTTTTTCTTATGTTACACCGTTAAAAATTATTTCAAAAAATTAACAGTGTACATTTTTAAAAACTTTGTTCTAATACCTATTCAACGACATATCATTTATGAAAATCGATTGAGTAGTTTTTCTACAATCGCTCGTCAAAATGCACTCACATCACAAAATAACAAAAATTGAGGGCACCCTGTGAAGACCCCTGGTCGAAAAAAAAAATTCTAAGAGAACTTGTATTTTTTATTTATCAAAGACTATCTATAAACAAAAAATAATCAAAATTAAAAGGGGTCAAGTCAAAACGTTGTTAAATCTTCGTGAAATTGTTCATTTAGAGCACACATGGCCAAACCGCGGCTCGCGAGCCGCATGCGGCTCTTTAAAAGAATAAATGCGGCTCTCGAAAAGAAATGAAAAAATTAAACAATATTTAATAATTCATAAAAATTGTAACAAAATTAGAAATAATGCATATAATTTATAATGCTGTTTAATATAATATGAAAATATAACAAGTAAAATAAAAGATTTAAAATAATAATATAATATGATTTAATGCAATCATATTATTATATTTAGGTCCGTCCTGTCGAAGTTACTACCATTGGAGTTTTTTGCGAGTTTGTTTTAGTTTGATACTACTTTACTTCGCGAATCAAGATTAAGTATAATCCGCTGTTATAAATAAATTTAACTAATTTTATTATTTAAGGTTATACGTTTAACATATTCTAGTGGACTAAAAATAAAATCACCTGTATTCGTTTCAAATTAATGCACAAAAATCTTTCTCAAAATCAAAAATCTTTCCTTTTGGATTCGTTTGTTTTTCTATGATTATCTTTTTCTGCAATTTTTTTATAAACAATATTTTTGATATTTTACCTTTAGGCAATTTGCCGACGTTAAATTTAATGAATCCTTTAATATTCCAATTAAAAAATGAATAAGTTCATAATTAAATAGAATTAAAAACACGTGCAAATCCGACATATACTACCTCAACCGCTTCTACATCTACGACAGTAAGATATTACACTAAACCAAAAACGAAATTAAAAACTTAAGGAAATTGCAAGAAAAAAACGGTGATTTCATCTCTTATAGCGAAATATAATATTTTGCGTGTTTTTTATGAATACTCCGTTTTTTAATTTAACTGTTAAATATGTCAGACCACAAACAAAGGCGATATGACGGATAAAATCGTAGCTTCAGGCAAGAATGGGTTGAAGCATACGCATTCATGGATAAAGGGGAAAACCTTTGTGTCTTACATGCAATGAAACACTTGCCAGTAATTTAAGACAGTTAAATTTTTGCCAGTAATAACAAAACCAGTAATTTAAAACGGCATCACGAAAAAAACCATAGTAAATTTTTGGATAGTTATCCGTTGAATACCAACATCCGAACAAATAAATTAAACTCTTTAAAATCTGCATTAAGTAGTCAGCAAACATTATTATCATCTTTTAGTTCAGAAGCTGATAATACTACCGAGGCTAGTTTTATGATCGCTTGGAACATCGCCCGTGCTAAACGACCTTACACTAAGGGGAAAATTTATCAAAAAGAATATGGAACAGGTGGTTAAAATGCTGGATCTTTTAAATATCAAATTGCACAGATTAATTAGCAATGTTCCAGTATCACGTCATACCACTGAGCGACGTATTACGGAAATAAGTAAAGATATTAAACAGGGGCAACAAGTAGATGCAAAAAATTGTGTAGCTTTCAGCTTAGCCCTTGACGAATCAATCAATATACAAGACACCCCCCAGTTAGCTGTATTTATCCGATACGATTCCGAATCTTTAATCGTAAAGGAAGAACTATTGGATTTGGTAGCACTTAAAAATACTACTCGTGGTATTGATAGTAAGAGTGCCCTTGATAATATATTGTCAGATACAGATATTCCACTGAATAATTTGGTAAGTGTAGCAACTGACGGAGCACCTGCATTGTTAGGAAAAAATGTAGGCCTTATTAGTCTATTAAAAAATGATCCAAGAATACCCGAATTTTGGCACTTCATTGCATTGTTCATCGTGAACATTTAGTTGCAAAATATTTTAAATACGAAAACGTAATAAAAACTGTGCTACAAATTGTGAACTATATTCGGACGAATTCAAAAACCCATCGCCAATTCAAGAACTTTATCGAAGCACTGGACTTTGAAGATCATTGTCAAGATATAACATTTTACTGCCTTGTGCGATGGTTATCCACCTATAATGTTCTAAGCCGATTTGTTGATTTAATGGAACCTATCAGAAATTTCCTCAAAGAAAAATAAAAACACTATCTGGAATTAAAGAATGATGAATGGATTAATAACTGTATGTTTTTGACTGATATAATGGAGCATCTGCAATCCCTCAACCTAGCTTTACAAGGAAAAGATAAAGTTATTGCTGATCTTATTCAAACGATTCTGAGTTTTATTAAAAAAATTCATCTTTTTCAACGAGATTTAACAACAAAAGTGTTCAACCACTTTCCTCGTCTGAAGAACAGACTCTCTAAAATTAATGATAACAAACTGAGTGAATACGACAGTAAATTAGCAGAATTATTAAAAGACTTTCACTTGCGATTTAATGATCTGAATAATTTAAATATTTCTCTTAATTTACTTGTAAATCCATTCGAAATTAACATTATTAACGAGGGCTTATCGATTCCTTGTTATATTTTGCATGACAGTTCCTCAGGAGAAATGGAATTACTAGAGCTACAGGAAGATCACATTCTTAAAATGCATCACAAAGCCACACAATCTCCAAATGAGTTTTGGAAACTAGTGTCTCAATCAAAGTACCCCAATTTGAAAAAAGCTGCTGCCAGATTACTGTCCATATTCGGTACAACATATTGTTGTGAATCACTTTTTTCAACAATGAAGTTTATAAAATCAAACCACCGTTCACAACTTACAGATAAGCATTTAACGGAATTAATTCGTACTGCGCTAACAAACTATGAACCAGATTTCAAAAAATTCACGGCCAATTTACAAACATGCCATCTACCAGCAGGCATGTCATGTAACAAACTTTAAATATGTATTTGTATGTATTTATAACCATAAGTACATAATTGTTTTTTCAATAAAATAAATATTTCCAAACAACTGATACTTTTGAAAAAAAATTTTTTTGTGGCTCTCGAAACAAGAGATTATTGTACTGCGGCTCAACGTGTAGTGAAGCTTGGCCACCTCTGATTTAGAGTATTCTGTAGAATCTGTAGGTTTTAAGGAGCAGTTAAATTTCGACTCGGGCACAAACCAAAAAATTTGAAACAGTTTTAAATTTTTTGTCGGTAATTTTTATAACCATAAAAATTTTGGGAATTTTAAAGATATTAAATTTTTGGAATATTTTTTTTTAAGCTTGTAAATTTTTTGTAATTGTCATATTTTTCGTAATCAATTTTTGTAAATATTTAGTTTTTTTGGTTGCATTTCCAAAAGGAAATTTCATTATTTTATTAAATTGTCAAATTTAGCAAATTGTTATTTTATTAAGAAATTTTGTTATTTTATTTTGGCATTTTGTTATGCTACGAAATTTTTGGAGTTTTTGTAAATTTTTGGGAATTTTGGTAATTTTTAGAATTTATTTTGGTAAATATGTTGTTTTTGAAATTTTTGAGAATTATAAATTTTTAAATATGTTTTTATCTCTAGAACTTTTCGTAATTTTTAACATTTTTATTTTAATGGTTTTGCTGGTGAGATGCTCTAATGCTGCTGGTGGTGAGATGCTATGCTCTAAATTGATATTTAAATTGTAAAAAGAAAAACAACAAAGTATTATCAAGTGTCAAAGGTTTTAAACACATACTGGTATTATGTAAAATATTACAAATTGTGAATATCGATATCATAATAAATATGATCAAATTTGGTTTTTTGAATTGGTGTTTTGAAAAGTATTTCCAAAATCTAATTGGATGATATCAGTGCAGCATACCCATACTCGCGATTGGCAAAAATAACGAAGAAGGAAGTAGGTTGTAGAAAGGATCGGGATCACGAAACAAGGATAGTTTTGATCGGGATCTGATCTATGATTCTTCTGTCTCAGGAAGAAACTCCTCGTGGGATATTACTTTAAAGGAATTCTTTTTTGTTTGTTTTTGGTAACAACCATTTAATGTTTAATATCTTTTTGTTCGTCACATTTGGATATTTGTAAAATAATGCAGGGCTAACGTAACGATAAATTAGGGAGGGTTATGGCACGATGTTCATCTCTTTTGGAATCCTGGGTGGTATTTTTTGTTGTGAGGCACGCGGTTGATTTAATTAAATGGTTAGCGTAATCTGAATTGTTTATACTAAGGTAGGTCGCAGAATTCACATCCGATTGAGCTAACGAGGAGTGAAGACAAGTTTGTGCGCACGACAAACTGGTTGACCTTCACAGACCTCTAGACCTCCTACTACAAGTTGGTGACCTCTAAATCTCCTACTGCAAGAGAGAGATTTGCTACACATAAATAATCAAACACTGATATTAGATGACTTATATATCTTTTATTTATTGATTATTTTTATTTTAAATTAGTATTAACGCGGAACAGCTTCAATTACAGCAGTACTACAAAAGTTAATCTAACCTCGTTTTGATCCACAGAGATCCACAGAAATTTGCTGAAACCAATGATTTTATTTGTCATCGGTATCTACATTAATTTCGGCCACAACATTTCAATCTCTGAACGATATCAAACTAAAGAAACTGATGATGGATGCAATTAATTTACCGAACAAATTTTGTTATAGTCAAATTTTATTTTTAGTTTTTAATTCGTTGCTAATGAAACTATTTCACGTGTGTTTGTAAAACGTAAGAAGTGATTAGCGAAATGATCTAATATTTCCAATTCTCCATTATCCCCTAAACGTTCAGTATGTTGAAAAAGAAACGAGTGATTAAGTTTTAAGAATGTTATCTTTGTTACAGATATTAAATTACTTTAAGATATCAAGCTCTTGTCTAATATAATATTCATGCATTTAAATTCAAACGACCTTTTCAAACTATTAACAAATCATCGTTTCAGTAAATGTTATTGGTTACTTAGCCCTAAAATTTTTTATTTAATTTGGTTTTTCAATAAAAACCAAATAAAAAAGTAAAAGTTTTCGTTTTAATTATACAAATATTTTAACGACATAATAGAATATTTAATTTACCTTCAAAAATTTACATGTCTTCGGTTTGATCTTTAAATGTAAATTAATGTATTCAGCGTTTGTTTTAGCTAAATATTGTGTTAATTTTATTACTATTAATTAATGTAGTTTGATGGTTTTCAAAGGTGGTCTGATTTTGTGGGTAATACTATGAAAGGAAAAAACCTAATTGACAAATAATCTACTGTTAGTAAATAAAATAACGGATATTGATTACTTGATTAAAATCGCTATCTTCGGAACATGCCTGGGCCGAAAATCCTACTTATCACCATTTACTTGAAAATTTCAAGAGGTAACAGTCAATATAGTATACAGAGGTATTTTAAGATTCTGAATTAACGACGATTCAATTCTTAGCATGTTGGTTTGCTATATAGGCCAATAGAATAACGGAAAAAGATATGGCTTACGTGTTGTTGTTGGTAACAGGTCAGACATTTTTTTAATCTCTGGAGTAGGGTACTCACATAATGGACATGCCGAGTCCACTCGCCCGGCACCTGGGGACTGGAGTTATGCAACAAAGTGTGCTGGAAATTTTTTTCCGCTTCCTTGTAAGCGATAGAACTCGTAAATGGTGCACTTTAGGATACTGGTGGAATGGAACTTTTTTGTTCCTTAAATGTTTTTCTATAACTTAAAATAAAAAAAAACAAAAATAATTTGTTTTGTTGCAAATTTTTGCGAAAGAATGCGAAAAAATGTCTAAAAAACGATATTTTTCAATTGAATTTAGTTGTCTGCAAATAATTGTTTATAACATAATTGACCCCTTTATCTTATAGCTGAAACCTCAACAAAAAAAATAAGCTTCAGAACGTTTCATTCGGCCTGATAGTTTTTGCACAATTCCATTTTGCACTTAATGCCCCTAAAAAGTTGTTAACTTTGGGCAGGCCGCAAGGTCTGAGTTTTCATCCAATCGCAATCTGCTTTACGGAAATTGAAAGGGTGTAGTATCAGCTCTAAATAGCATTTGTGTTGCCTATACCCATATTCAATATTAACAACAATTACAGTGGTTTGAAAAACTCGCGAAAATTCCTTAGTTGCAAAATTAAATTTCTCAACGAATTTTCCACTTAACGATATGCGGTTTTAAAATTTGCAAATTCCTTAGAAAACCGAAGATTTAAAAAGAAACCTCTCTAACATGATTTGGACCGAGTTATGGCCCAGTTTGTTTTTGAAACCACGATTGTGACATTCATTTTGTATGCCATATATCGACAGGAACCGAGAATTTCCCTCCAAAATGATACTGTTGGGCTCATAAGATGCTGGATCTGTGCCTACCCAACACGCGATTGGTTACTCTGACTCCTGCTTGTAACGTACTCTATGAAAAAATAAAACGTACTGTATAGTATACGTAAAAAGCACGTAGCGACACGATGTATAATTGAGTATTATTGTAATGACAAATAAATTTAATGAAAAAGTAATGAACTACTTATGTGTAATCAAGTCCCAAATCATGTTAGAGAGGTCTATTTTCTAAAATCTGAGATTTTCTAAGCACTTTGCAAATTTTAAAAAATTTACAAAAATTTAATTTTGCAACTAAGGAATTTTCTCGGTCTTTTTAAACCACTGTAATTGTTGTTAATATTGAATATGGGTATAGGCAACACAAATGCTATTTAAAGCTGACACTACACCCTTTCAATTCCTGTCAAGCAGATTGCGATCGGATGAAAACTCAGACCTTGCGGCCTGCCCACAGTTAACAACTTTTTTAGGGGCATTAAGTGCAAAATGAAATTGTGCAAAAACTATCTGGCCGAATGAAACGTTCTGAAGCTTACTTTTTTCGTTGAGGTTTCAGCTACAAGAAAAAGGGGTCAATTATGTTATAAACAATTATTTGCAGATAACTAAATTTAATTGAAAAATATCGATTTTTAGACATTTTTTCGCAAAAATTTGAAACAAAACAAATAATTTTTGTTTTTTTTTTTATTTTAAGTTATAGAAAAACATTTAAGGAACAAAAAAGTTCCATTCCACCAGAATCCTAAAGTGCACCATTTACGAGTTATATCGCTTACAAGGAAGCAAAAAAAAATTTCCAGCACACTTTGTTGCGTAACTCCAGCCCCAGGTGCCGGGCGAGTGGACTCGGCATGTCCATTATGTGAGTACCCTACCCCAAAAATTAAAAAAATGTCTGACCTGTTACCGACAACAACACGTACAATCCGTAATTCTATTGGCCTAATATATCTATAGTGCTATATATCTATAGTGATTCACTAAAAGTTTTCCTAATTGAGACAATTTATTTACACTTTTAGTCCCCTAATAAAACAGCCTATTGATGTTTTAAAAAAAAACTAGATATGTGTAAAAACTACTAGGTCTTGTCTATTTGTTCGATTATAAAATCAATAATAGTTAAATGAAGCCATTTATAAAAAACACAAAAGCGACGGCTAAACTCAATACGATAAAAACACAAAAAATAATTTAATTTAGGTTAAATTACATACCAAAAGTAAATAAAGAATTTTGTTTGTGACATAAGAGTAAATAAAAATTGGTTTGTTTTATGCAACAAAATGGTAATGGTAATTTGTATAACACTTGTAGTTTTTAGTACAGGGGATGATTATCCGAATTATTCTCAAATTCTCGTTTTAAATGCTTCATTTTTATTTTTCAGTGATGTTTAATGATGCTGATCCCCAATAAAACAACTTACTTTCATATTCTGTAATACATAAGTCCAACCTTTTAATCATTGCCAAGTTGGAAATTGTAAAATATGAAACGAATATTTAACATTTTCGATATAGAGGTTAGAATATTCAGAGAAGTTTTTACAAATATGTAAAATAATTTCATTCGTGATTTGAACAACACAAGGACATGAACTTTGAACCGGATCATTTTTCATCGTTTTAAATTGTTTAGGTGAAGAATAGGTGAAATAAAAACTACATTTTATTTTTAGAAAATTTTTAAAGTGTTTAGTTTGAGAACAGGGTGGTCCGACAGGTTTCGGAACATTCAAATTTAGAGTTATTTTGAAATTAATTTGCAAGAGGACAACTTGTGTGATTTGAACAGTTGTATGTGTGCTGAAAAGGTAAGAGACTGACCTATTAACTGATAATTAAATCAATAATTTAAATTAATAAATTGTAAAATAAATCCACCAAACAATCTTTTAATAGTTATATACGTTTATTTGACGCGTTTCGAATGTTATACATTCATCATCGGCTACAGAAACATAAGACTCATACCTTTTTATTTAATTAATTTTTTAAAATAATAAAAGCTTATTTAAAATATGTCTAATAACTTAAATCATTTTATCCGCCATGAAAAAACTACCAAGCACATTAAGAATAAAACATTTTTGATAATAATATTAATTGGAATATTAGAATGATGGAAATTCTTCACGAGGATGAAGTTTCCCGAAACGAGCGTAGCGAGTGGAGGGAATCATCCGAGTGAAGAAATGCCATCATCCTTTACGAATACAAGATGCTATTTTATCCACGACTACAAAATATTTGGATTAATTTCCAGTTTGATTGCTAAAGTTTGTATTACCATATTGAAATCATGCATCAAAGCAGGGCCACACACAGAAAAAAATTTAGAGGGGGGGTCCAAAGAATTTTTTTAACAAAAAGTGTTGTGCTATAGGAATTACAATATGAGTCACAACAACTCATAGATACCTTTTAAGACCTAGGTTCCACAACAATATGCGTTCTGAAGTGTTGACGCACGTTTTTTTAAACTTTCGTGGATTGAATGTCCCCGAGACTATTGATTCGTGCAAAGCCTTCCATTTATGCAATGTACCGACAAAGAAATCCCACTGCATTCTGTCACTATAACAGTGAGTAATCGCAGCAGTTTGACTGTTTGCACAAACCAATTGGCGAGTAAAACGGGAAAAAAGAATATGTTGGAGTAATAATGGATCTGTTTTCGTTCGAACACTTCTGGTGACGATATTTATAAAAAACAACGAGATCAGCAACTGTTGTACGACGGTGTTGTAGGGAATCAAGATTTGATGTTAAATTTCGATCACCAACAATTCGCATAGTACGCTCTTGTACAGAGTCAGAAAGAGCCAGGATGGAAACTTGTGCATTGCCCCAAACTTGACAACAATACTTCATACTAGGAATACTACTTCATACACGAATATTGGACGTATAAATGTGGAGTAATTGATAAGGAGCGAAATAGTTTTTACGCACAAACGAATCGTAAAACACATTTTACATCCTAGCTATCGTGGCTGAAAGTTGAACTTTACATCCGTAAAATAAAATCCCGTTGCTATATGAAATATTAATATATTTTTGTAGTTTACCGCCCGTAAAATATTCACCCGTAAAATATTCATAAAATTAGAAAAAACAAATAAATTATTGTATGAAGTTTATAGAGAAAATCGTGGCATGTTTAGCATAATTTTCAAAATGTCTAGCGAGTTTAAAAAATTCAAAAATTGATTTATACTACAATAAAGTTGTGCAGTTGTGCGTAAAACGTTGTACATACACTCAGGCTGAAAGGAAGATTACGCCCTTGGTTCAATAAAAGCCCTCGCTTCGCGTCGGGCTTCAATATGAACCGCTGGCGTAATCTTCTACTTTCAGCCCTCGATATGTAAATAACTATTACATCTATTGAGGAGGCCGAGTTTTTTGACGGGTTGTTTTCAATTGCCATTATATGATCGTTCCAGAGTATGTCATTGGACTCCCAATAGACGAACGCTTTCACATTCGTCTATTTGATCGTCACTCATACTAATTGAAATATCATTGACGAACTCTTTGATCTACAATTAATAGCTGTGTTTTGATGGAATCAAAAGTGACTAAATTTTTTCACCCCAATCGACTTGTTTTAGGTTCTCGTTTACATTTATGGCAGCATCGCCCAGGCTTTATTCGTTTTTGCAGTGTACTATCATCTGCAAAACTATTTATCGGATTACTAGTGAATTTCTAGAGTTCGTTCATATAAATTAAAACTAGAGTAAGGAATAAAACTGAGCGTTACTGAGGGGTAAACCAGAGTTAATTAATTTACACTAAGTTTACACCATGGTAGTATAATAGAATAATAGCAAATAGCTATTAAACTATTACGGTGTAAACGGATAGAATAATACCTTTTTACTTTGACAGATAGTTATTTGATATTTTGCTTTTGATCGATAGTATAATAGTATATTCAAAAACATTGTAACGGTCAAAACGTTAAATGTAATTCACAATTTCAGGCTATTGTAAAAAATGTGCAACACCAAAATCACTTAAAATTTAGTTTTTATTTTAAATTAATATTAGTATTATAATTTTTTGTTGAAATACTTTTAGATTGATAAGATTTTATATTCAAATTTGAAATACGGTATCCGTATTCTATCTGTCAATATTATTCTGAGCGTTTATACCACATGATAGAATAATACTATTTTGTGGTATAAACGCTCAACGTATCGATAGTTTAATAGCAAAAAACTATTATTCTATTAAACTATCGGTGGTATAAACTTAGTATTGGACTCAGAAGAAAAGTTATCGATGGATACCGAAATGTATCGGCCGGTGAGACATTTTTTAATCAGGTTTAGGATTTTGGGCTGATCAGGTTGGTATGCCAAGTTTTAACCAGGTTTAGTATGTGGGCTGATCTTGTTGATCAGGTTGGTATGCCAGATTCGATCAAATGCTTTTGAGATGTCTAATGCGTTTCACCACCTTTATCAAGTATGCTGTTCCAACGATGGGCTACAAAGTTCAATTTGTTCCTTTTTTGCGACGGGCTAGACAAGCACGAACGAAAAATACCAGATTTATAGAATTTGTAGAAAATGTTTGTAAGAGTAGGTGCAAGTTCTTTTGAAAATGTTTTTAGAATAATAGATGGAATGCTGTCCAGACCGGAGGCTTTTTTGGTATTTAACCCTCTTAAGATTTATTCAACAATTTTGGTTTTGAAATCAAGATCTGTCATACTAACTTCTGACGACTCGATTTGGTGTATTTCTCTGGGTGTTTCGAAAACGACCGAGTTCAAAGCAAAGCGTTCCACGAACAATGTGGCTTTTCTTGCTGTACCAGTGACGATTAAACTAAACCACCGTCAATAATAAGAGAAATAGAAAATTTGAAACCAGACTTTTAAGGATTAATGGGACTGTAAAAATGTCGTTTCTAAGGGCCAATCTGTCTGCCTTGGAAAACAAATACTTTTGTTGGGGTTTTATTATTGTGAATGGAACTAACTTATTGATACTAAAACATTTTGGTCAAACAAAATTTTTACTATATTATTATTATATTATTGTTTTATTTTAAATTTATTTTCACTCAGATAATATACCAACCTACCCAGGGAATCTGGAAGATTGATATATTATCTGAGTGAAATAAATAAATAACCGCAATTTTTAGAAAGTCATTAGTGGAACCAAATTTGCAAGTTAATCCAGTTCCTGTAGTTTCTAACAAAATGGGGCGAAAATATAATTAGGAAATTGCTTTTACAAATTAATACTAATAAGGCATCTGGGCTAGATAGTATTCCTTCAGTTATTTTTAAAACATTTGCTAAGCATAACTAAAATTACTAAAATTGTTTATTTGTTATATAAGAAGGGGAGTTTTTGAAAAAATGAGTAGTGTACAGCCCAGTTCCAAAAAAGTGCCTAAAATGGATCCAACAAATTACAAACCCATCAATCTTGCTGGTTATTGCTAGAGTATTTGAATATTAATTTTAATATTATAAGCTTCTTAAGTCGTCAAAAATAATTAAAGAAAGACACTGAATGATAGTTTTGCTTATGAAAGCACACCTCATGCTTCTCATGAAACACCTAATTTATACTCACCGGTAGCGCTTAATGGCACTAGGTCAAATTTCATAGAGTTTTTAAACATTGATTTAAAAACAGTTATGGATTCGGGTATTGCTAACAATGTTGAATTCAACACTACCAAAACTAAAGCTTGCTGTTTTTCTAGGTTATCAACGCCTAATCCGTTTTCATTAAAGTTTGATTCTTGAAGAAAAACTGATCTTGAAGAGAAAGAATCTCTTAGACTTTTAGTAGTAGAGGTTGAAAATAATATGAAGTGGAATTCTCATATTTTTAGCTTGGCTAAGAACGTTGTTCAATTTAATATTTTTGGAAGGATTTTAATAGCAAATAGCTTCTTTTAATATGTAAGCTATTTAATCGTCTCTGCATGGAGTATTGTGGCTCACATAGGGAATGCAGCATACATATAATTAGTTTGAAGTGTCTTGATTCTACATAGCAGAGAGCTGTTAAATTGATTGGCAATTCAAATCTTACTTGTCGTATTGCTTGTATGTCGCTGATTTGACGGTTTTTACAAATACATTATAGATGAATGAGCGTTTGTCTGAATCAAATCGATTTATCCTGAGCCTGCAAGCTTCACACGTTACACCAGAGCATCAATAGCAGACCATCTTTTTACTGTTCGATTGATCAAATTCAAAGTGATTTTTTTCACGGAGTCTAACATCTCTGAAAGGCCTTACCGGCATGGGTCTTCCCTGATAATTTTAGCCCTCGAAACTTTAAAATTTGCGTTAAAAATCCTCAAAAAATAGACCCATACTCACAAACCTTAGTTCCGTACTTTGCATCGTATCTTCTGATATTCAGAGACGTTAATCTTTTATTTAATATGTGGTTATACTAAACAATTTCTAGATTTTAAATAAAAAAACATGCTGAAAATTAATCGATTAGGGGGGTCCGGACCCGAAAACCCCCTCCTTGTGTGCGCCCCTGCATCAAAGATAGCATAAAAACAAAACAAGTTTTTATATTTTATATTTTATATATGTATTGTTCTCGTTTTAACCTGTTTATATTACTATATCAACAAAAAAAGTTTTTAATTTGTTAGGGGAATATTTAATCTATAGTTCTATAGTTTAGAACTGTTGAAGAATTTAATTAGAATCACTTCCACGTTGTGGAATGAATACAATTACAATGGAAGAAATACGCATGGAAAGCATATATTCTTTAGTAGTCGAAAGTCGTGGATAAAAGTTTTTAGAGGTGATTTGGTGTTTAAAGTAAAGTTAGAAAAGATTCGAGAGGAAATTATTTGCATAATATACTGTGCGCAACATAATTGACCGTTTTTACTGATGGATTCATTACCACAGTTAATGAATATAATTTGTAGTAAACCCCTAACCAAGCAAAAATTAAATTTTGATGAACGCAATCGACGGCATATGTTAAAACTATCATCGCTCCATATACAATAAAGAAAATTACCAAGAACTTGAATGAGAACAAATTTTCATTAATCATTGACGAAACAACTGACGTTTGCTACAGGAAAATGTTTAGTAATAATTACTCGTTCTTTCAAAAATGAAATAAATGCCATTAAAGATACATTTCTTGCACTCTTAAAATTAAACAGTAGCACAGCATTGGATATATTTAACAACATCAACAAACTTTATACTGAAAAAAATCTACAAATTAATCAAATGGTTGGGTTTTGTTCCGATAATACCAGTGTTATGACTGGTCTCTTTAATGGTGTTAGGACTAAATTCAAAGAATTGAGTAAATCCCTTTTTTTAATAAACTGTATTCCACAGTCTTTATCAATCTGCTCGGAAAAGATAGCTAAATTATTACCTTCCATATTACAACAAAATATAAATAACATTTACAGTCATTTTTACACAGTCCTGTTGATTTATTCAAAGAATTTCAAGAATTTTTTTGCACCGAACTTCATAAAATTTTAAGATTTGTCCCTACTCGTTGGCTTTCTTTGGAGCAGGTAGTAAATCGAATTTTAGAGCAATGGAATGCTCTTTTGTATTATTTACTTTGCTGGGAAAATCATGAGAAGAAAAAGGAAACAGAAATCTTAACCTTCCTCCTCAATAAATAAAACAAGCTTTGCTTGGTATGTTTAAACAATGTATTGTACGTTTTTGATAAGTATATTTTATTATTTCAATCTGAGAAAACTTTAATACACAAAGTACTACCAAGTATTAAAGAGTTATACGAAAATATAGGAAAATGCATTTTAAAGCCAGAGTTCATTTCAATAGAAAACGATTTGTCTAATACTGAATACTACTTAAATTATTATTGTATTTTGGATATACATTTGAAAAATATATTTTCGATCATAAAATAAGTGACCACTTCTAACGTTAAGCAAAATATGTTTAATTATAGTACTAAACTTTGCTCCGAAATTAAAAACAGATTTGATGTTGAAAACCGATCTTTGCAACTTCTTCAATATCTTGATCCTTCCAATATTGCGGGTTTAAATCTTACGAGTAATGTTGAATATTTTACAATATTCGCTAATCAAAGATTTTCTCCAGAAACATTGAACTCACAATGGAGGGATCTAATTAGGCAAAATACGATTATTCTAAGTTTTCAAACTGAAGATATTGTATACTACTGGCTAAGGATCAAAAATATTAAAAATACGCTAGAAGTTTATAGATATAAAGAAATTAGCAATTATATGATCCAAATTTGTTCCTTGCCTCATAGTAGTGCTGCTGCAGAGCGAAAGTTTTCTGAATTGAAAATTATTAAAGATGAAAGACGGAATAAACTTAATGCTAATACTGTTGCAGCTCTATTAAGCTCTAAGGAACTATCGAAATTTTTGAACCGCACCAAGGTCTTTTAAATTTTGCAAATTCGTTTGTTTCGCGGATGGTGAATTTAAAATATCAAGTAAATGATCAAAGTTTAAAAATAAACATTTTTCATATTACTTTTACACCATTTATTATATTTCAAAACTGGATCTGGCTCTTGATCTACTATACATGTATGAAATTGATGTACCTAAATAATGTACAGAAATAAAATTGTACAGAAATAAAACTACTAATTCAAGTTCGGGAAGTGGCAACACTGCTACAAAAACTATTTACGATTCCGATCATTATACTTAGTTAAAATGAAAAATAAAATAATTTCAGTTTTAAATCAGACATCATTGCGAGCAGGTATGATTGAGGGAACATCTAATACAGGGGTGCCCAGAAATCATGGAAGAGATGGCCAAAAATTTACAAGAACAAAAATGACTGGCCGCATGGAAAAAAAAAAATAAATAAACAGTATAAACAGTATAAATGTTAAGATTTTTTATTCAAGTTAAGTCGCGAACATTAAATTCTTGTGTAGTATTACTAATTCTTAGTTCGTTTTTCAAATTAATGTCAGTTAGTCTATTTCTATAGGAATTTGTTAGGAATATTTAAGTTTGAATTTAGTACGTACCAAAATATTGTACTTTTTTAAACGGAACTTATTATTATTGTGGTATTTGCTATTTTTATAATATTTTTACTGGCCGCACCAAATCATAAAACTGGCCGCATGCGGCCAGATGGCCGCAGTTTGGGCACCGCTGATCTAATATTATAACACTTTATGACTAATAAGTATCAAAATACTTATTAGAACCAAAAAATTCTATATATAAAGTAGAATTATCAGAACCTAATTTTTTTTTAGTTTTTTTAGGACCAAAACAGGAGTTTTATTTTAAATTTGTAACGCCTATTAACTACTTAACAACTCAAATGGGATTTTTTTCCGGAAAGTCGCTTTTGCAGGTCTTACGTAGAAGTTACTTATATATAGTAAATAATTTATATTTAAATACTCTAAATTCTAAAAAGTTGAATCTGTAGATTTTAAAAGTAGTTAAATTTCGACTCTGGATGTGATAGCTCACGTTAACTTATAAGTCAATATCATGGACTGAACTAGAGCACAAATCAACAAAAACATGGCTCCAACGATCGTAAAATGGGTCATACATATGCTTTTTGGTGGATTAATATTTTATACCTGATTTTATTCAAATTAAAAAACTAAATCTAAAAACTTATATAACCGTGTCTTTCTTTTCTTTTTTTACTTAACTAACTGGTTTAGGCTGGGGAAGCCCATATCACCCTTACATACTAGCTTATGAACTACCAACACCAATACTTAACATCTAAATTGCTCTGTAATTCTAAGCCAGTAAATCCATATTGGATTCGACCGGAATCGAACCGTCGACCCTAACGATGTATAGACTAGTGTTTTAAAACACTCGGCTATACATCGCCTATACCGTATCTTAAGTCAGAGTTAAAAGACGCGAACACAACAATATTTTTTTACCGTTTATATCAACATGTTCCATCCTACTGAGAGAAAAACTTATTAGAAATTCGGTTGTGATTTCCAAAAGAATGTAAATTAGTTTGAAGTAATTGCTCACCAAATGCATCATTCGTTGGTTTCCAAAAACATCTTATTTCTAATTCTTCAGCATTACAGCAATAGTTTTAAAATTGTTGTACTCAGAATATTTATCTAGTTGCCACAGCTAATATCGTTTTTTACACACTTTTATTTATTATCTTTTGAGTGTCGTTCGTTCTTAGGGTTCCGTACTTTGAAAAAGTAAAAACGGTACCTTATTGGCGAAACTTCGGTGTCCGTCCGAATTTTTACATAATCGATTTTCTCACAAACTAAAGGAGCTATCAACTTGAAATTTTCTGCAGTTATAATATGTATTTGTCCACGCCTACTGAAAATAAAAAAATTTCAAATGTTTGTTTTTATCTGTATTTTATAGACATAGATAAGCAGAAAGTAATACAAAAGTTTTTTTTAGGAATCGCGTTTAATTTAGAAAAATCGAGCAAGATTGAAGTATTTGAAAAAAAATTCAATAAATTATCAACTGCATAGTTTTTGAGTTATTACCATAAACGTGATTTATTTTTGTCTCCCCTCCTCCTTGTCTGCGAACATTACAAAAGAAAAAATTTTAAGAAATTCACGGTTGAAGGAACTTTGCAATAAAAAACTGCAATTTTTTTTGGTTGCTATAATTTCAAATGTTCTTTGTTTGAGAGTGAAAATTTCGAAAATAATATGTTATTGAATTAGGAGCTAAAGTTGTACTTTTTGTGTTGAGTCTATAGTTTGGCAATTATAGACGAAACACAAAAAGTCACTTTAGCTTCGAATTCAATACACTATTTTTTCGGCCAACGTTTAAATTTGCATAAAAATATGAAATTAATATATCAAGTTTTTTATAAATATGTTTTAGGTAATAAATTTTCTAAAAATTAATTTTTATTGATTTTAATTCATTAAAATGAACTGAAATGCATTCTGTTTTGAACAAATTAATAATATCATGTTATTTTACTTTACTGCCGCCGTAAATATGAAAATTACTTTACTGACGCTGTAAAAATTTGAAAATTTCTTTACAGTCGCCGTATAAATATGAAAGTTTCTTCAGCCGCCGGCAGATAAAATAAAAATGGCGTTACTTTTGCAGCCGCCGGCTAAAAAGTAAGACTTTAGCTAACTCCCCAGCGGCAGTAAAGTTAAACTTTACGTCAAGTTGTTTTTTTTTTTGTTGTTTAAAACAATTTATTTGTAATTTTCGAAAGCACAATTTTCGACTTATTTTCGAAAATGTGAAATTTTTTTTCTCCCCCTTATGTACGAACATTAAAAAAAATTCACGGTTGTAGGAACTTTGCAAAAATAACGCCAATTTCTATTTGGTTGTTATAATTTCAAATGTTCTTTGGGGGATTCGAGGTAGAAATTTCGTAAAAATAGTAGATTTTTATACAAGTGGTGAAAACTTCTCTTTTTGCGTGACTGAACGGTTAAGTTCAGGAACGCAAAAACGTTTTTACAACGCGTAGAAAACGCTATTTTTTCAACGCTTGTAAATATAAATGATAATATTTACAAATTCATCTACTAAAAACTTACAAAACGACATTTCTAAATTTGATTGTGTAAAAAATAAACAAGATTGTATTTATATATAGCATTTTTACCAGTGTAAAATAATTTTATTATTGTGTTTGCCTACAGATGGAATAATAACAGGCGAACACTATAATAACATTATTTTACACTGGTAAAAATGCGATATATAAATACAATCTTGTTTATTTTTTACACAGTCAAATTTTGATATGACGTTTTGTAAGTGTTTAGTAGATGGATTTGACAATATGAATAATGAAAATAGTTCATATATTTTCTCTAAAATCTTTTACAGATATTACAGATATTTTTTTACCGACTGGAAGTCGTCGTTTAAAGTATAAATTTAAAAAATTGTAGGTAAGTTTTAATTAAAAACAAATAAAAATAAATTTTTTAATAAAAATTATTTATTTATTTAATAAATTTTTTTTTATTTTTTTTTTTGGCGGAAAGAACTCAGAGAATATATTTTATATCTGACAGTTAATTATCGGAGGAAAAAATTATACGATATATCTGGTACAAATTTTATTTTATCGCTCCGATATAAAAAAACACACTGATTAAAATACTCATAAATTTAAAAAATTGTAGGTAAAGTTTCAATTAAAAACAAATAAAAATAAACTTTTTAATAAAATTTATTTAATTATTTAATAAATTTTCTTTTATTTTTTTTTTTGGCGGAAAGAACTCAGAGAATATATTTTATATCTGAGAGTTAATTATCGGAGGAAAAAATTATACGATATATCTGATACAAATTTTATTTTATCGATCCGATTTCTCCGATATAGAAAAAAACACACTCATTATTAGTTTAATTAACTAATTACACACAATTGATATAATGATTAGTTTCGAACAAAATCTCAAATATTCAATTAAATATTCAGTCCTTTAAATAACCACCACCTGTAGGCGACCACCGAAACTGATTTACTTTCAGTCCTAGTGACTGAAAACATTTTCAGTCAATACTTAAAAAAAGTATCCCTTTCACATAGGTTTTACTATATATTAAAATGACATTTTCGTAGCTTGAAGTAGAAAATTTTATTTTTGATTTAGAATTTGTTTATATTTCAAAACAATTTTTTTATAATTTTTGAAAATTTATTTTTCCGAAAATTTAAATTTTTTTACCCCATCCTTTTTTACGAACATTATAAAAATTTAGGAACTGTAAGAATTTTACAAAAAAAAAACATTGTGACGTTGATGCATAGGCTGACTTCACCACAGCTCTGGAAACATAGTGTTCTGGATATATAGTGAGCTTTAATTAAAGGCTTACCCTTTAGGCTAATACTTTAATAATACTTTAATTAAAGGGTAATACTTTAATTAAGAGTTAACCAATGGTATAGATTTCGCGTAGTTCTAATTATAAAAATATTAAAAAAAGCAGTAGTATCCCAACAAACATAGATTCTGTTGTACAGAACTGTTGTGAACCGTACTAAATGCTTATGTACCAAGTTTCATATAACTCGATTATCAGGTACAGGTGCTATTGAGATTTCAAAAAAACAGGTGCTCGGGGATCCCCACCACTTTGTTAACTATCGCTCAAAAACTAATCAGCTCCTTGCCATAAATATTTGTCCTCTTTTTCCAAAGTGTCATCAAAATTCATTCACGAACGAATGTGGTTATGCTCCCAACAAACATTGAGAAAATGGTGACACAATAAATAGGTGTTCGGGAGGCCCCCCACCACTTATCCCAATAATGTCCAAAAACTAATCAGTTCTTTGTCATCTAAGTCTCCCGTTTTTTTAAAGTGTCATTAAAATTGATTAATGAATGAAGTCTGTATGCTGCCAACAAACTTTAAAACCAAATTGTGAAAAGTCAGCCCTTGTATGGTAGACCCCCGCCACTTTGATCAATGTGTTCCAAAAGATGATAATCATCTTCTCATACTAATTGAGACCTTTTTCATAAATTTCATCATAATCACTTCATTATTGTAGGCTGTAGTGTGCATAAAGACAATGAAAAAACTTCAAAAAATTACAACAAACATTTTTAACCGGAAGTGGAAATGTGTAAGTTGGGATGCAGAACTGTTGTTAACCGTACTAAATGCTTATGTACCACGTTTCATCCAATTCGATTATCAGGTACAGACGTTATTGAGCTTTTAAAAAAAAAGGTGCTCGGGGACCCCAACCACTTTTTTCAATATCGCTCAAAAACTAATCAGTTCCTTGCCATACATATTTGCATCTTGTTCCAAAGTGAAATTCATTCACGAACGAATGTGGTATGCTCCCAACAAACGTAAACAACATAGTGGAAAAAAACACCTGTTGTATGGTCGAAAGCCCAACCCTTTTAACCAATGTACTCCAAAAGCTGATAAAATCTTTCTCATGTTACTTGAAAGCTTTTTCCAACGTTTCATGAAAATCGATCGGTAATTGTAGACTACAGTAGTGATAAACACCTGAAAAAAAAAACTTTTTAACCAAAAGTGACAAAGGTGGTATGCAGAAATATTGGAAACAGTACTAAAACCTTATAAACAATGTTTTCATAAGATCATAAGTCGGGATTAGAAGTTACATATTTAAGATCTTAACTTAGAGGTGTTTGGGAGACCCCCCGCCATTTTGTCCAAATTTGAAATGAATCCAGATCTTCCATTTTCAAGTGAACCTGTATCATTTGCCAAACTTTCATCAAGATCCTATGTAGGAATGTCACGCAAACACCCACCCACCCACTCACTTACACACAGACATACACCAACATTTCTTTTGGCTATTTAGATAGAGAATGGTCCAAAACAAAAGAAAAAACAAAATTTGGGGTATCTAAGAACTTTTGTTTCTCGGTACATTGCATTACTTCACACAATTAAAAATTGTGGTGAAGTAAAAACAATAACTTTTTTGGGTCTTTATAATTCCAAAAGTTTTTTGGAAGGGGTTGAGAGGGGAAATTTTGCAAAAAAAATATTTTTGACCATGAAAAGTGCTGTCATATGGAAGGTGATTTTTTTTGTTGTTCAAAACAATGTTTTTGTAGTTTTCGAAAACACAGAAGCGAAAAACGCTTGAATCAAGGCTATAAGTAATGTTGTAAAGATTGAACGAAAACTATAGCTCATCATTTCAAATGTTCATTAGAGAGGGTTGAGAGAAGAAATGTCGTACACAAATTATTTTTGATCTTCATCAGTCTAAATGAATTTTTTGATTTATTTCTAAAATTGTGTTTTAAGAAGAACCATTGACTATATAATACTATAGATACATCACTTTAAAAATTTTTTGTTATGTGGTGTATCCGCAACAAGCGCTGCAAAACCAACACAAAAAGGGTTGAGTCACGGATTAACCTAACGTAAATCTGGTTATTATATTGGCTAGCTTAACGAAATAATTTTTTTCTATTTAACGAATCTTTCTTAAGTTTTTAACTAAAAGATTTCGTGTTTGACGTTTGAATTTGCACACTGTTGCTTTTAATATGTTAAAATAAAACAAACGGAACAAACTTTTGTTCGTAATGAATATAAATGACAACAATGTAGTTTGTAAATTTTTATATGAATCTTGCAAAATACTTGCGTAATCGAATCACATTTGTATGTGTGTTTTCATTTGGTAATTTATTTTTAGATTTAAGGAAAAATAATGAAAATATAAGTTTTCTGCTCCGCAATTAATAACAATTTCATTTTTTAAATAAAAAGCAGTACATTAAAAATAATAATTGAAATGGGAAATTGAGGAAATTGGGAGACTCAGTTTTTGAACTGGGACATGTAATCTATGTTTTGATGAAAATAAACCAAATTTTGTTAAATTACTTGGTGGTATTTTAGATTTTCCTTTGCATTTCTGGCAGTTTTGGCATTTGTGTTACACGATGAGAGTAGTTCTTCTTACGGGGTTAATGACAATTAAAATAAATCAAAAACCACAGAAAGGAGAGAAAGAAATTTAAAAAAAACCTTTTACTTCGGTCTGAAATACCTAAGTATTACATTCATGAGTTAAAAGTGAAATTCTTACTCCCACCTTTTTGGGCATTTCTCGACGTTTTAGGACTGATTCTAAAAAAGCAAAAAAAATGTATGTCTGTCTGCCTGACTGCCAACCGACAAAATCTAGAAAACGGCTGAAGGGATTTTAAAAATTTTGGTTTCTAAAAATAGGTACACTCAATGGTAAGAGCCGAAAGGACGATGTGTTCGATAACTGTACCGGAAGTGAGTCAAAAAAAATCGTCAAGTGTGTCAAAACAAGGAAATATGCATTTTTTTGCTTAAAAACGTTCATTTTAAGTTATAATAAGTAGGAACTAAGAATGCGGAGAAATCTTGATGGTCGGGATTGGTATATGATACCAAAAACTAGATTATTGCATTATAAGTTTTGTCGAAAAAATGTTGTCAAGTGTGTCAAAAGAAAGATTTTTATTTATTTTTTTACCCAATTCTACCCAAATTTTGGAATATTTTTAGAATTTTGAAAAATTTTAAATTCTTGATTTTATTATAATTTTGGAAAAAGTTTCAATTTTTGATATTGTTATAATTTTTGCAATATATTTAGACTTTTGGAAACAGTTTGAATTTTTGAATGTTTAAGAATTTGTGGAATATTATTAGAATTTAGAAAAAGTTTAAATATTTGATTTTATTCTAATTTTTGGAATATTTTAGAATTTTGAAAAAAAAATTTTAGAATTTTAAATACATATTTAGAATTTTGAAAAAAGTTTCAATTTTTTATTTTGTAAGAATTTTCATAATATTTTTAGAATTTTGAAAAATTTTACATTTTTGATTTTATTATAATTTTGGAAACAGTTTCAATTTTTGATATTGGTATAATTTTTGCAATATATTTAGAATTTTGGAAAAAGTTTAAATTTTTAAGAATTTTTTGAATATTATTAAAATTTAGAAAAAGTTTATATATTTGATTTTATTCTAGTTTTTGGAATATTTTTAGAATTGTCAAAAATTAAAAATTTTTCATTTTATTATAATATTGGAAAAAGTTTCAATTTTTGTAATATATTTAGAATTTTGGAAACAGTTTAAATTTTTGAATGTTTAAGAATTTTTGGAACATTATTAGAATTTAGAAAAAGTTTGAATATTTGATTTTATTCTAATTTTTCGAATATATTTAGGATTTTGAAAAAAAAATTTAGAATTTTATATATATTTTTAGAATTTTGACAAAAGTCAATTTTTGATTTTGTAAGAATTTTTGGAATATTTTTAGAATTTTAAAAAATTTAAAATTTTTGATTTTATTATAATTTTGGAAATAGTTACAATTTTTGATTTTGTTATAATTTATGCAATATTTTTAGTTTTTGAAAAAAGTTTTAATCTTTGATTTTGTAATAACTTTCTAAATATTTTTAAAATTTTGTTTGTAAAAAGTTTGAATTTCTGATTTTATGTAATTTTTACAATATTTTTGGAATTTTGAAAGAAATATGAATTTGTGATTTTGAAATATTTTCTCGAAACGCTAAATGGAGAGGTTTTGAGCAGTTTGCTGATTGTATAATCTTTTCACTAAATTATATTAATTTATGATTTATTATAATTTTCCGACAACGTATTGATGTTTCGTGTTAGTTTTGTAATAAATATCTAAACAGAGATAAAAAATACATGTACTTTAACAAAAAGTTATGTTTAATATGCATCGCTGCCCAAAACTAAAAACCATGTCCTCATAAAAGATTTTTGTCGAAAACTATATCAAAATCCTTAACCCAGACCAAAGTCTTGATATCTCAGAGCTGTGAGATTTCAGCCGCTTTGTATTTTACATATTTTGAATTATCATATTTGTTTAGCACTTGTTCTATACGCACGTGAATATAAATTTTAAAAAATAAAAGATTTAATTTTATTTCTATGATGACTCAAGTGAGTGATCATAGAAATAAAATTAAATCTTTTATTTTTTAAAATTTATATTCACGTGCGTATAAAACAAGTGCTAAACAATTATTATATTCAACGAATTACGCCAAGAGCCTACGGCAAAAAGTGTAAACTATATATTTTAAATTCCTTGTAATATTGTTATTCGATCACCTTTTTTAGCGTCTTTGAATGATTTATTTATGTTTCGGATTGTAACCCTTAATAGTATAACTAAAACAGACTTCAAAACTGTTTCATGATGATCACAACAATTCTATTTCTGAATTTTTTTCTTTATGGCTGGAAACAGAATGCCTTTGATTAAATTTTTTGCTGCTTTATATGTTTGAAATAAATGTGTGAAGTCGTTATATTCTAAATGATGTTCAAATGCAGCGGTGATTATTTTCAAACTACCGAAATCAGTTTTCATTGTCGATGAAATGTCACTGCAAACATCTTTTGCAGGTGAAGGAGCTAAAAATGTTGATTCATATTTTTTTTCATATAGCAAGGCATATCTCTCAGAATGTTTTGGATTTTTTTCAATCATAAAATTTGTACAGTTATTACAATTCATTCTTTGTGATATTGTTTTAGATATGTATCCGAAAAAATATAATTGGGCTGTTAAATTTAACTTTTCATTTGGATTCAATATATCAAAATTTTCGTCAAAATCAATGTCAAAATCATCACAAATCTCAGAAGCGTTGAACTTTTGTTGAATGTTGTCCGAATAATGTACAACAGAATTATTTGATGATTGTTGAATTATCTGAGGTTTAAACGAAAGTAGGGTAGATGATTTTGAATTCTCGTAACTAGAAAATTCTGAAGAATCCAAGTTTTGAAACATGATCTGTTCTAAATTCAAGTATGTTCTATATACTGATGGATTCCTCTCGTAACTGCCTTTGAATGACCTAATCATTGAAATTTTCTAATGGATCTTGAGATAAGCATGACGTCATTAAAAATTGTTGTTCGCCTTTTATATCTTCCCATATCATTATTATTGCATTTATGGTCTGAAGAAGACCATTAAAACAGAACGGCACTTTTGATTCTTCCTGTATGCTTCCATGATAATATCCAGTTTTTAGACTCCTCCAAATTTCTTATAATTGTCGAATCTTTGGAAATTCCAGCTCTAAAGGGGTTTTTTTTAAAAATTTCGAAACACTATTTAAATTGTCGAACAGGATATTTATTTTAGATATAAATTCGGCAGTGTCTAATGCACATTTTTTTTCCTCTGCATCTTGGAAAACTTCTAATCTTACGGCACATTGGATAGCTGAAGCAATGCTATGACTAAAAACTTGTGTAGCTAAAGAGTCATTCATTTTTTGGAACAGCACGGGATAAATGTGACTTTTGGTTAATTTATGCATAGCTCGAATATTGCCATTATCACAATTATATAGTTTTCTAATAATTCCCCACGAAATAGTTTTTTCACCCTATTTAATTGAATATCGTTATTATATAAGATGTTACGAACACTTTTAATTGGGTGTACTGGATCAAACAAATTGTAAATTTTTTTTCCATCAATTATTGTGTACGGAGTTTCAATTGAGGAGCCAAGTTTTTTTTAAACAAGTTCTATTGCTAGCACCTTGATCACAAGTTGTACAAATAATATCGTATCCTGTTTTATTTATTTTTTGCACTGCTTCATTGATCATTATGCTCAAATCAGTACCAGAAACGTTTCCAGCAAGATAACCAACTGACTGCTTCGAATTTGAATTGAGCCCTTGTATCATAAATATCGTAACACTGGAAGCGAGACGATCATTACGGCCCAGTGGCCCGAGATCGGTGAATCCATACACCCAATCATATCTAATGTTATAGTCCAATTTTTAATGCTCATTTCATCCAATAAAAATACGCACTGGCGATCTCTTTTATTCATATCCTTCACTTTTGATTCCAGAACTTAAGGAACCATGTCGGATATGCCCGTTGGGAATCTTATACCCGAATGCCAGCGCTGTATGGTGCTAACGGCTGGTAGATTAAACCCAGCCTGTTGCATATGTTAATAAAGTGCCGGTGATTTATAGTAAAATTTTAATGCTAGATTTCTTTCGGGATCAGTCCAATGTTGATTTTTTTTATGCATAAATTGTGATTTAAAAAAAGTTTTAACATCTGCACTTTTATCTTTCAGCAAATCATCCAACATCTTCTCTTCTTCAGATTTGTTACTAAGCTTCCTTCTCTTAGGAGTTGTAAAAATGTATCTTAAAAATGTTTCAAACGAATACATATTTATTAGCACATTCAGAACAGGTTCACAGGAGATGAAAAACGTGTTCTAGACAGAGTTGTGAAAACTTGATCATTTTTGATTTTCCTGAAACTTGGCATATATATAAGTAGTATAGACAAAATAAAAAATACGACTTATTTTACAATTTTTTTAAAGTGCATAGTTTGAGCATAGGGGGCACCCCAACATGCATGAAAAATGAAAATTCTGCCAATCCGATGTATCTTTGAAATTAAATTGCTCAAGAACGGCTATACCGATTTCATCAAACTTTTTTTTGTTTGATAGATGATTAGTTAACCGTTTGAAAAAAATTAATTTGTTGTTTTTGTAATTAAGTTTTAAATTAAAAATATTAAAAAAACTTTTTTAAAGATGGCGCTAGGATCGAAGATGAATTGGAATTTAATTAATTATTTTTCTGAAAACAGTTCTATTTTTACTCTAAAATATGTCAAATTTACAAAGTTGCGTTAATTTGTGTTCTTGAGATATTTAATTTTAAAGATTTTTAGTCCGTCTAAAATTCTAATTGTTCATTATTTTTTCGAACAATTTTTATCATCAAAAAATTTTAACCACTGAAGTTCGAGAAAATAATGAACAGTTAGAATTTTCGGACTAAAAATCTTTAAAATTAAATATCTCAAGAACACGAATTAACACATCTTTGTAAATTTGATATATTTTAAAGTAAGGTTAGAACTATATATAAAAAAAAGTTAAAATTTAATTCATTTTAAAATTTTTTGTTAATGGAAGTTGTTTGAAAAAATAAAGAAAAATTCGAATTTCAGAGTCGTACTAAAAATCTTTAAAATTAAATATCTCAAGAATAAGAATTAACGCCTCTTTGTAAATTTGACATATTTTAGAATAAAGATAGAACTATTTTCAGGAAAAAAATTAATTAAATTCCAATTGCTCTTCGACCCTTCGAATTTTTATTTAAAAATTAATTAGAAAAAACATTAATTAATTTTTTTTCAAACGGCTAACTAATCATCTATCAAATAAAAGAAAGTTTGCTGAAATCGGTATAGTCGTTCTTGAGCAATTTAATTTCAAAGTTACATCAGATTGGCAGAATTTTCATTTTTCATGCATGTTGGGGTGCCCCCTATGCTCAAACTATGCACTTTAAAAAAATTGTAAAATAAGTTGTATTTTTTATTTTGTCCATACTACTAATATGCCATGTTTCGGGAAAATCAAAAATGGTCAAGTTCAAATCTCGACTTTTTCACCTGCGTAGTTTACGTTTTTCATCAGGAGTGTATTTATTATATTAGGCTAACACACCTTGGAATCTTTTCACAATTTGCGTTCGACGATGATGCGGTATTCTTAAGAATATGGAAAGATGGAAACTGATTTTCACAAATTTCTGCATTTACAGGATTTGTTGGGGCTGGTAAAATAAATGGGCTTCGCATATATGTTTTAGGATTTGCAGATCTAGTCACTTGCAATTCTTCTTCACTATTTTCATCAATATTGGTTATGTTATCACTTGCTTCACCCTTAATTTCATTTGTGGATAAACCAGATTTTTGAAAAGAACGCTTTCTAGCAATTCTGAGTTACCGGTGTATGTTCTAATAAAATTTTATCACATAACTCATCTGACTTATTTTCAGAACAACTACATATCTGTGAAGAATATGTTTTGGGAATTGCTCCTATCAAATATAAGCAGTTCAATTATGTAAAAATCCAGTGGTATTTATTTCCATGCTACTTACCATTTTTCAAACAAGCGCGGCCAACACGATGGATCAAATCTTTTTCGAAGAAATGTTTATCACACATATATAATTTTTTATTTTGGTTTAAATTCATTTGAATATAAACATCGCGCGAATGTTTCTTCCTCACATTGCCTATATTTTCATTCTTGGGGAATTCAAAAAATGATAAAAATGAACCTGGAGCATATCGGCTATTACAATTCTTAAAACCACAACAAAATCTTGACATGATTTACAGAAAGTTTATTTAAATCGAAAAAAATAACTTTTAAATCGCAAAACAAATTTCAATCACAATAGATTTTAAGCAAGTAAATTTAAATTTAAAACCAACTACCGTTTTTGAAATTTGTATATGAACGAGATAGTTTGTGTTTGGATTGAATTTTAACCATATATTAAAACTTACTCACACTAAAATATTACAATTTGACGAAAGAAAAACAATTGTGTTAGACATATGCGAGACTCAAACCATACTAAAACCTTTAATTTCTCCATACAAAATTTAAATAACTAAATTATGAATGAAAAATATAAAAAACTAACCTTAAAATAAACTCTAATATAATTTAATCTTATTTCTAGCGTTTTTTTAAGACTTAATCGTAACTTCGAATAGCCAAAAAGATTTTAAATTCATATGCTTTCAATTTGATACAAGTAACGCCACCTGATTTATACACCACATAATAAATATGATGTATCTATAGTATTATATAGTCAATGGAAGAACTATTCTTGCAGGGAATTATATACACGAAACCCTCGGGCGAGTTATAGGCGCACTTGTCCGACTTTTTTCTCTTTAGTTTGAGACGTTATCTTTGTTTGAATAAAATTTTTATTTTGTATTTTGTTTTAGCAAATTTTAGGCTATTTTGTAATAAATAAGTGTTTGGTTTTGGGATTGTGGTGTAAAATATTTGTTTATATTGTTGACCTCATTTTATTTATTGTTTAGTTTTCATTCTTCTATTCATCAACCAATACAGTAAGGTAGGAGAATAAAAGGTTAAAGTTTATGTGAAAGAATTATTCGGTTTGCTCAAAATGAGGCTGTAGTGAACGAATTTTTTGTTGCAGTACTCCAACCCAACGGGTAATGAGCTTTCAAATATTTGTTAAAGTTTCAGTTGCGATAATGTTACAAAAATTTTTGTTTGCAAAAATCTTCAACTATTAAACCAAAAATATAGATATATAATCCTACCTTATTTTTCCCTATCAATCTTTCAAAAAACATCTATCTTAAAGTCTTTTTAAATAGTTCAGCAAATACTTGAACATTTTAATCTTTAATTCACAACAATACACAAAAATGTGAATATTTTCAAGCAAACGAAAAATATTTGTAAATAAATTTATTTTAAATTTTCCTTTTGGAAAATTTAGGGTTCTGAAACGTAACGTAACAGAAATGAAAATTAAATTGAAATGGAAACTTAATTCTCATAAGAATTCATTCTTCAAACATAAATTTATTCTTTTCTACTTTACTGTATTTGTTTTGTTATTGATAGAGGCATTGAACTCGGTAATATGAGACCGTAGACATAAATCATTTGTTAGTTGAATTTTATTTGGCTGGATTTATGTATATATATATATATGTATGTACACATTTATATTGATAATATTAAGGTTGACTGAGTTATACTTGTGACAAATTTGTAAAAAGATTGATAATGGATTTTAATTTTAAAAAAATAAGGGAGTTTGGATGTTCATTAATGATTTTTAATTTTCATTTTCAATTTTTCTAAACCTCTCCATTGCCATAGTTGTAAAGAAGAGTTTTTGATTTTACACAAAGCTTTTATTTACAACCAGAAAAATACTCCTAGAAATCCTGGATGTATCAAGCAATGTCTTGACGGTATTCAATACAAAAGAAAGTATTATCTGAAAAGTCTATAAGGACGCAACACAAGGTCCACAAAGGAGACCTATAAACTGGCAAGACAATCCGTTACAAAGCTGTGTAGACCTACTAAGAGAAGGTGTGAGGAGATTAAGAACTTTAATAAGGAACATCAATCGCGCAACTTTTCTCAACAGGTTACAACCCTAAAGAATGGGTCTCAAACCCATGGAGGTTCAAGTATAGTCGGGTGACGAGCAAAGCTTATTCGTGTGTTAAAGGTATAGAAGCACCGAACAAAGAGGAACTTTGTGCAAACAACTGGGGAATCGCTCTCCTCTTCAGAACATATAAGATCTCTTCATACATTTTGCTACCCAAAATCAATCATTTTGCTGAAAAAATGGTTGGCGAATATCAGTGTGGTTTTCCGGTAATACCGAAATACCATCGATGCGCTTTTTTCGAAAAGGATAATTTTGGAAATGTGTGCACCAGTTTTTCGTTGTTTGACGGCCTACAATTTTCACAAACGCGAGACTCTATTATCTTCTCAAAATGACAGTTAAGTTTAATGATGTGTGCGAGTAGAAAACGAAATATAAAAGTTTTTCGAAGTCAACTACGATTTAAGACAAGGTGATGCTATCTCTCCCATATGCTCTTTAATTTACTCTTGAAATATGTGTGCCTCAAAAGAACCTACCGACTAACAACAATATCTTATCAATAACCTCAGTACAGTTGATCGCTTACGCTGAAAATTTTAATGTGCAGCGATGAATGCATGGAGGGAATTGAATCTTTTAAATATTTAGGATCAACTCAAACAATAGCATACTTACGGACAAAAAAGCTGGAATCGTAGCAGGTAATTCACTATAGTAAGGTAATCTACTCAATTAAACACCTTCATGGATTGTCGTTTGTTGTTCATGTGAATCACGTTTATTTGTATTTGAGCATAAAGTCACTACGTTACATTTTTGGTTCACTTAAGACAGATGATGAAGAGTATATAGTATGGAACCTGATATATCCTAGAAATCAAAGACCTTTTTAAGGGTCCTGATAGCCGTTCAAATAGGATTGCTTGGTTTAGAAATGTTCTATGAGCCGGTTCGCAGTCTAAAATTCTTAATAATATCTACAAAAGTATTCTAGAAAGAGGGCGGCTCCCACGATTAGAATGGGATACGTACGTAATGAACGACTTTAAAAAAATCGGCTGACATTGTAACTAGCCGTTGTTGTGAATGACCGTAGTGAAAATTTGAAGCTGGTTAGCTCGACAACGCTCTTACATGGAGCATAGACGCAAAAAAGTATATCTATTTTCCATGAAAAAATTTAGACTAATGACAATGGGCGGTTTATATAGTAAACACTAAGTTCAACTTTACTACCTGTAGTCTAGTATAAAAATATATAGGGGCTGAAATCCCACAGCTCTGAGATATCAAGACTTCGGTCTGGGTTAAGGATTTTGATATAGTTTTTGGCATAAAACTTTTATGAGGACATGGTTTTTAGTTTTGGGCAGCGATTTATATCAAACATAACTCTTTGTTTAAGTACAAGTATTTTTTATCTCTGTTTAGAAATTTATTACAAAACTAACACGAAACATCAATACGTTGCCGGAAAATTATAAAAGATCATAAATTAACATAATTTAGTGAAAAGATGACACTCAGCAAACTGTTCAAAAACCTCTCCATTTAGCGTTTCGAAAAAATATTACAAAATCACTAATTCATATTTCTTTCAAAAATCCAAAAATATTGTAAAAATTAAATAAAATCAAACTTTTTTCCAAATTCCAAAAATATTCCAAAAATTAGAATAAAATCACATATTTAAACTTTTACTTCGGTCTGAAAGACCTAAGTATTACATTCATGAGCCAAAAGTGAAATTCTTACCCCCACTTTTTTTGGCATTTCTCGTCGTTTTAGTACTAGTGGAGTCAAATTAGTAAAAAAAAGTGATATATTTGATGTAAGAGCAAAGTTGAATTTTTTTTTGTTTTATGTTAAGGACATAAAAATTAGTAGGCATGTAATTATTTAGCAAATTTGGAGGTCCGGAAGTGCCTCAAAAATGGCAAAAACTGGTTTTTTGGTGTTTTTTGAGTAGGTCGCTTCACTATTTTTGAAATATTTCAGGCTCTAATGATCATAAAAAAAAAACAAAAAATGCAAAATGTTTGTGATTAAATTTCAAATCCTTTTAAGAGAGTTAGATACTTTGAAAATGTAACCTAACCTCAAAAAACCGAATCGCGTGACTTTTTTTTTTTTTACTAAATTTATGATAAGGGGCGGAAAAATCGTCGAATTTTCATGAAAATTTCAGGAAACATGTATTTTAATGTCTCAATATGGGATTTAATTTTTATGAAAAAATTTTAATTTTTTCGGCCACAATTGGCATTTTTCGTTAAATTTGGCAAATGGTGCCATTTTATGAGAAGTCATCCAAAATAAATTTTTTTTTTTTTAATCTGTACTTTTTTTTATCTACTTTAATCTAAGTATAATCAAAATTATGTTGCTTTAATTTAAATGCCTATTTTTGGGCATGAAAAAAAAAACATTAACTTTTGCATTTTTTTGACATTTTACCATATATACGGTGTTATTTATGCTATTATCATGTATTTTGCATAAAAGTGAAATACGCAATTCAAATTAATAAAAAATATTTTTTAAAATTATACATAACCTACAAAACTTTTTTTTCTTGCAATGCCCTAAATTGGTTTGGTAAATAATTAAAATGTTATTTTATTACAATTATTGTAAATATTTGATATGAGATTTTGAAAAAATGTAATATTCAATTTTTTTCAAACATTTTTCAAACATCAATAATATAATAGCCGTAAGTCTATCCTTCTATACAAGCGTAACGGATACCTTATCTATCCTTTAGTCTATAGTTCAAATATAGTTCAAATTGGTATACTGGTAGCGCGCTCGACTGATGATCATAAGATTAAGAGCTCGAAACCTGATTGTTGCAAATTTTTTTTATTTTTTTTTTAAATAACATTAAAATTATTGTTTTTTTACACACTTTTATTTTATTCATATTCATACATACATTTCGTTTTACGATAATGCAGTTTTTAAATTTTTATTTTAAATAACATTAAAATTGTTTTTTTTATTCATAAATTCATTATTTTCATTAAATAACTTTAAAATTATTGTGCTTTTTTATTTTATTATTCATGAATGAATTCATATAAATAAATAATTCATATATAAATAAAACTTATATAAAATTTTGTTTTTGGATACTTAGAATTATCGATAAAGTAGTTCTTTAAAGTTAGTTAAAAAGTTAAGTTGTCTTTTGTATTTAATTTGTTCAAATTAAAATCATTAAAATCATTTCGATATTTACATTTCGATATTAAGAATAACAACAACTACTATAAACAACATTAAAATTATTGTTTTTTTACACACTTTTATTTTATTCATACATACATTTTGTTTTACAATGATAGAGCAATTTGATCGATAATGCAGTTTTTATAGCATTTTATTGCACTGTCATTTCCCGTTTCGTTCAAATTATTATAATTTCGATATTAACAAGAAAATTAATTATTTTTTTTACAGGCAGTGCTAAAAATCATATAATAGTGGTTTCCGATAATTATTTGCCATAATTTCATTCCTGTGAACTAAATTAAGGAAAAACAAAAACTACTATTTGAGTATGTATTTCTCTTGCAATATAATAGCTTTATCATAAAAGATCGTGTGACGTCATTTTGTTTAGTTATTTTAAGTTTTAATAAAAATTAGAATGCATTCAGGGATTTTATTTTAATTCAGTTACATAATACATATATTTATAATTTTTGTTGATGTTTTATTAATAAAACCTTTTTTATTTTGAATTAGTCACAAGATATGTAATATTTATTATGAAAAATAGATCGAATTTTTTTTAAAGGAATAATTTTTACATTAAATAGTAAAGTTCGTAGATGGTTTTTATAATAAGCTTATTAAAAAAGAAAAGAGGAAACAAATTGATGAAAGTACATGATTAAAGGTCTATTTCCTCACTTTTTGACACAACATTTCGTAAAATACTAGCGCTATTATGGCAGGACAAGAACCAGAAAATTGTTCTATAGTACAGCGAACATAACAGCATAGAAAAATATAGATTTTTAACAATTTTTAAAAACAATGTAGGTTGAAAACATTTGATATTTTTATGCAAAAAACAGTTTAGGTTATAATATACATTTTCAAACATTAATAATTTAAACCGATTTGATAAAATGAACTTTAAGAAACTCAGTACGAAATTTCGTTGTCATTGTCGATGTAGGGGGTTGTGAGAAAGGTTCGGAGCTCAACGCTAATCCTATATTTAATTTTTATTGTTTTGGTTTATTTGGGGGGGCGGAGCCCGCGGGATACCCCCTAGTATAAAATACACAGCATAAATAATTTTACGCCAATTATGTTTTCAATTGAAAATTCTATATGCGTTATTGTGGTTTTCCATATTATTCACTGTTTGTGTGCTTTTGTCACTTTTGAATTAAAATGCAATATTTAAAAATATACTTTTTGCTGTTTATTTTTAAAATTTTTAGTTTATTAATAATAATATAAACTTTCTTATAGTAACAATTTGAATTTGATTTTTATTTTATTGAATATCGATTTCGACTTACGCCATCCTCAGTTTAAATTATTATTACAATTTTTGCTTAAACTATTACTTATATACTACTTCAACTGCTATTTTTTATTATTATGTCGTATATTTTGTTAGTTTAATTTTAATTATTTACCAAAAGCAATTTAGGGCATTGCAAGAAAAAAAAGATTTGTAGGTTATGTATAATTTTAAAAAATATTTTTTATTAATTTGAATTGCATATTTCACTTTTATGCAAATTACATGATAATAGCATAAATAATACCGAATATATGGTAAAATGTCAAAAAAATGCCAAAATTAATGTTTTTTTTTCATGCCCAAAAATGGGCATTTAAATTAAGGCAACATAATTTTAATTATACTTAAGTTAAGGTAGATAAAAAAAAGTACAGATTAAAAAAGAAAAATTTATTTTGGATGACTTCTCATAAAATGGCACCATTTGCCAAATTTAACGAAAAATGCCAATTGTGGCCGAAAAAATTAAAATTTTTTCATAAAAATTAAATCCCATATTGAGACTATTAAAATACTTGTTTCCTGAAATTTTCATGAAAATTCGACAATTTTTCCGCCCCTTATCATAAATTTAGTAAAAAAAAAAAAAAGTCACGCGATTCGGTTTTTTGAGGTTAGGTTACATTTTCAAAGTATCTAACCCTCATAGATGGATTTGAAATTTAATCACAAACATTTTGTATTTTTTGTTTTTTTTTTATGATCATTAGAGCCCGAAATATTTTAAAAATAGTGAAGCGACCTACTCAAAAAACACCAAAAACCCAGTTTTTGCCATTTTTGAGGCACTTTCGGACCTCCAAATTTGCTAAATAATTACATGCCCACCAACTTTTATGTCCTTAACATAAAACAAAAAAAAATTCAACTTTGCTCTTACATCAATATAAAATGCTAATTTGACTCCACTATACCTACTGATTCTAAAAAACCACAAAAAAAATGTATGTCTGTCTGCCGGCCGGCCGCCGTCATTACCTACGCTATAGAGAAAACCGCTGGACGGATTTCAAAAAAATTTTTTTTCTAAAAATAGGTATACTCAACGGACAGGTCCGCAAGGATGCTGTGTTCGATAACTGTACCGGAAGTGTGTCAAAAAATCATTAAAAGTGTCAAAAATAGCAAATTTTCAAATTATAAATAAAAATCTTTCTTTTAACACACTTGACAACATTTTTTGACAAACTTATAATGCCATAATTCTCAATATTAATAATAAAATTTCATTTCAAACAAAAATTCATTTTATTTTTTTCCAAAAAATTGGGTAAAAAATAAATAAAAATATTTCTTTTAACACACTTGACAACATTTTTTTGACAAACTTATAATGCAATAATCTAGATTTTGGTCTCACATACCAATCCCGACCATCAAGATTTCTCCAAATTCAATGTTCCTACTCGTAATCACTTAAAATGAAAGTTTTTTAAGCCAAAAATATTCAAATTTCCTTGTTTTGACACACTTAATGATTTTTTGACACACTTCCGGTACAGCTATCGAGCACAGCGTCCTTTCGGACATGTCCCTTGAGTATACCTATTTTTAGAAAAAGGTCTGAAAGACCTAAGTATTACATGCATGAGCTCAAAGTGAAATTCTTACCCCCAATTTTTTTGACATTTCTCGACGTTTTAGGACCTCCTGATTCTAAAAAAGCAAAAAAAAATGTATGTCTGTCTGCCAGCCGGCCGTCATTGTCTACGCTGCAGGGAAAGCCGCTGAAGGGATTTCAAAATTTTTTTTCTAAAAATAGGTATACTCAAGGGACAGGTCCGAAAGGACGCTGCGTTCGATAACTGCACCGGCTGTGTGTCAAAAAAATCATTATGTGTGTCAAAAATAGCAAATTTTCATATTTTTGGCTTAAAAACGATCATTTTAATTGATTACGAGTAGGAACATTAAATTTGGAGAGATCTTGATGATCGGGATTGGTATGTGAGATCAAAAACTAGATTATTGCATTATAAGTTTGTCAAAAAAATGTTGTCAAGTGTGTCAAAAGAAAGATTTTTATTTATTTTTTACGCAATTTTTTGGAAAAATATAAAATTGTTTGTTTGAAATGAAATTTTATTATTATTATTGAGAATTATGGCATTATAAGTTTGTCAAAAAAATGTTCTCAAGTGTGTCAAAAGATTTTATTTAGCTTTTTACCCAATTTTTTGGGAAAAAATAAAATAGTTTGTTTGAAATGAATTTTTATTATTATTATTGAGAATTATGGCATTATAAGTTTGTCAAAAAAAGTTGTCAAGTGTGTCAAAAAACAGGTTTTTATTTATTTTTTACCCAATTTTTTTAGAAAAAATAAAATTAATAGTTTGTATGACATGATATTTTATTATTATTATAGAGAATTATGGCATTAAAAGTTGGTCAAAAAAATAATGTCAAGTGTGTCAAAAAATGATTTCATTTATTTTTTTAGACAATTTTTTGGAAAAAAAATATAGCTGTTTTTATGACGTAAATGTAATTTAAAATGAAATTGGACATGGAAATTTTTGAATTTGTTATAGTTTTTTAAATATTTTTGGAATTTTAAAAAAGTATGTATTTTTGATTTTGTAATAATTTTTGCAATATATTTAGAATTTCGGAAAAAGTTTTTATTTTTGATTTTGCAAGAATTTTTAGAATTTTGAAAAATATTAAATTTTTGATATTATTATAATTTTTGGAATTTTGAAAAAAGTTTCAATTTTTGATTTTGTAATAATTTTTGCAATATTTTTAGAATTTTGGAAAAAGTTTGAATTTTAAAGAATTTTTGGCATATTTAGAATTTAGAAAATGTTTAAATATATGATTTTATTCAAATTTTTGGAATTTTGAAAAAAGTTTCAATTTTTGATTTTGTTATAATTTTTGCAATATTTTTAGAATTTTGGAAAAGTTTGAATTTTTAAGAATTTTTGGAATATTATTGGAATTTAGAAAAAGTTTAAATATTTGATTTTATTTTAACTTTTGGAATTTTGAAAAAGTTTGATTTTATTTAATTTTTACAATTTTTTTGGAATTTTGAAAGAAATATGAATTTGTAATATTGTAATATTTTCTCGAAACGCTAAATGAGAGGTTTTTGAGGAGTTTGCTGAGTGTATCATCTTTTCACTAAATTATGTTAATTTATGATCTGTTATAATTTTCCGACAACGTATTGATGTTTCGTGTTAGTTTTGTAATTAATTTCTAAACAAAGATAAAAAAATACTTGTACTTTAACAAAGAGTTGAGTTTGATAAACATCGCTGCCCAAAACTAAAAACCATGTCCTCATAAAAGTTGTTTGCCGAAAACTATATCAAAATCCTTAATAGTCCAGTAAATAAAGGTCGAAAAAGATCAAAAGCTCGCAAAAATCCTGTCACGGACGGGACCTGGCGGAAATTGTTGGTCTTACCGAGTACTTTGACGTGAGAAAAATTACCTTGGAATTCCGACCCTGTGAGCCTGGAAAATGGCCCACAAAGTGTCAGAAGTAGTTTCCGGGCCCTTTTCAAACTTCAACTTGCACTCATTTATGATAAAGTTGTTCCAGCATAATGCTCAACAAATGTAATGCTCAACAAATTTACCTCTGGGACAATCATAGAAATTAACTGTTCCTTACCCTTGCTCCAAAAATTGAAACAGCAACACTAACTTTTAAACAGCACCAAATAATTTCCAAATAGCACCAAAAGTACACTTTTTGTCCAGATTTTTTTTTTTATAAATATTGATTTCCAACAAAACAGAAAATTTTCAGCAATCAAATGGTCTACAAAATGTTTTTTTATTCGCCTACATATTAAAGTGTTACTTTATTACTGTGATTTGTGGCTTTAAAGTATCACTTTTCAACTATTTATTTTGTTGTCATAGCTACGTCCAAAAAAGTAAAAAGCATTTGTATTTGTTTAAATTCTATGAAAAATAAAAATTTTTATCAAAGCAACCCTTAAATTCAAAATTTCATTATCCAATTAAAATAGTTGTTATCATTTGTTGTCATAGCTACACAATAATTTGAAAAAAATAATAAATATTTTGTCAAAGGTTACTTGTTCCACATATTTTTATTTTAAAATTTATGAAAATTTATGATTTTAATTTAGAATAAACCAATTTTCTTAAAATATTTTGCTTGCGGCGAATAAAAAATAGTATGCACGATGCACGGACGTAAGCTATTTTGGACTTAATGTGAGTGCAAATTTCGGCTAGCGCCTCGATTTGCAAACTCCACATCCGTCCAAAATCTTTAGCTTTACGTCCTAGCATCATAATGTACTATTGTTGACGATAAACAATAACAATATAAGTCCACGAGGGACGCGTGAAGCCAGTGTGTATGTGCCATGTGTGTGCCCCTGCGCGGACCGATATTATGCACGTAATATACGCGCCACCACGTGAAGCAGAGAAAAAGAGGAAATTGTCATAAATAATTTCAGAGAAACTTTTTCTATTATTTTTTTTTGGATTAAAAACAATGACATTATTTATATCATTGGAAAGCTGGGAACCTCAGCTTTACTTTTATATAAGTAACAATACCCAAAACATTCCTCGGAAAGAAAAAAAAAGTGTCTGAAAAATTTGGCCAGTTTTTTCCCGTGTGGGCGTAAAATCAACTTTTAAAGAGCCCTGGAAATTTCTAAACAATTTGGAAAATACGATCGGAAACTAGACATTCTAAGCTACAAATTGGTGTAACTTATGAAAGCACTTCAATAGACAATAAATCTTTTATTAATGATTTTTCGCGGACTTTCCGAAACTCCATGAAAGTCCTCAAAATGGAAAATTATAAATTCCTTTTTGTTTAAAAGTGTGAGAAAGCCACTGTGGCTAACTTTCTGAGATGTTTCAAGACTCCCCCAGGTACAATAATCAAGAAAGAAACATATAAAAACACAATTTTTAAAAAAAATATGAATAAATTTAAAACAGCGTCAGAAAACCGGATAAAAAGAAACTTTGACCGCCGTTTGCACTCGCTTACAAAAATGATAACAGGAATTTTATCACAGGATGTGACAGGTATGGGTTTTCTCTTTCACATGAATTTTGAATCATCGAAAAATATTGAATTTTGACTGAGTTATCCGCTAATTTGTCCGCCGCTCCTTAGTAAATACGTGTAAAGCGGCGTTCTGGCTCTATGATGAAGAGAAAAATGCAGGACAAGGTTCGAGTCCGTTATCTCGGAAACTATCGGGTTTACGATAAAAATGATTAGAACAATTTCTGTAGATAATTAGCTCACCTTCATTTCTGGCTAAACAGGAATACCCTAACTGCCATATTTCCGATGATATGGCCCGGAAACTACTTCTGACACTTTGGGGGCCATTTTCCAGGCTCACAGAGTCGGAACCCCAAGGTAATTTTGCTCACGTCAAAGTACTCGGTAAGACCAACAATTTCCGCCAAGTCCCGTCCGCGACAGGATTTTTGCGACCTTTTAACCTTTATTTACTGGACTATAACCCAGACCGAAGTCTTGATATCTCAGAGCTCTGAGATTTCAGCCCCTTCATATGTTTGAGATATCACATAAATAGCGTTTTTTTTAATTTTATTTTGATTTGGGCCAGAATAAGACAGGAGTAGGTCTGTTTAAGGTGTACTCTTAATAAGGTACTCCTTATTTTGAAAATTTTGGTTTTGAATGCTCTTATAGGCTCAAAGGGCTTAAAATAAATAAAAATCTGTATTCTCCGAGTTTCATGATTTTATTTTGCTATTCAAATAACATTTGCATTTACGCATAGAATGGTCAATTTCTGATTCCAGAGTTAGAAATTGTGTGTTTAATTTAAAACATGTAAAAACTTCAACCTTTAATTAGTATCTATTCCTTAAATGGTTAACAGATTTTTGGTAATTGTGGAATCATTACTTCGGTTTTGAAAAAATCTAAGTATGTATTGCATTCATGAGCCAAAAGTGAAATTCTCACCCCGACTTTTTTGGCATTTCTCGACGTTTTAGGACCAACTGATTCTAAAGAAGCAAAAAAAATCTATGTCTGTCTGCCAGCCGGCCGTCACAACCGACGAAATCTCGAAAACCGCTGGACGGATTTCAAAATTTTTCTTAAAAATAGGTATACTCAATGGGAAGAGCCGAAAGGACAATGTATTCGATAACTGTCCCGAAAGTGTATCAAAAAAATCGTCAAGTGTGTCAAAACAAGGAAATTAGCATATTTTTGCTTAAAAAACGATCATTTTAAGTGATTACAAATAGAAACATTGAATTTGAATAAATCTTGAAGGTCGGGATTGGTATGTAAGACCAAAAACTAGATTATTGCATTATAAGTTTGTCAATAAAATGTTGTCAAGTGTGTCAAAAGAAAGATTTTTATTTATTATTTTACCCAATTTTTTTAAGAAAAAAATAAAATTAATTATTTGTATGACATGAATTTTATTATTATTATAGAGAATTATGGCATTATTGATTATATTTTCATGCAGGTGTAATTCCTGGGGAAAATATTTTCTCCTAGTGTCAAATCAGTTTCGCGAAATAACAAATTTTTGTTGCTATGGAATTGTAATTTTATAAAGATTTAAATCTGAAACAAATATGAGTTTTGAATGTTATATTGTCCATTTCTATTTTAATAACTTATATATTTCCTATAGTAGATAAAATTGCATATCCTACGCGGGATGTACCGGAAGATATCCTACGCGTGAAAAAATTTTCAATAACGAAAATACTGTAAAATGGACTGTAAAATTTTTTTTATTTCACTCCTTTGGAGTCGATTATTTTCTTTCATTCTATATACGCAGAAAAAGAAAATTAGTACTTTTTCGTCAGTTTTTTATTTGTTTTAATACTTACATAATGGGACAAAACATTTAGAAAAATAATCTATTTTTATTTTTAATACGAGGGAAGCATCAAATTTAAAGCAAAAATTAAATGTGTGAGTTAGTTCATTCCATCCTTATATTCAAGAGTTAAACACTTTTTAGAAGAAAAAACAATAGTCTTAAATAGTCTGCTTTGGAGAAATCTTCTACCCTTGGATAGTTTGATCCAACCATACCGCTTCAGAACCCTGAGAGAGCCAAGCATTCCCTTCAAAACAAAAACGGTATGTTGGATCATTTTCTACTCGAAGCCGTACCATATATATTTATTATGTCCGTAGTAGCACCATTAGCTTTCAGTCTGACTGGTTCCGATTTAACAGGAATGAACTTCTTTGAGACCATACAACCGTCTGTTTCCCTCCATTGAAAGACCTTGCCAGACCACTTAAGTTTCATCGTTCGCCTCGATATTGCATTTATGGTTTATACTTCAGCTTGAAAGAATGTAGTTGTCAGTATTCGTCATGTGAAAATTATCCCAAGATCTTCATTACTGAAATAGACCGCAGCTTTTGCATCATTTCCAGTACGTGATCTATCTAGAGCTCCAATGTGTTGGTAGCAAACTACCTTTCGCTCAATAGCAAATCATCTACAGGCTGGTTTTCTATCATTCGGATTACTGTGCAATCAGTTGTAAATTGTGTTGTGTTTCATACTTATAAAAGATGTAGTCCAATGTATCTAGGAGTGATAGATCAGACATGTCAAATGCTGATTCAGCCAAATTTCTTGGTGACGCATAATTGGTTACAACCTATTTCTTTTAAGCTTTTTGAAGGGTGTTGTAGACTCGAGATCTCAAGAACGGCATCTTTCATAAGTTGCTTTGAGCTATCAAATGACAAATTGTGTATTGTTCTTGAAGTGTTTCTATGCGCTTTGGGGAGTAAATGCTTTAGGGAGTAAATAAACTGTGAATTAAATTTGTTGGTGCACCTCTGTTGTAAGACGTTGGAATACCGGTAAACGCTATTCTTCCTGCCTGGCGCTGCTAACTACATAATTGTTTTATGGTTTGCCATAATTTTTTTTGTTTTTCTCCTAAAGCTTTACGCTGTTTCTGCCTTCTTTACTGAGTTTGTTACATGTGATAGGCTTTCGGAGGAACTCCTGCTATTGACAGTGATGCGCCTGGGTGATGAGTCGTTGAGTATATGGTATATTATGGTAAATACATTTGTTTAGGTAGAATTGTAGTAAAAAGTAGCAACCATTATATGATAGCGTAGGGAAATAGATTGATCCCGGTATTACCGATTATATGCTAGCTTACCAATTGAAATTGCTAATAATTTGTTATCTAATGTCGCGGTGAATGATCAATGCAAGACTTCCACCTTTTTGTTTTGTAATTCTTGCAAATAACTATATTGGTATCACCATTTATGTTTTTATTTGGTCATTCAATATGGTTGACAAATTGGAAAATACTCTATAGGTTGATCATTTACATAAAACTTAAAGATTAAATTAAGTTTTCAAGTGAAACTCTATAAACTAGACCATAAAATTAGATGTCGCTAAGGGTGCTACACACAAAAAAATCGCATGGTTATCCAGTGGGTTGTTTTAACAATATAATGTTTGAAATCTCAAAAAATGGTGAGAACAAACAAAACTTTAGTTAAAATAACTAAATTTATTTTTGTTTAAACCATAATCAAATTTTAACCATAATAATTTACTTATGTATATAAAAAATTGTTCTAAAATATATAGTCTTAACCATGTTATAGTTCTTTTAAAAATAAACTTATGGTTATTAACATGGTTAAATATAACCATTGCATGGTTAAACACAATCATGATTATGGTTGACTTTAATCATACATAAATATAGAAAACTAACCAAACTTATGGTTATTAACATGGTTAAACATAACCAATGCATAGTTAAACTCAATCATGATTATGGTTGCTTTTAATCATACATAAATATAGAAAACTAACCAAACTTTTGGTTGTTTTCAATCATACAATATGGTTATTTTCAATAATATACATGGTCATTTCAACCAATACAATTCTAAATATGGTTGTTTTTCGTCATATGATTGAAAATTTAAAAATTAACTTCCGCAGTTCGCATCCTTAGTTTTAAATCAACATCCAAAGCGAAAGGAAGATTAAGATTGAAAAAAAATTCTTAAAACATCGTTTAAGTGAGAAATTATCTTATTTTTAAATTTAAAAAGTGAAATATAAAACTTAATAAGTGAAATATAAATAAAGTGTATAAAATATTTTCAAATATGACAGAGCTAGTGGTAAGTTTTATAATTTATGAACCAATCTTTTGTAAGTGTGCATCGATTTTTTTACGCCACAATTCTAAATATTTGGTATTCTACTTTGTTGGTATTAACAAATGGAAAAACCTAAATTCAGGATCTTTTGTTGCTCTAAACTTGAGGTTATGTGTTTTGGACAGTTTTTAAAGTGTTTGTGGTATTACGTCGGCATTTCTAACTGTCAGAAATTTGATTCAATTTTTATAAATTTTTGCAACTAGTTGTAGAAATAGTTATTTTATCGAAGAATGATTGTTAAAAATTTATGATTCATCTCATTTCCGCTGTGTGGTGCGTTAGGACTATAAGTGCTATAGAGCTAGCTGAATTTAGTTTTTTCTTTTGTTAATACCAATAACATAACTAATTTTCAGATTTTAAAAACATCGACAGAACAATGTACATTTTCAACAGAATAGCCCTCCAATAGTACAATTTAATATTTGGTATTTTAAATATTTGGTATAGGCATATATCTATTTTTTGCTGTAATCATGTGTTAAACAATAATTCTGCCTTTTATCGACCTTTTTCTCTTTTAATAAAGAAAATCGTTGTTTGAAGCCTTCTACATATTTTGAATTTAATAGCTTTTTATGTATTAAGGGCGTAATTAGTATGTCTTTTCCGCTTGAGAGTGAAATTGTTGCTCGCGGCGTTGGCCGAGATCAATAATCATTCGAAAGCTAAAAAGATACTTTATGCCCGAATTGGAGACAAGATTTTTTGTACGGGTAAGATTCTGTATTATTTGCATAAATAAAAATACATATATTTTAATATTTACACAAAATAGTAAAGTAGTTTTTTAAATTTCTATACTAATTTATTTAAAACATTTGCTTTTCAGTTTCATTTGATCTATCGTATTGCTAAGTATGCATATTTCTTGTAAAATACTTTTTGAGAAAATTGTTAAGTTCACGTAATATGTATGTTATGTAAATTTATATGTTCATTTTTTTCTAAATTTCTTTAGCAACCAATTTATTTAATTTTAATTTTTTTTTTTTTAACAAAAAGTGTTGTGTTATAGGGTTTAGAATATGCGTCACAACAACACATAAATACCTTTTAAGACCTAGGTCCCACAACAACTTGCGTTCTAAGCTGTTGATGAACGCTTTTTTTAAACCTCTGCGGATTGAACCATTATAAAATTGTGCATATATAAAATTACAAACAAACAAACAAATGCTTAGATTAAACAATTTTCTTAAAATAAAATTTCACAAAACATATATGTCTGTAAATATAATATGTATGCTTGTTTTTTGGAAATAGCCATAATGTATTTTGTTCTTTTGAGTTCGTTTGACGTTGTCAAAAATATTTACGCTTTAGGGCGTAAAATATTAATTTTGGGCATTGATATTTCAATTTTAGGCATTATTATTCGTTATTTCAATAGGAAAAAAAAGGCCTGCCTTACGCACAAATTTTGAATTGTAAAAGTGCATTTTACGGTTTACTCGTACAAAAAATATAATATTTGCTTCAGTTTGCTTTAGTTTGAAAACATAAAAAGCAGAATAAATAAATATTTTATTCGGCTACATATTAAATAAGTAATTTTTAATATGTATTTTGTTGTCATAGTTACGTCCAAAAGAGTAAAAAACATTTGTATTTCTTTAAATTCTTTAAAAAATAGAAATTTTTATCAAAGCAACCTTTCAATTTTAAAACTTTATAATCCAATGGCCCTTTCCAAGCTTGTATGCAGTGCAACGTATCACTTCTTCGCTTCTTACGTCTTTGCCTAAAAATTACCTATAAACTAAATTGGGGTTGTCATATTTGAGTTTAGTTTATAGAGCAAAGAAGCAAGAAATGAAGAAGAGAGCGTTGCATTGCATACCAATGTGGAAAGAGCCAATCAAAATAATTGTTTTTTATTACAGTGTCATAGTTAAACGAATTGTTTGAAAAAATTAAAAATACTTTGGTCAAAGGTTATTCTTGTTCAACATATTTTTATTTCAAAATTTGTAAAATTTAATTAAAAAATAATAATTTAATTAAATTAAAATTTAATTTTGATTTAAATTAAACAATCTTTTTTAAATATTTTGCTTGCGGCTAATTATAAATAGTATATGATGCACGTAAGCAATTTTGGACTTAACGTGGGTGCAAATTTCGGCTGGTGCCTCGATTTGCAAACTCCACATACGTCCAAAAACCCTAGCTTTGCGTCCTTCCATTATAATGTACAATTTTACGGCTGAACTAAAATTCCACCATTTTTTTACAAATTTTAAATACGAAAAGTCCTTCGTTTGATATTTCCTATTTTTCATTTCAGATGGTCAACAACTATAGTGTTAATCTGAATTATATCTTTCAATTTTCATGAAATACATCAAAATAATAATGAAATTTGTTTAATTGTTTTTTTATTGTAATAATATAATTAGATATATAATAATTGTATTGTAATTAGAAATATGTAGTTAATGAATTTCATAATAAATATTTATATTTTCAAAAAATTACATTGCATTTGTTTGTGTTTTTTTGTCAAACAGGTTTTCTCTTTATGATTATATTTGATGTATACTAAATAAAATAATAGTACATTCAGCCATATAAGGTAAACAAAATATGGTTCAAATATCGTCATCATACGGTTTTCTTTAAATGACATTAACCATAAAATTTAGTTAATATATCACCATAGTATGGTTATGTATCTATAACATCAACCATAAAATATGCTTAATGATAACCATAGTAATGTTCTGTATGCATAACATTAACCATAAAATATTGTTAATATATACCATACTAAGGTTGTGTATCTATAACATCAACCATAAAATATGCTTAATGGTAACCATAGTATTGTTCCGTACATATAATATTAACCATGAAATATGGTTAATAATCACCATAGTATGGTTCTGTATATAAAATATTAACCATAAAATGTGGTCAATTATTATCATAGTATGGTTCTGTATCTATAATATCAACCATAAAATATGATTTATCATCACCATAGTATGGTTTTTTATATATAATAGCAACCATGAAATATGGTTAACATATCACCATAGTATGATTCTCTAAAAATATGATCAATATAACCATAAAATTTTTTTGTGTGTAGGTCTTGTAAATTATCTATGTGCTGTTTTGACATACAAGCCGCGTTCGATTTGATTAGAGCAACTGAAACAACTGGAACATTGTATGCAATTGTTGTTGTTTTTTCAGTTGATTCAATTATTTCAGTCAAATCGAACGCACCTGTTTTGTTTTGTCTATTACATAGCTTTTTTTAGTCAAATTAACCGACACAGAAAGCGTAAACACATATGTCCAAAACATATGTTAAAAGAAACATATGAATCGATTCCTTATAGATCATCAGTGGGGAGTTAGCGTACCATGCCTCTTAAAATGTAGCAGTCATGGGGTATAAAGAATAAAAATTAGTATACCATAAGTTCAACTTTACTACCTTATAGAGTGTAAAATTGCTAGTACAGAAAAAAATTAGTATGCATGTAAATTAAACTAAGCAGACTAGTAATAAAAACGTCACAGTAGTCCGTTTCTTTCGTGGTTGCTATAGGAATTTGAATACAAATGAAATAATTTTTTAATAAATAAATCGTTTGTTTTTAATACCGCTTAAAATGGATTCTGTTCAAGACGACAATTATAGTAAGTAGAAAGATTTTTAATTTAAATTGAAAAATTTAATTTTATAACGATTTTTTTTTATGTTGTTTTAGACTCCGAAATAATACAAACTTTTTAAATAAAACATTGTAAATCACATGAATACGTTGATGGAAATGAATGTTAAACTTTCAAACCAGTTTAACGATTTGATGTTCCTGCAGATTATAGAGGCTAATGGGAAAATTTTACATGAAAAGGCGCAAGCTTCAGTTGTAAAAAAAAGACAAAATAGCCTTTCAAACTGGATAACTAAAAAAACGTGTTAAACATAAGACAGATTAAAAAAACAGGAAATGAACAGATTATGTTAAATACTGGTGATAAATTACTGCTTAAAATTTTGCATGCCGTAGACAACCCATCAATTGTCAATTAAAATGAAAGTTTAACGCGCTATTTATTTAACAGTTGCTAAATTTCATATGTAATTATGAATTGCAAATAAATAAACATAAACAAAAATACAAATTAAATTATTAATAATACAAATTGAAACTGTTTGAATCCAATAGAAATTCAGTAATCATTAAATGGTAAGAAAATCAGTAATCATCATCGCTTGTAGATAAAATAAACGCATATAGGATGTCAGAAGTTATTTCTGAGGATTTAAAGTATGTATTGGATTATTTAAAGGTAATAAAACCGACCTAAACCCAAATTAAACGCATTTTCTCTTCAAGGCTGGTAACCTGGTTTGTCTTAAATATTAAAAAACAATTTGTATGATAAGAGTATTGACATTATCTATTTTTTAAAAAGTTATTTCTTAAACAAATGAATTAATAAATTTATTTACTATTTGAATGTATGGTTGTTTCATTTTTATTTGCATACTTTTAAGGCAAATTTTAAATTACCGATCTTGTGTTCATTCTCAATAGTCTCTTATTTACAAATTTATTTAAATGCAAAATTTTAAAATTATTGTCAAAATTCGCGTATGAATAATTTTTATTAATTAGCGAAAACTAATTTTCGATGAAGCTTGTTCTTTTTATTGGTAAATGTTTGAAAAATCTGTTGATGAATTTTCTACCTGTTTGCCCGATATAATTTTTTCTCACAGAAATCACAGTTCATTCGATAAATAACAGAACATTCTTCTAGTTTGAACTTTTCTTTGAATTTAAAATGTTAATATTGATTGTTAATTGTTTTGAAAGAAATGTTAAGTTTATATTTTTTAAACTGATTTACTATTATGCTGGGTAATAAATTCGTGTAGTTTGTAGAAACGTATTTAACATCTGCATAATTTTTTAATCTATTTATAGAACTATGGTTATTTATTCTTTTTAAATTTCGACATAATAATTTATCATTTATCCTTGGGTGGTATTTATTATTAATAGCTATAAATTTAATTGTATTTAATTCATTGTAGATTTTGTTTGATTGATTCATTAGAATAGTAAGCCATATATTAATAAGGCCTGCTATGCACTTGAGCTAAACTATGCGAACTATGCGAACTATGTTTTTAAAAATATAATGTTTTAACGCGAACAATATTTTTTAAAATGTTGTCTTTTTTATTTTATTTTTTTAAATTATTTGTTTCAACAAAAAACATAGTTCGCATAGTTCACATAGTTTAGCTCAAGTGTATAGCGGGCCTAAATGTATTAAAAGCAGACATTTTTATGAATAGGGATAGTGTGAGCTAGAATTAATAATAATATCGGTGGTAGTAAGTTTTGCTATATATTTTGAACCCAAAAATATTATCACTCCTCCAACATGTTGTCTTTTAAGTTTTCAAGTTAAATTGTTTCATTTTAAAATTAAAATGCAATATTTAAAAATATGCTTTTTAAATGTTTATTTTTAATTTTTTTATTTTATTAATAATAATATAAACTTCCTTATAGTAACAATTTTGAATTTTAATTTTTTTTTTTTATTTTTTATTTTTTTTTTTTTATTTTATTGAATATCGATTTCGACTTAAGGTAATAATAATCTAAGAACTGAGGATGACGTAAGTCGAAATCAATATTCAATAAAATAAAAAAAAAAAATAAAAAATAAAAAAAAAAAAAATAAAATTCAAAATTGTTACTATAAGGCAGTTTATATTATTATTAATAAAATAAAAAATAACCATTTAAAAAAGCATATTTTTAAATATTGCATTTTAATTCAAAAGTGACAAAAGCACACATACAGTGAATAATATGGAAAACCATAACAACACATATTTATGTTTCATTTTGTTAATAAATAAATTCAAACAGTTTTTAAAAATTTCAAAAATTAGGCATCGAAAAATAAAAAAATGTCATAACCCTAACCAAATTTTAATATTGGATAATAGTAACTTATTTAATGAGGAGCTAAAGTGCTACGACAAAAAATTCGAAAAAAATGTTTTTATAAATATGATTTATTATCGTCATTATTACGTCCAAAAAAGTAAAACAAAATAAAATTTATATAAATTATTTAAAAACTAAATTTTTTTATCAAATCAAACCTTTCAATTCAAAATTGTATAATCCAATAAAAATGTTTGTTTTTTTTTTGTTGTCATAGTTATATAATTTGTTTGAAAAAATAACAAATACATTGGTCTTGTTCAACATATTTTTTTTAACTCATAATCTTATGTTATGGAATATGTTACTTTTGCTATTAACTCGTAATCTTATGTTATGTAATATGTACTTTTGCTACTACCGTAAACATATGGAAAAAATGCAGACACTTTTTCTGCCGCCGTAAAAATAGGAAAGTTACTTCAAGTATTGGTAATAACTTGGTAATAACTTGGTGTTGCAGTTTACACCAAGTTATTTAAGTTTTCCCGAAACAAGCCAAAACTCAAAATTTGGAAAAAAAATTTTCTGCTAAGAATAATTTTAATTCTGCAACATAATTGAAGAGTTGTTATATAGATTTTCGAATTAAAACTGCGAGATAATTTGAGTTTTACTTATTTCAACCAACTTTTCAATAAGATATTGTCGTTATGGTCCTGCAATCGAAATTTGGAACAACAGTAAACATTTCTTAGCTCTTTTTTATAACAAAAAAAACTCAATTAAATGTTAAAATAAGGAAATCGTTTTTGACTTTTCAAAAGTTGAAAAGACGAACCTAATCAATGCATAATCTGTATGATATCATGACTCTCGAGATTATAAACTTAAAAATATTATTTTACTATCCATATTTTTAAAAATTTATTTCTTTTTTAAATAAAATGTGTGTGTAGAATAATTATTATATGTGTCACAACTCACAACAATACATAAATACCTCTTCAGACCAAGGTTAGACAACAACATGCGTTCTAAGGTGCTGGTGAGGTAATGGAATATCGAAAGCTGTAATGAGTAATAGAGGGCAAATTACTATGTGAATCGTAGCTCATTATATGAGTACTTAGTTCAAAATATTTATTAGAATTTCCATAAAAGCCTTTGAAAACTTTCTTAGAAAAACCTTTCTCATGTTTGGTGGAAATCTAACTCATTGTCCATGGTAATACCTGTGCGGGGCCATAACTAATACACAATAATTAACAGGTTACAGAAAATAATGTGTTGTTACAGTCATTAGGTGGAAAATGTTTTTAAAGTTGAAATATCTGCTATTTAAAAATAATAATGTTTATTCTCTTCAATTTATTGATATGAGCTTTATTTGTATGTTTTTTCCATAATAATAGTAATTAGTATGTATTATTGTATTGTTTTCTAACCTATAGCCTAATGAACTTAACCTATTGTCTAATGAAAATTTTCCTATAAAAAATTATCATTATTGAGTTGGTATAACTCCAATTGGTCAAATTGTTTTAATTATATTAAAATTATTTTCAAATTATAATCACAAGAGCTTTGATACGATTTGTTCAAAAATCAAAATTTAAGGTAAATTCTCTTATTTCTTTAGTTGAATTTGGTTGATTCTATGGGAAGGGTTTTTTTATCATCAGGGTTTTTTTAAATCAGAAATTTGATTAATCAATTAAAACAATAAAGATTTATTGTTTAAATTGAAGAAAACGTTTTTATTTTATATAATACATAATTCTTTGTCAGAGAATAAAGTAGTGTAATCAATTCGTGTTTAATGAATTTTATTCTCTCGCAAATTTAAAATTTTCCCTTGTGCCTTGCTCAAATTTTAAACTTTTGCTTGAGAATAAACTATTTCATTACACACTTATTGATTAAATTACTATTACTTATTGCTTATTATTAATTTAATTAATAATTTTATTGTGTGGATATTATTATCTAAAATGTTCATATATATTTTGGTTGTTGTTTAAATCCATAGATTAGTTAAATACAAGTTAAATACAAGGTTGACAAGCAAGTTATAAATTTTATATTTGTTTTAAATATATAATTTGATTGGAATTATAAAAAGCTTTCTACCGACATATTTTTGTATTGCCCATAAATTATTTATTGTTATAGAGATTCCTCCGCCTACAAAGTTATTAAGCCACCTGCAATTGTTTAACATTTAAATTACGTTAAAAAAAATAAATAAAAATACAAACATTATTTACAGTATAATTTTAATTTCTAACTATAAGGCTACCAATTCCCCTAATTTATCATAACGTCAAAGTAAAATGTTCTTTAATTTCTTTAACATAATAACATTAAAGTCACAATAATAACAATAATATTATTACAATAGCCACTAACAACAACATAAAATAAAAATGTAAAAAACTTAAGTAGTAAACATGGAACAGAACACACTAAATACTTCGTTAAGTTAGGTTAGTTACATATCAAATATATCAGTTCCCTTTAAATAAATTTTTGTTCGTCAGTTTTTTTATTCTAATTTTGTTTTGTTTACATCACATATATTTGTTTTCTCTTGGCCAAACAATGAGGCCATAGAAGTGCAAAGTAATACATAATATTTTTATTTCAATATGAGTTTAAGAATATGTATAACGAAATGAAAACAAAAGTTGGTTAGCTGTTAATTTTCTTTCTATCATATTATATTGTAAATGAAAACAGAAATCCCAACAGAAATAATAATCAGTACTCAAAAGTATTATGAATGATTTTTGTTTGTTTGAAGGAATATAGATTTATTAGCTGCTTTTTATACAAAAATTATACGATGATTATCCATTATGTGTATGGATTAAATACGTGCTTTGTTTGTTTTCATTATACGTTATATGTAAGCTCTTTGTTGGTTAATGTGTTGATTAAAGCTTTTGGACTGTATTTTGATGAAGAACAAAGGTGGAAATAAATATTTTGTATCCTGATATTTATGTTTTGTTTACATTATATAAAATTTTACTTGTTTACTTTATATAAAATAAAAATTAATTTATATTGTTTTACGAAGGATTAGCATTATAGGATAGTTTTTGTTTATAGAGCTTTCATAATACATACATAGTTATTTCTAATCAATGTGAGTTACCGAGGAAAAATTGGTGGACGAATAAATAAATATTTTACATTTTTGCTTTAACACTTGATTTGTCATTCCATGAATTTGAGTTTTTTATTCAAATTCAAAAGATTTTTACTGTAAAATCTTTTGATTAATCGTATTAATCCCAATAAGCTTAAAACTTTATGTGAATAAAAAACAAATTTTAAAAATTCATGGAACATTTGCAAAAAATTTTGATTATTCATATAACTAAAAATTACTTCCAACTCAGAGTTATGATTAATATATTACTCACTCATTCAGGTATAAAAAAACCACTAATCCGTTTCATAATTAATGATTTTAAAGCTTACAATCGGCATCTTGTAAATAAAACAAAAAATCAAAACACATGAATAATCACATAACTAGCAACTCAATTAATATAATCAAGTATCTTCAACTGTATCAATGGTATAGGCCACAAACTACAAATATAAATAATATAATTAATTATGTTGCTCTTAAAGTGATTCTTAATCCACTTTAACATACATAACAGAATTTTTCTTTTCTTTATTCTTTATTTTTTCATTCAAGACTTAACTTCTTTTGTGTTAAATTGAAGGTCAATATTACTCGTATGGATACAAATAATAAAAGTGGGAAAAAGTTTAATTTGATTGATGATATTTTCATGGTTTTGATTGATGACAAATTAATTTTTCACAATTTTAAATCGATGAGTTTTGGAAAAAAAAACTATATATCGTCGCTTTAATAATGAAACAACGTATGCTATTTATACGTTGTTTTTATATAATAGGTGCGCTGCATTCCCCATAAGGGCATCTTTGAATTGGCGTTTTTAAATTTTCGAATTATTTTATGACTGGAGGTAAGAATTAATAAATTATAAATTAACGTCCATGCAAATGCATGCGCACATCAAACTTTAAACTCAAATATCTCGAAACTATAGTTTTGCGTATACGTCATTTCATTATTAAAGCGACGATATGGGCTTTAAATGAACTTTTGTGATTTGAAACTAAATTTTTTCCTGTAATCATAGTGCAGCATCATAAGCTTTTGTAAAGATTAACAACCGTTTTAACAAAAACATAAAATACTGTTTATTTTGATTTGATTTGTATTAAGGCAATGATATATATAAAAGAAATGTCTTTCAGATATAGATGAAAAACCTGATCTACACAGGTGCAAAAGTCGAAATTTGAACTTGACCATTTTTGATTTTCCTGAAACTTGGCATATAAGTAGAATGGACAAAATAAAAAATACGACTTATTTTAAAATTTTTTTAAAGTGCATAGTTTGAGCATAGGGGGCACCCCAACATGCATGAAAAATGAAAATTCTGCCAATCCGATGTAACTTTGAAATTAAATTGCTCAAGAACGGCTATTCCGATTTCATCAAACTTTTTTGTTTGATAGATGATTAGTTAGTCGTTTGAAAAAAAATTAATTTACTGTTTTTATGATTAGTTTTTAAATAAAAATATTAAAAAAACTTTTTTAAAGATGGCGCTAGGGTCAAAGATCAATTGGAATTTAATTAATTTTTTTTCTGAAAATAGTTCTATCCTTACTCTAAAATATATCAAATTTACAAAGAGGCTAAAATTCTTGTTCTTGAGATATTTAATTTTAAAGATTTTTAGTACGACTGAAATTCGAATTTTTCTTCATTTTTTCAAACAACTTCCATCAACAAAAAATTTTAAAATCAATTAAATTTTAACTTTTTTTATTTTTTAAATATAGTTTTAACCTTCCTTTAAAATATATCAAATTTACAAAGAGGCGTTAATTCGTGTTCTTCAGATATTTAATTTTCAAGATTTTTAGTTCGATTAAAATTCTAATTGTTCATTATTTTCTCGAACTTCAGTGGTGAACAAGAATTTTAGCCTCTTTGTAAATTTGATATATTTTAGAGTAAGGATAGAACTATTTTCAGAAAAAAAATAATTTAAATTCCAATTGATCTTTTACCCTAGCGCCATCTTTAAAAAAGTTTTTTTAATATTTTTATTTAAAAACTAATCATAAAAACAGTAAATTAATTTTTTTTTCAAACGACTAATTAATCATCTATCAAACAAAAAAGTTTGATGAAATCGGTATAGCCGTTCTTGAGCAATTTAATTTCAAAGTTACATCGGATTGGCAGAATTTTCATTTTTCATGCATGTTGGGGTGCCCCCTATGCTCAAACTTTGCACTTTAAAAAAATTTTAATATGCCAAGTTTCAGGAAAATCAAAAATGGTTAAGTTTTCACAACTCTGTCTAGAACACGTTTTTCATCTAT